>OU015758.1:25173549-25203810 GCA_907169655.1 Acomys percivali | reverse complement strand
ATATAATATAATATAATATAATATAATATAATATAATATAATATAATATAATACTGGCGTAGTATTCTGTCACATGTGTAGGCACAGAATGAAACAGGTGTATTTTCCTTACACTTTCCATCCATTGGTTGTATTTAGCAGCCCGGCCCACCTACCCCCATCTCTTAGCCATCCCGGAAGCTGTTCCCATAACCAGGAGAGCGCTGACACCCTCTCTTAAACATTGTTTCCGGTCTTGTGGACAAATGCTCAGACTGCCACCGTGCTGTTTGCCACAGCAGCTGCAATTTTTGCTTTCCCAACAGTATGTAAGCACTCCCATCTCAAGGGGCTACTTCATCAATGTAAGTGCATGTTAATAGAAAGCAAAATTCTTGTAGGTTCTTGGTCTGTGCCTCTTTTTAAGGCTGCTTTGTTATATTAAAGCATATAACACCACTACGAATTAGTCTCACATCCATAACATTAGTTTTCTGACTGAGATTCCAATTTGTTTATAATATAACCTGTTAGTACTGTTCAGATGGCTTTCGGTTTTGATGATAATGAGCTCATTTTCAAAAACTTCACAGATAATAAGATCATGTGATCTCAAGAGCTTAAAAGTGAGTTATTGACCCAATGTGCACCTCATCTGATAGTTACCCATAAGCAACCGGAGTTACATACAATTAGCTCCTCAGGAAATCTATTAAAACTGTACTTTTTGTTTTTTTTAATTGCCTAACGGGATAGGTCACAGTCCTCTGTGTAATGATTATAAGCACTGTGATCAAGTCGGGCAGCTCAGCTTTCATAGATAACGTCGTAGGAGCTGCATGGGTTTCTTTTAGAGACCAGAGACTGACTCTAGAGTCTCTCTCATCTCCACGCATCTTCCTCATTAACACTTGTCCCAGGGCAACTTGAGCCACTCCAGCCGTCTACTGTTACCCTTGCCAGGGAGCACCCAGCACAGCTACCTGGCAGGAAGAGCGGGGGTTCGCAACGCTGATGCCCAAAGCATGCAGTTGATACAATGGTTTCTGTGAATCATCTTATTTTTCACAAACCCAGATGTCCCAGGCTGCTCACTTCACATTGATGGCCCTGCAGGCATAGGGTTGTGGAAACCCCGCCTCCCCACCCCACGCCACCCGCACCACAAATAGCTCATTACTCCAGTTTTTTTTTTTTTACAAATGATGAAGAAACATGCATTCCCGAGACCTCCTTGTTATTTCAAGACTGGGGCCTCAGCACTGTGTGGCGTTTCCTGTATAATACAGCACCTCCCAGCCGTGACGGACCACATGTACTAGAAGGTTGCAGAGAAAATGCACGGCATGGAAAATGAATCCAAGCAGCCTCTCTCTGTCTTCCTGTAATTTGATATTAAAATAATAATTTAATATTTTAATGTGGCACACTTGATGATGCAGGTTTGTGCAATGGGAAGATAACTGCTATAATGTTTTAAAATATTTCATTATGGCACTTTTTAATAATAAAAAATACAGAAGTATTTTAGGTTGAGCCTAAACTTTACTAATCATTCTTATTCAAATGACAGGTTGTAGAGCTCTTGATTGTCACATGTACACCCATGAATGATTTGGGGGAATGATGAAACTATATTACATTTGAAGACTACAGTTTAGTGTATGAGGGAGGGAAAAAAAAACCCTAATGATGTCACAGGAGAAATATTTATTGGGAATATCATATTACCTTTGTTTGTAGCATAATGGTCTCAGAGGGTACAAGTGAGATTGTTTTGATGGTGAATTTATTACATGGTTTTTTTTTAGGGGCCTGGGCCTGAGGGATCTTGTTGAAAAGGGTTTTGTGATCTCTGAAGCTATGAGGAACTTTGGCCTCTCCCAGACAGGGTCTCCAGAGTGAATCAATGTCCTTGGAGACTCAAAACAGATGCTGCCCGGGGGGGAGCAAATGTTTCAAGTCTATGTCAGATCTCCGAAAGAAGTGAGCTGATGGCTCATAATTCTCTACTGTCAAAAACACAGCACCTCCTTTAAGAACGCACCCCAAACATTCTTTGTTTTCCTCTCTCAAAGGCTGGGGCGTGCTGCTGCTGAACATCTTGGGTTGGAATCCCCACTCTGCCCTCTTCTCTTTATCTAGCCGCAACCCTCCAAATAGGAAGATCCAGGGCTGCTGTAAGGACTCACCAGGTAACATGCATTGGCACACAGTTAGACTCACGGCTGCATGACGCCATTATTATTGTCTTAAACCCTTTACCAGCAAAGTTTTATCTCTGTGTCCCACGGAGGGATCACAATGGCATGGCTTGTGAAACTTAAACTCCAGGCTCACCTGGGGACCTAGGAAGAGGGTCAGTGTGAAGCCAGAGAGCCCTGTTGCTTGTACGCAGCTACTGTGTGTCCTAGAGGTGAAGATGAAGGGGGGAGGCAGTCTGTGCTGTTGTCCCCGGGATAGCAGAGAACATTCCAGGATCTTCGGTCTCTTTAGGTTTCTAGCACAGGCCTCAGGGAAGCCATAGGTTCTGGACAGGCACAACGCCTGCCAGTTGCCCAAGAGGAAAATGCTGGCTCTCGGATGGCATTTCCGGGGCTCTGCCTGTCCCTTTGCCTCCGTGGTTCTCTTTACTGCTTTGCCCCTATCAGTAAGTTACAGCCCATCCAGGTCTAGAGCCAAACTGGTTCTTATTCCGAGGGAACCAAGAAGAAATCTGCCTTCCTGGTGGTTCTGCATCAAAACAACCTAAAGATGTCCTCCTTTGATTGCTTATGCCAGTTCTAATGATAATAAAATTAATACTAGTAATTAGTATTAAAAATTCTGTGTAGCCGAAGCGCTTTCTATATTCTCACTCAGCTCTCATTAAAAAAAAAAAAAAAAAAAAAAAGTGCACGCCTTTAATCCCAGCACTCTGGGCTGAGTGGATAGCTGTGAGTTCAAGGCCAGGCTGTCTACAAAGCGAGTCCAGGACAGCCAAGGCTATACAGAGAAACCCTGTCTCGAAAAACCAAAAACAAACAACAAAAAAGAGAAGCCACACCCTATTATGTGGTGGTAGTGTTATTCTTCTCACCAAAGAAAGCTGGAGACCCCACCCGAATTCATATGGTGGATGACAGGATGGATGTTTGAGCCCTCGCAGCTGGCTGCACACTTCATTATTCTCCTAGGAAACGTCTCGGTTCCTCCATCTCAGCCTCCAGCCCATTCTTCTACTGTAAAACAGAGTCCCCAGCTCTTTGCCTCTGATGACTTCTCACAATGACTTGTCTGTGGTCCTCCTAGGTCTTTCTCTATAAGAATTGCCCTGGTGTGGGAGGATAGGGCCTTGGCCTGCCAGGCATTTCCTCAATACTTGCTGTTTCTACTTCCTTCCACACGTGAGTCTGAGAGAAGGCCATGTTTAAGAAGCCCCCACTTGGGCTTTTTTAGAAATACATAGAACAGGCAGAGAGCCCTCCAGAAAGATGCCCCTGAGGACCAGTACCTGACAGGATCTGTTCCGTGTGTATAAACAGGCTTCTGAGCCTGCAGAAGAGGGAAGACGGCCGAGACTCCAGATACACCAGACAGCATTCCACCTGCCTTCGAGGTGTGCCCTATCACTGACAGCAGGCTTACTGCACAAAAGTGATAGACATTTTCCAATTTAATGTGTAAGCTACTGAAATGTCAAGTGATCCATGGCATTATTTGGTAGGTAGATTAAAATTAGCTGCATAGAAAAGTGCACCTAAAACAGTGAGACAGTTAGGCACTTCTTGGTCATGAAAACAAATATTTGATAAACAGGTTTAAACACACACACACACACACACACACACACACACACACACACATATACATACTCCATTATCTAAAAAGCACAATGTTAGATATTTTGAGAGTCAACAGATTCTCAATTACCACACTTTTTTTCAAGGTCAAGGTCATCTCTGATAAGAGAGAAAGGGCCAGAACAGTGCTACTGCCTGAACACACAGACACAACCTGCATTGCCCTTATACACACCCGTAAAAAGAAAAGGTGTAAGTCTAGTTGGTTCAGTTGGAAGAGTGCAGGAAGGCATGAGAATGGGGCTGGCGGTGGGTTGCTTAGATCAGAAACCAATAGGAAAAAGAGCTTCAGACTGCACTTACCAAAAAAAAAAAAAAAAGGAGAATGAAGCCATCTATGAAGCCAAGAATAAATGTATGATCAACAACAATAAAGATCTAGAATAACTGGTTAGCGGGCTGTCGTGTTTGCCTGTGTCTATCTGTATAGTGTGCACTATATTTGTGGTGTTCTAAAGATACATGAAAACATCCTGAATATGTAAGTGTGTCTTGCAAGTTCAACAGAGGATGTTCCTTCAGCAGACAACAGGTCAAAGGACCCACATAGATAATAAACTGGAGAAAACATAGATGGCCCACCAACATAGGGAAAGGCATTGGCCCTCCAGTTGGCTCACAGTTTCAAATATTGTTGAGACGTTCTCTTTCTCATATTACACTGCCAAAGGGTATGAGTGCTGACATACTCATTAGTGGTCATCTTTTGGGGTGTAACATGACTTTGCCTTTCTTAGAGGTAGGGGACTTGTGCTGTGTGTCAGAATTGTACGTGTTCTGTTTTTCTCAGCCGTTTTGCTGATAGGAATTTACCCTAGGAAAAAGCCAAGGCTCACAATGTTCATAGGTTGGAAAGCCAGGTCAGCAGTTAAGAGCACTTGTTGCTTTTCCAGGGGACCTAGGTTTGTTTCTCAGCACCCACACAATAGCACACCGCCACGTGTGTACATGAAGGCAGACACCCAAACTCACTAAAAAAGCAGTTTGCCATTCATGTAACTTGAAGTAAATTCACGGCTCAAAGTGATTGTCCACTTAGCATTAGGGTGGACTCAGGTCTGTATAATCACGTGTCAGTTAAAGACAAGACAGGTTCTGAATGATGTATCAGGCTTAGGTTAGGCTATGTTGCCACTGTGTGAACACCATAGTGTACTTAACAAAAATCTAGTTTGTGGAGTCTACCACATCATTAGGCTGGATGGCATGTGTAGCCACGCGCATGTTCCTTTTTATGCCAAGCCTACCTGCTTGATTTGTGTTTCACATAAATGGTTGGTTCACTCTGTATGAATGGAACCCAACCTGAGTCACAGCTGCAGGTTCTACAGTCAGCTTTGCTCACAGGAAGGCTTCCATACTAGAGAGATCATGAACCGATGACTCTTAGCAAAGTAGGTGTTATTTACCACACTGAGACGTTCGGGCCCACCCACAAGTTAGCCCAATTACACACTTATAATAAGCCCCCCAAAAAGGGCCACGACAGACGAACCTCAATGCAAATCCCATGTGTGTGTCTTTCTTCCTAGACTCACATCCTTTAAACAGTGACTAATGTCCTCAACAGGCTGTGACCATAGTGCAGATGGTGAGCCCTGGTTGTTTCCTTTTAACCTAGAGTGAGCCAGCAAGGGCCAGGCCTTTGGGAATTCTTTGTGAATGCTGAAACACCGTGGTCCAAGGCAACTTTCTCTGAACTCAAGGCCAAAGAGTCTCGTCTGCCTAAGGGTTTACCATGGGCAGGTAGAAAGACGAGGTTGTCCCTGTGTCTGGAATATAGTTAGCACTGAGAGCAAGGCCATGTTGTTCTAGTGTTGACCTGTCCTTGACTGTCCTATAAACTGCTTAAACAATCCCTTTATAGCTTCCTGCTGGGGCTCCATAAGGATTACCTCCTTGCTTGAATGTTGTAAAGGAGGCATACATCACCACATCATTACATAAGGAAAAGGACTGTCCTTGGGTTTCTAAGCTCAAAAGTTTAATCTTCAGTCCCCAGTGCCTGAACTCATGGTTGATTAATTCACATCAAACTTTCGCTCTTTCAACAGTTTTCTCCTTCTCATTCCAAATCCATATCTCAAGGACAATATACAAGAAATTAATTTTTGAAGTAGAATGGGAGAAATTGTGTTAAATTCCTTCAAGGAATTAATGTGGGGCTGTGTGTAATATTTTTCAGCTCCATGGTGCCTTTGCTTTGGTTTGCCCATAATATTTTTCTTTTAATCTTTGATTTACTTTCCTGAGAAAGAATTTTAATTTGGAATTTTGAAAGATTTTTTATAATAATGTTTAATAAAGGAAGGAAGTATCTGAGACACAGAGAAAGTTTATTTAAACTGGATGGGCCATTGTTGAATGGGCTAGCTTTTCACTAGGACTACCAGAGGTGCCCTTTTTTGCAATGAGTACTTCACAGGTCTAGAGAAACAAAACAGTTAAATTTTTTGATAGCAAGTCTTTGATTTGCCCCACTCTTAAGAACACATCCAAAGTTTCCATTAATCTAAAATAATTTAGAAAAGCTATCTGACACTCTAAGTCTCTGTAATGATGGCTTTGGCAGTGAATTCAGTTTGTTAACTGTTGATGACTTGTTTACTTGTTTACCATCACCAAGTGCCCACAGGGCATTCAGGAAGAGTCAAGGTGAAAAGATGAATACAAACTTAATGTGTAGCCGGAGAAGTAGTTTCATTTTCTAATCTTTACCGTCTTCGAAATTCAGCCACCACCACACCTTGATCAATGTCAGGACCTAGCTCAACTACTGCAAATGTTACTTGTACCTCCTTGCCTTTTCTCAGTTACTTCAAAACCCTTTCTGAGTAATCTCTCTCCCACTCCAGTCTTATCCTCTCCTTCTTCAGACCCCTCCTCTGTCTCCCAGATGAAGCAATATCACACTTTACCAAGAGCTACATTTCCTCCTCTCTTGGCCATCCCAATAATCTCAGAAGTGCCCCATGCCAGTGATGGCAGATGACAGAAGCTGGTCCTTCTCCCTGCTGCCTATTGGCTCTGCCTCACGCACTCTACTCTTCTCTGTGCAAACGCGTTCTATTTGAGTTGAGAGATTCCTCAGAGGACAGGCTTTCCCGATAACCTGTGATCAGCATCTTTGCTATTTATGGGAGAGGTGCAGTAGGCATTAACGTGCCAGGGTTCTGCTTTGGGAAGATGCTCTGAGAACTGACTCGCTTAGACTGCTCACTGGGGTTGTTTACTGAGCTCGAAGGGTAGGGTGATAAGCCATCTCTCCTGCGGAATGTACTCTCGCCCACAGGGATACATTTGAGAGCAGGTATGTGTCATCACAGGATAGTCTTTTCTCTTTGGGGACTTCCCACACTCCTCTTTGCCTCTCCCGAGTGCTGGCATGCCTGTTACTAAGAACCCCGATTTCAAGAAGGGGCTGACTGTCTTTTGACATGAGTAATTCCAATCTATCTGTGTATAAGGTTATTTATGCATCGATGCTTATGCATCTCAATTCAGAGAATTCCCTTCAAGTCTTTCTGACCACACTTTCTTCTTCTTCTCCAACACATAACTGTGTGCCATCCTCTGTGCCAGGAGGTTACATATGTACCTTTACCCAAATCCTGCAATTTATACAGTCATTGTTTTATGATTGAAGAAAATGGTTGTCTACTTCCTGTAAGTGGCCACAGGTGACCTGCAAAGATGGCTCACTACTCACTTGACCCAGAAAACCCTACAAAATCATGCAAATCAAGAGGTTCAAACTTTCGTCCCTTTAAGAACAACCAGGAAACTGCCCAGGCCATCAAGGGTGTGCATATCTGAAAAGTCACCAAGTATCTGAAAGATGTCCCTTTGAAGAAGCCATGTGGGTCATCCCGGTGGTACAATGGTGTTGGGAGGCACCCCCAGGCCAAACAGTGGGGCTGGACTCAGGGTCAGTGGCCAAAAAAGAGTGCTGAGTTTTTGTTGCACATGCTGAAAAATGCAGAGAGTAATGCTGGACTTCAGGGTTTAGATGCAGATTCCCTGGTCATTGAATATGTCCACGTGAACAAGGCACCTAAGATGCGCCGATGAACTTACAGAGCACATGGACAGATTAACCCGTGCATGAGTTCCCCCTGCCACACTGAGGTGATCCTCACTGAAAAGGAGCACCTTGTTCCAAAGCCAGATGAGGAGGAGGCACAGAAGAAAAAGATATTGCTGAAGAAACAAAAATTTATGCCACAGGAATAAATTCAGCATAAAATAAATGCAGAAAACAGTGAAAAAAGAAAGAAAGAAAGAAAGAAAGAAAGAAAGAAAGAAAGAAAGAAAAAAGAAAAGAAATGAAAAGGGTTGTGGAAGAAGTCAAGAACTTATCCCCAGAAAGCAAAATGCCAGGTTCAAACCCAAGCCCACCTTTGTTCCACACCAGCAGAGACCTTTACTAGACAACGTGTGGTGTGCAGTAGCCGACACCACAACAAAACATTTCCTTCCTCTGTAAGTAATTTCCTCCCTTCTGATTCTAGCCATGGCAAATGAAGACTGTTGTGCAACTACATTGCTTTATGCCAAGGTATCAATGACTTATTTCCAGAAAAGAATTTATGAGGAAAGTATCTTAAAGAGGCTTTATCTCTTCTTTCTTAATTACTCTAAGCCATCATAAGCTCCTGTACCCCCAAATACATACAGATATACATAGACACAAAGCCACACACTCACACCACACACACACACACACACACACACACACACACACACAAACATTTACACCACACATAAACACACACAAACACTCATTCACACCACACACATACACACACACACAAATATTTACACCACATATAAACACACAAACACTCATTCACACCACACACACACACACACACACATGCACACATGCACAAGCACACACACATGCTCACACACACATTCCTCTGAAAAACAAGAGGTTAAAAATTTGAAGTTTGCTTTGTGCTGACCCTAGGTTTACCCAATTGAGCTAAGTGGCTCAAAAGTATTGACAAACTAAGACCTGGGCCTTGGCTTCTATATAGGATTCAAGGTTCATTTTAATATAGCCTACTCAAAAGGCTTCTGGCCTTTCCAATTAGCCAGAGAACATAGGATGCTTTGTGTTCAATACTTTAAGCTCAGCCACTAGAGGAAAAATATTTATTTTTTGAAAAGAGAACTGCAGAGGATCCTGACAGAGGAGATGCCACGTCAATATATTTCTCCCCCACCCCCACCCCAACTGACTTCTCGGCAACCCCATCTAAAATCTCCTATTGAAAAATTTTAATCATATACATTAAGCATATGCACCTATATAGCTAGCCATAACCTTATCTTTGAAGATGGGTTTATTTTTAATTATATGGGAAATGCATCTCTTTCCCCCAAATAAACCAGCATTCCCTGTTTGAAACTCAAGTGTCTATACTTCTTTGTCTCATGTATATACAGATGTTTGGGAAGTTTTTGATGTTGGGTATTTTGTTTTTGTTTTTGTTTTTAATTTTTTTGAGACAGGGTTTCTCATGTAGCCTTGTCCTGGACTCCATTTGCAGACCAGGCTGGCCTCGAACTCACAGAGATCAGCCAGCTTCTGCCTCCCAAGTGCTGGGATTCCAGGCTTGCGCCATCATGCCCAGTTTCTATTTTAATATTTATGTGACTGGGTTTATACTAAATATAAGGGGAAATTTACCTGTTTGTTAAGGTATCTTGAAGATGTTCCAGTCAACACACACAGAACTACACCCTGGCTTTTGGAATAGCTGCACTATAGGCAGTTGCATGGACACATGGTTTATAGGGCCATTCCTAACCGATTTTGGGTGTTTACAGCTCTTTTCACTGTTGCTGGCATTGCTTAACTAGACAGCATACCGTGCGGGGTGGATTCCTAGAAGTTGACTTGCTAGTCAAATACATCATACGTTTCTTCAAATGATTGTTTCCTAAAAGCCTACTTCATTAAGAAAGTCCTGCAGGAATAATTAGGTGAGCTAAGACATAAGGCCAGAAGGACATAATCTCCCCAACCTTAGAATATTGACTTCAAATAATGGCTTTAGAAGCTGTAAAAGTGTTCTGAAACTTGACTAAGCATACTTCCGAACAAAGCTGCTCACGGGGGAAGATCTTCTTGTCCGACATTAGAGTGGAAAGGCACCTTAGGTACAGCGAGGAAAGGCAGTAACAACAATGATAATAATAAATCCTGCCCTTGTCTGAGCGCTTGCTTTGCACCAGGCTTTTTCTTTTCTGCGTGCCGATTTCAGTTAATCCTCTAAGCAACTCTGAACACTGTGCTTCAGAAAGCTTGAATTCTCAGGCAAGTTCTTTACTCACCATAAGCCTCAGTCTTTTTTCCTTGCTCTTTAAAAAGGCAGGCGCGCGCTGGCATGGGCTCCTGAAAGCCGACCGTGCGCCTATCTTCCCCACGTGTCCATGTGTTGGTAATGAATCCAGTCAGGGCTTTCCCAAGCCAGGAAGCTACCCCTCACCCCTACTCCTAACATCCCTCAGGTGGTAACCCCTAGCCCCACCTCTCCAACTCAAGAAGATCTGCTGAGAAACAGACCACTGAAGTGACAGGGAAGTGAAGTTCTTTTTTGATCTCCAACTTGCTAGCTCACCTCCTGATTTTGGACTTACTGGTCTCCAAAACTATGTGAGTCCATTTCTTTTCTTTCTTTTCTTTCTTTCTTTTTTTCTTTCTTTCTTTTTTATTTATTTATTTATTTATTACATATATAATGTTCTGCTTACATGTATACCTGCACACCAGAAGAAGGCACCAGATCTCATTACAGATGGTTGCGAGCCACCATGTGGTTGCTGGGAATTGAACTCAGGACCTTTGGAAGAGCAGACAGTGCTCTTAACCGCTGAGCCAACTTGCCAGCCCTGTGAGTCCATTTCTTAGCCCTCCTCACATATACCCACACCTACATATTCATTCTGTTGAAGCTGCTTTTCTGGAGGGCTCCAGCTGGGCAGTGGAGGACAAACCAGTGGGAAACAAACAAACAAACAAACAAACAAACAAACGTAGCAGCTGAGGGTTTTCAGTGCTAGTTGGATCCGCAAGCTTGAGCCTGATTAGAGCAAAACCACCCTTTTTGACTTCAATTGTCCCAGCTGTCCAGCAATCTTCAGCTCAGGAGAGCATTTCCTGTGGGAAAACAAGACCGTGGGCTTCCTTCCTTTCCACCCTGATCTCACCCACTGCCCCACACTGAGGAACCTAACTTAACTTTCCTCAGCTTTCTTGTTTATAGTAGAAATTTCTGTGCAGAGGATTTTTATTCTACATACAAAGGACATACATGTATGTATTTGTGTGTATGCATGAGTGCATGTGTGTCTGTCTATCTATATGATATATAGACTGTTTATATTTCTATACATGTGTATTCGTGCATTATATATAATTTTTCTGTAGGCCATCAGTATGGTGTGGGAAGCAAAGGGAAAATGAAGCTATCAAATGCTTAGAAGAGCTTCTAGGGACTAGGGAGTGGGTAGGCGGGTGGGGCCTAAGGCACAGACAGTGCTCTACTCACATTGCATAGGGTCACCTAGTTCTGCACATGAATGTCCATGGAGCTGTAACTAGGCACAGTGCCTTTTTTTTTTTCCTCTCTCTAAATTCATTGTGAATATGTTGGAACCCGTTTCCTGGGGGATCCATCAGTTGAGGTATCTTAGACCTTTGGCTGCGGGCCATAAAACGCACTTGACTGAGTATGATATAAGTACCTTCCACTCCATTGATGTATTGATCTGTTTTCATTTCGCTGTCTCTGTGTTGTGTTCCGTACACATCCATCTCCCAGCTAAGTTCCCAGAGAGTGAACGAAGGCTGGCTTGGAGAAATTCCTCCTGAGTCGCAGAAGAGCAGAAAGAGGAAGGCTGTACCTAAAATGTCTCAGGATTGTAAATAGTTAGCTCATTTGAGCCTTGACACACGTAACAGATGAGAGAAGCTGAGCCTTGGGTAGAGTGTCTTTGTAATGTGGGGTATTAGTTCAGGGAGCCTTTCCTGCCCTCTTTCCTCCCATTGGTAACTCAGGGCTGCCTGTTGGTTGCTTTGTCCCTGAGAAGCTGGAACGGCATTGTGACCAGCCAAGGACAGGACAGCACAGCAGCCATCACTAAGGGAAGCAGAAGGAAGTAACATGGGAAGAGGAAAGAAGGCATAAACATTCCAAAAGTAGACATTTTTAATCTAAAAGATGATGAGCAGTAAACGTGAACTGTTAGTCTTTTTCCCCCCTCTTTTGAGTAGCAAGGAACCAAATCCTCAGTATTTTTCTTTTCTTTTTATTTGATTAACTTATTCAGATTACAACTCAATTGTTATCCCATCACTTGTATCCTCCCATTCCTCCCTCCCTACCGATTTCACCCTATTCCCCTCCCCTAGGTCTATGACCGAGGGGGACCTCCTCCCCCACTATGTGGTCATAGGCTATCAAGTCTCATCTTGGTAGCTTGCTTATTCTTCCTCTGAGTGCCACCAGGCCTCCCCACCAAGGGGAGATGGTCAAATATGGGGCACCAAAGTTCATGTCAGAATCAGTCCCTGCTCTCCACATAACTGTGGAGAATGTCCTGTCCATTGGCTAGATCAGAGTAGGGGTTCAATATTTACTGCTTGTATTGTCCTTGGTTAGTGCAATAGTTTGAGCAGATCCCCTAGGCCCTGATCCACCCATCACGATGTTCTTCTTGTAGGTTTCTAGGACCCTCTGGATCCTTCTATTTCCCCATCTCCTACATTTCTCTTACCTAGATGTTATTTCTCATCTTAGTCTCTGTTTCAACGGCCTATCTTTAGCTGAAAGTGGGGTGTTAAAGTCTCCCACTATTAATGTGTGGGGATCAATGTGTGGTTTAAGCTTTGTGAATAGTTCTTTTACAAATGTGGGTGCCCTAGTATTTGGAGCATAGATGTTCAGAATTGTGATGTCATCTTGGCTGATTTTACCTTTGATGAGTATGAA
This sequence comes from Acomys percivali, assembly GCA_907169655.1. Taxonomy (NCBI): domain Eukaryota; kingdom Metazoa; phylum Chordata; class Mammalia; order Rodentia; family Muridae; genus Acomys; species Acomys percivali. The sequence continues at coordinate 25,190,984 of OU015758.1, read as the reverse complement.
GTGTCCTTCCTCATCCCTTTTGATTAATTTTGGTTGAAAGTCTATTTTATTAGATATTAAAATGGCTACACCAGCTTGCTTCTTGTGACCATTTGCTTGGAATACTTTTTCTAGCCTTTTACCCTGAGGTAATGTCTGTCCTTGTGGATGAGATGTGTTTCTTGAATGCAGAAGAATGTTGGATCTTGTTTATGCATCCATTCAGTTAGTCTGTGTTTTTTTATTGGAAAGTTGAGGCCATTGATGTTGAGAGATATTAATGACCAATGACTGCTAAGTCCCTTGATTTTGATGTTGGCTGCAGTAGAGTGTTTGTGTGGCTGTGTTTTTGCGATGGTGTAGTTATCTATCTCTCATGTAATTTTGGTTGTACCTTGTCCCTTTGAGGTGGAGTTTTCCTTCTAGTCACTTCTGTAAAGCCAAATTTGTGGATAGGTACTGTTGGAATTTGTTTTTGTCATAGAATGTCTTGTTTTCTCCATCAATGGTTATTGATAGTTTCACTGGGTATAGTAGTCTGGCCAGGCATCTGTGGTCTCTTAGGGTTTGCAGGACCTCTGTCCAGGCCCTTCTGGCTTTTATGGTCTCTACTAAGAAATTGGGTGTAATTCTGATAGGTTTGCCATTGTATGTTACTTGGCCTTTTTCTCTTGCCGCTTTTAATATTTTTTCTGTGTTCTGTATATTTTGTGTTTTTCTTATTATGTGTTGGGAAGATTTTCTTTTCTGGTCTATTCTATTTGATGTTCTGTAGGCCTCTTTGTATGTTTATATGCATCTCCTTCTTCAAATTCTGGAATTTTTCTTCTGTGATTTTGTTGAAGATATTTTCTGGGCCTTGGAGTTGGGTGTCTTCTCTTTCCTTGATGCCTATTAGTCTCAGGTTTCGTCTTTTCATGGTGTGCTTGATTTCTTGGATATTTTGTGTCAGAAAAATTTCAGATTTATCATTTTCTTTGATGGTTGCTTTGAGTTCTATAATTGTATCTTCTAGTCCCAGGATTCGTTCCTCCATTTCTTGGATTTTGTTAGAGAAGCTCACCTCTGTGTTGCTTATTTTCTTCTCTAAGGTCTCTCATTCCCATTTTAATTCTGTCTGTGCCTTTATCATTGTTTCCATTTTCATCTTCAGATCTTGAACTGTTTTATTGCTTTCCTTCATATGGTTGTTTTTATTTTCCTGAATTTTTTCCAGTGCCTCTGTATAGGCCTCTTTTATGTCTTCTACCTGTTTGGCTGTGTCTTCCTGCATTTTTTTATGGATCTTATTCACTTCCTCCATTATCATCTTCATTACTAAGGATTTGAGGTCATTTTCTTGTATTTCAATTGTGTTTGAGTTCTCAGGGTTGCTTTCTTTGGGATAGCTGGGATCTGGAGATGCCAAGTTGTTTTGGTTTTTGTTGTTTGTGTTCTTATGCTGTCCTTTAGTCATCTTTCTATCTCTGATGTTGGGTGGTAGCTTATGATGTCTGGTCTCTCACTGATCGTTGAGAGTAGATAGTTGGTGAGTGATTATAGGTCACATGCTCTTGCCTGTGGAGATCAGGGAGTTCTTCCCTGGAACTGGCAGGTGACCTGGTTTCTGCTACAGGAGACTTTGATCTACACCTTAAGCTCCTGACTGGGTCGGCGGAGGTAGGCTTCTGCCTGATTCCATTCACACTATTGAGGGAATTCAGACTAGCTGTGTTGGGGGCCGCTGTTTAACTTTCTGTCCTGACCCCTCGGGGCAGTCCAGCCTCTCCCAAGTGTGTGGGAGACCCCACCAGGCCTTGGGACTGGCCAGGCCAGGTTTTAACTGCCCAATTGTGCAGGCACAGACTGCTATGGTGGGTAGATAGGTTCCTGCCCAGATCTATCCAGACAGCAGGTTGAGTGGTTCTGTCCCACTGAGTTGTGGCCACAGTTCAGACCCTATCCAGACCCCTCAGGCTATCCAGCTTCTCCCAAGAGCATTGGAGACCCTGCTAGGCTGTGGGGACTGGCCAATTGTCCAGGCCCGGACCACTGTGGCCCACAGTCAGGTTCCTGCCCGGACCAGTCTAGATACCAAACCAGTCTAGACAGTGCGCCTCTGGCTGTTCAGTCCCACCGCGTTGTGGCCACAATTCAGACCCCATTCCAGACCCCTCAGGGCTGTCCAGCTTCTCCTCCGAGCATAGGAACTGTCCGGGCTGGGTTCTATCAGCCCAATTTTGCAGGCTTGGTCTAGTGAGACTGGCTGCCTGGCTTCGGTCTGGACCCATTCAGATCATCCACACACTGTGTCTGGGCACCATGTTCACAGCCACCTGGGCTTCTCCACGGCCTCCGTGGCTCTCCGTGGACAGCCGTGGGGAGGGTGGGGGTGTCCAAAGACAGATTCACTTGTTTCCCTGAGACTTCCCCAGGCCAGGAGCTCCGGTGTTCCACCATCCCACATACTGCATTTGGACAATAGAGGCCGGCTGCAGCCCACAGGTGAGTTTCATTCCAAAGTCTGGGGAGTGTGTTCAGGTGCTCCATGGGATGTTGTTTGACCTGGGGCCAGGCCCACCTGCGGTCTTCACTGTACAGGATCCCACTCACCTAGTGTTCTCCAGGTGTTTGCAGTCTGTGGCTCCCAGTCCGGTCTCTGGTCTCCGTGTGGTAGATCAGGTATAGTGAGTGATAGGCGCTGCCATCTTGGAACTCTCGTCAGTATTTTTCAAATTTCTAAGATTACTATTACAATATAAATATATTTGACCTTTGTGTCCTGTGAATGTATAGTGTCCACACGTGCTTGTGTTCATTTATAGACATTAATGCATGACTGAAGTGGCTCTCGAGAGCAGTACTGGACCTGCACCACACACGGGTACTGCTTTATTTATTTCTACTCTGTTCTATTACTTTTTAAACATGTTTGTGGAGCCTATAAATCAAATCCACAGCTATTAGTGACCACCACATGGGAAAACCACGGGCATTTAGAGGAATCATCCTGTGACTCATCTCGCCTAGTTGTTCAAGGTCATGGTAGACCTGGGATTTATCCCACAATGATAGCGCTGCAAGGGGGTCTCGCTATGTAGAGACGTCTTTGCTTAGGCTACGCACACCAAGCTCAAGCAGGACAGGTGGTAAAAATGATCCCTTCTGTGCTGGTTGATCCCGGCCTCTGCTTAGTCCAGTCTTCACCAGTCTGATAATGGCAACCCGGCACAGAGCAGAGTGCAAAACCAAAGCAACTCGTCCCTCCTTCGCTGACTTACTGCAGCCCCTCCCACATTCTACACTTTATTTCTTTCTACTATTCATTTCTTGCATCTTCTTCCTGACAATTTTACTTTGGGGTACTCTCGTAACATTAGAAGGAAAATGAAAGCAAAATTCCTTTTTCTTTGAGATTTAGTGGGTCCTTCTTCCAAGAAATGCTGCTCGCCCAGGAACCTGGCTCCCCAATTTCATTGGACTGAAGCAGAAGGCTTTGCCCTCCCCACAGACTCCTTTCTCTAACTATGTCTAGGCTCTGGTAGTCCCAGCCGGGCAGGTGGATGACATAGGGTTTGAAATTTCCTTCGTCTGTGCTGTCCTGCTCCATCACTTGGATGTCTTTTATCCCTTCAGCTAAAACGGGGGAAGGGGGTTTGCTGGATGAAACTGTCCACTTGGAAAGTGCCAGCCCTTGGCAGCCCCATCAGTCCATTACTTCCTGTCTCTGAACTCCAGTGGTTCTGTCTGGCCTTGAACAAAAGAGGTCTTTCCTGTTTAAGAGCCTTTGTAGAAACCATCTCCCTTCCTGGAAGCTTTCTCTCTATGAATCTCTCTCTCCCTCCCTCCCTCCCTCCCTCTCTCTCTCTCTCTCTCTCTCTCTCTCTCTTTGTGTGTGTGTGTATATGTATGTGTGTGTGTGTCTGTCTGTCTGTCTCTGTGTGTGTGTGTCTGTCTGTCTCTCTCTCTCTGTCTCTCTCTGTTTTTTCACATATGTAGCTTCCATTTATCATTTGGGACTCGGTTTAAACTTCAGGTGCTCGAGGTTTCCCCGAATTACATCCTCGAAAACAGGTCTTCATTGCTCATGCGTTGACCCTTACTTTCATTTATGATGCCATAGCAATTGGCTAATAGTTTACTTGTCCTTTGATTCCTGCCCCCTTCACCATAACAGGAGTTCGCCAAGGGCATAATCGTACTATGAGGCGAATGCATTACCCACTTTTTCACATTATGAGATCGCACTGGCCCTAGTGATAGACGTGCTCTTAGCGGCTGGGGGCATAAAGCGTTTCCTAGGCTCTTCAGCAGCCACCACTGCACTGATTCACTTGTTCAGTCAGTCAGTGAGGCGTCGTAGCACCTGCTTAGTTCTGCAACACTGGACGCTGTTTCCACAGGTGTGACCACCATGGATAGCAGGGAAATTGCCACTCTCCTCCACCACACAGCCAGCTGTTCTACAGCAAATTCTCTGCTGGAAGTCTTCATCAGTTTCCAAATACTTCTGGAGGGAATCTGAGGCCTACAGTGAGGGGAGCAGCTCCGGCCCTCTATAACAGGTCGCTCCTTCTAATCCTTGTCTTCTGCCATTCTAGGCCCTGTTCCCTAAACGCAGCACGAAGGGCAACAGACACTTTTTAATTGCTTTGTGTTTCTCTCTGTCTCTGTCTCTGTCTCTGTCTCTGTCTCTCTGTCTCTCTGTCTCTCTGTCTCTGTCTCTGTCTCTGTCTCTGTCTCTGTCTCTCTCTCTCTGTGATAATCACTAACAACACTGGCTTCTGGACTGATCATAGAGAACTGTAGCAGGCGTATTTCTAGCTAGCTACTCAGAACTTCTTGGTTCTTCCCTGCTGGGTTGGTTTTTCCTAATCTGTGATTTCAACCCAGGTGCAGCTAAAGTCAGGGGTCAAGCCAATCCTCTTACTCTAGGGCAGGACTCCATAAAGAACCCCAGAACCCCACCCCCTATTTTTCAGGTCACGTTGTCTCTGGCATTGCCAACAATGGCATGGCAGTTACCTGTTATAAAGACACTAAATATAGCCGGGTGAGACAGGCAGGGCCTGGAATCCCTGAACTTGGAAGGTGGAGGCAAGTGGAGGAGTCCACAGTCAGTCCAAACCACATGAGCTCCTGTCTTGGAAAACAAAAACAAAGCAAAATAGAAAGCGGAATATCTTCAAAGTGCTGAAGAAGAGGACATTGGGGTACAAATGGTTGGGCTGTGTTAAGATCTTCCTCTGGAGGAGGCGGAACCTAGAGTCCATGCCTGTTTGAAAAGTCAGAGAGGAGCTTGAAGTCTTGGCTGTGTTGAAGAATTATCCTTTTGATTTCATGCTCATCTGGGTCACCCCCTTTGTATGTTGTGCCCGTGGGTTCACTGTTAGTGCTTCCCTTGGGGGAAAGACATGAAAAAAGGACCTAGAGAGATCATTTCTTCTTCTCTAGAGCTTTGCTGTTGCTTGTGTTTGAAATGCTTTGTGCCCCAGTGTCTTCATCTACAAAATGGAGAATTAGCAAAATTAATGAGCCTTTGTCTTTTATAAAATGTCTTGTAGAAATAGGTGCTGGGCAAGTAAAATGCTATGGCATGATAGCATTTTGCTAGTGTTTATAAACATGATTTGAATTTTCCATTAATTAGAATTAATTCTGCTCATTTAAAAAAAAAGACCTTTCCAATTAAATCACTGGTGTGCAACTTTAAGTGGCTGCTCCTTTATTTTGTTTTACTTTTAATAAAATGGGTTCCAACACTATTTTGGGTAAATTCCTCATTTGAGTCTTCCTTCGGCCAGTTTCAAAGAAACAGCTTTACCTTTTATTTAGTCACTCTAATTATTCTTATTTGTCCTAGAAAATTTTCTTTGATATTATACCTCATCTCATTATTGAAAATCGCTTCACAGTTGAAGGTTAATAGCAATATTTATTCTAGGTAATGTTACAATGTACTTTTAAAATACAAACAAATAACCTTTCATTAAACTACTACTTTAGTGAGTCACATTTTATTTTTATTCTGGATGCACGATGCCATTCCCTTCCCTTATGAATGAAAATTATTCTAAATGCCACTTGCCCAAAGTGGTGACAAATTACAAAGCTATATACATTTTAGTTTTCTCATGAACAAACGGCCACCTGGTTCTACTATTGAGCTGTGTATTAATGCTATTTCTTCGTTTGTGAGCCTTTTAGCCCTGCTATAATCCATTTTCTACTTGAAAAGTGGAATTGTGGCATGCCTAAATGTGCTCTGAATCTATATCTCAGCTCGTTTCTAAACACTGTTTTTAGAGCGCTTGCTGTTTCCCCTTCCATGTAGTGTCAATAGCATAACCAGTCATAGAATGCTGGCTAGAATGCCCCGTCTTGGCTCACATGGTGACACCAGGATGTTCAGAATTCAAACCCGTTGGCTCTGAACTCTGAAATGCAGAAATTTCTAGAATCACCCAGTTTTAGTATGATTTCTACTGATTTAAAAAGGCCCTGAGACAAACGGTGGGCGAGTCGGCTTATCCCTCTCCCAACCTAAAAGAAGTGCACAGAATCATCGAAGGAGATGTTCCAGTCCTCTGTGACGTTCTTCCTGATCCCCTTAGCCTCCACAAAGTGGGACTACCATCCTGGGGACAGGTTCCAAGGTAATCTTTGAGAGACTGGGCCAATAACTATCATTCTGGAAGGCCTTGAATAGACCTATCCCCTACCTTTTACCTGGATTAAGTCCCCCCAGGATGTTTCGAAATCTGAAATGGTAATTTAGATCTATTCAGATCAACATCCTCCTTCATATAACATTGTCAGATAACCTGCCTGCTGACAATCTTTGTGCGTGGGAGGCTACAGAATCCATCAGTGGCCGGGATAGGGCGTAGTCTAGTAAGAGTCCACTGGTTGTTGATACCTAGGGAGAGATGTAAGGCTGAAGTGAACTCATTTAAGTGTTTAGCACCGTACCATGGTCATAAATGTGAAAGTCGTTACTATCTTATTTCGTTAGAATTTGACAGTTATTGATTGGTTGTATTTAGCTCCATTCTGCTCTTAGAAAAATGGGATCCCTGGCATGTGTGTCTCTTAAGCCCACAAAGACACCAACCTCAAAGCTCAACCAGCTGCCACTGAGCTGTAATAGGCAGAACATGGGAAAAGAAGGAAAACATGGCCCAGAAAAGAGCTCCTATGCTAAGTCTGAGTGTGAGGGGACCACAGCATCTTCAGATAATGTTTAAAGGAGACGTTGACAAGTGGGAAAACATGGGGCTAATTTCCTGCCATCTGAGAAGAGAATGGGAATTATTGAATGAACAGTATCATGTGTCCCTTCACAAAGCTTCCCGTACTGTCATTACTGTCCTCTTTCAGTCCCTCATAACACTGAATGGAGTGAGAGGTGATCTACTCAACCAAAAGGCATCAGCCAATAATATAATAACATTTGCTCACGGTTTAGGGAAGGAGACTGAGGAAAACCTCACATCACATTCACTTGTACACTCTCCTGAGCTGTCCATTCAACAGGACCTCCCCGCTCCCCCCTCCTCATCCCATACATATCATTGCATTCATGTCTTTGTGTCTCAGATCTCACTTCCTCCCCCTCCCCACTGCACCCCCCACCCATAGTGTAATGCTTAGCCTTCAAGATCCAAACCCTCCTTCAAGATCCCATAGGTTTACATTTCCAGCTTGGTTGGGTAGCCGGGTGATTTCTCTCCCTCTGGAGATGCAGGCAAGTAAGAAGGCTGATCCTTGCTGAATTCTGTCCCTTAAGAAAGGCAGGTCTACATCATGACCTGAAGATTTTTCTGTTTCCGGGATCTGCTCCGTTGTAGGCTGTTGGGAGCTGAAATGTTTGGAAATCCACAGAGGGGCACAGGAAGAAAGGCTGAGGCTCTCCTGTCTTCTTAGTGTTTTGCAAATTACAAAGCTTTATACCCAAAGCATTAACTGTCAAATCAGATCTAATAGGGTGGATGGAGGAAGAGGTCCCCTTAAGATACCACCTAGAAAACGTAATAAAAGGAGCTGCAGTGCCTCCCCTAAGTCCCTTTCGCCATGGGCCTTTAGGTAGCATCTTTCCTTTGATTCCCATCACTCAAGAAGCCCCTGGGCTTGTTCCTGCCTGCTCCTCATTCTTTGTTAGGCAGGGTATTCTGCACTAAGCCTGCTACCAGCAAGAAGTTTGACTTTGCAGAGTCTGTTTATAGCAAGGCAAGCCTCTTCCTTCAGAGGGATTCTCACACCATCTGCAAGAACATAGGATCTTTTCCATATGTGCATCCTCCTGATTATTTGAAAGGTAAGAGTGGGTTTCTGTTGAATTTAAGTATAGGCTCAGATACATCTATTTATTGGATAATTACGGACTCTTTTTTAATGTCAGGCAGTGGGCTAGAAACCTGAGGGTACAGAATGAGCCTGAGCCACTAAGTGCCTGTCCTCAGTGAGCTTATGGGACAGCGGCGAAGAAGATTTAGAAAGCAAGCCAAGCCTGAGTGTGATACTAAGGTGTGTGCCAGTGGTTGTGAGAAACACTTGGCCTGTAGACAGGCAAATCGAGGAAAGCTTTGCAGAGAAAAGACCACTATAGCATCAGTGGGGTGATGTGGGCCCTTGGAGGGCAGTGGCAGCATTCCTAGGAAGAAGCTTTGTGGTGAAGCCCTATGGTAGGAGGGGGCTGCAGCTTGTCCCAGCTGCCTCACTTATTATTACGAGGGCACAATAGGAAGTGATGAAGCCGGGGGAAAAAAACAAGCTGAGTCACTGATGTGTGAGGTGGCTGAAGAAGTGCTGGACGCCACTCAGAGTATTTAGACTGATTCTGTAGATGGGATTTCATTGGATGCAATAGAAATACAAACCACACACACATCCCTGTGGCAGTTGCTGTGTTTGGGATGTGTACAAAGTGGTGACGGCCCAAATGGCCAGCCTCCCCTGTGCTCCAGAGGTCCTGAAAAAGCTTTGTAGAGCAAGGGGTCTGCTTGGTGAGGGGGAACCTCAGCGGTGCTAACACCCCACTTCCTAGATGTGCAGGTTTAGGCCAAAGCATTTACTTTCATTCTTGAAAACTTTGAAGACAGTATTAGTCAAGCACCTTCTAAAGCCACCGACTCATCAATTATTTATCCGGAGTTCCTGATGGCTTTCTTTCTTGTCAGGCACATGAATCTGAAGGAACAGGCTAGATGCTAACTTCTTTGAATAAATTATTATAAAATATTTAGCTTCAAGGAAAATACTCAACTACAATAATAATGTTAAGTGCCCCAAACTAATTTTGCACCAATTTCCTGTGCAATCTGCGTCATTCCAAAATCCTGTACAAATTTTAAAGACTGAAGTTTCTATAATTGCTAATTTGGTTCTTTTTCAATAGGCAATAGGTTCTACCTAACAAAGCTGTGATTTTTAAAAAATTAAGTATCAGAAAAGAGGTTGGGGTACACAAAAATAATCTTTATAGAAATGGGTGTCAAATTTTAGTTTGTGTATAAAACTGCTAAAGCTAACAAGCCAAGTGTAGTAGTTCATGCCTGTAATCTCGGCACCAGGGGGCTGAGGCAGCAGAATCTCAAGTTCAAGGCTAGCTTGGGCTACAGTCAAGACCTAGCCAGCTTGGACTACATGCCTCAAAAGCCAACCAAGCAACCAACCAAACAACAACAACAACAACAACAACAACACACACACACACATGAATGCACATGCACACACTCAAGCATGTGCATCCACAGGCAGGGGTGGGGGAGAAAACGCACGTTAAGTAATGGCATGTAATTACTGTGCACAAAGTGCAGTTTTGCTTTCATTCTACCATTTATCTTCAAATAGACCCGAGGTCCGAACACTTAGTCCTCATTCTCACCACTCCCAAGGCAGCCAGGCAGCTACCCCACCTTGCCTCACACACTTCCTAAGCAGCAGGGCTGGAATTTGAACCTGACACTCTCTGATTTACAAAGGTCTTTTATTTCTTGTCGCAAGGATAGATAGCTGTTTTTAAAGCGATCTTGGGTTTTTTTTTTAGACCCATCTTTTGGATATTAACTTTGGGAGACAGCTAAACAAACTACAGACAATACAAGGAGACTAGAACAGAAACTCTAACTCATACCTGATAATCCTATAATCCCCACCAGTGTCGTGATGTAAGTTGTTATCATTGACGCAAGTCTGAGTGCTTCTCCCAGCATCATTTTTTTCTGCAGTGGAAAGAGTATAATACAATGGTAACTAGCAACTTAGCTTTGAATTCCCAATCTGCCATTTACTATTTACTAGTTGTACATATTTATATAAATTTACACACACACACACATATACGTGCACACACACCGCTGATCTTCAGTGTCCTCATCTCCAAAATGGGGATATCTTATCTACCCTGCAGGGCTAGTGGGGGCTTAAACTAGTCAGCATTTGTGGGTACCTTCCAAGTGTTAGGTGAAGAATAGCTTTGATCATCATGAAATCCGCTGTCTCTAATTCTAGCACATCAAAATAAAAGGTGCCACAGGATAAATGGACGGCAGTAAGTTTCTCAGTCCGGTCACCAGTAGTGTGTACACAAACATTTCCTCAACCTTGCACAGTAGTATTCACTCAGTTTTTCTGAGTATATGTTTGATTATAAGGCCGACAGTTGGTTCTGGTGGTGATGATTAGGGGAAGGACTTCATTGGCTCAAAGTGCCTTCTTGAAAGTGTGTCTCTCTGAGTCCAGGTGTACACTTGGCTCTGTTTCACACTCAGAACCATGTGGCTTTTTAGTCACAGGTTGTTTGCTAGCCTTCTGGGGTCCTCAGTCAGCTCACTCCTGCAGAGCCCTGACTGCTGGATTGAACTCGTACCACAGGCTCAAAGATTCTATTTGCATTTAGAGCCCAGGAAAGAGCTTGGCATTCAGGCCCAAAGGCAAAGGTCTGAGTGCAGCCCTCACTTGAACTCACGCAGACAAGTTTATCCCCTTGTTTATTGGTTTGTCAATTGGTTGATTTTTTCAGAACTTGAGGTTTCTCGGGATCATCCAGATTCTTCTCTGGCAATCCCTGGGACTAGCGACTCTTTCTGGCCAGGCATGGCTTAGAGCCTAGAGGTAAAGGGCCCAGCAATTCCTCCATCGCAGTTTCTGAGACACAGCAGATGCCCCCGAATCTTCGTTCTGTAAGAAATAACTCATGAAGCACATGTGTTGTTCACCAGAGTCATAGACAAGCAGGAAGCACTGGGCCCTGCTCTCCTTAGCTGGTAGCTGGCAACTACTTGTCTGGGAGCTCCAAGTTCACCTTGGCTTGAAAGTTACCGTTACCGGCACTTGTTATGCAACTGGGTCCACGTGGTAGAATAGGATCATTAGATAAGACTTTGTTGTCCTGAGCCAATAGGACAGGGCACTTGGGGAAGAGGCAGTGGTACACACCAGGAAGATTATCTCTCGCTAAGGAACTCAGCCAATGATAATTAAAGGGGGTGGAGAAATTCAGTTAGGAGTACGAAATCCACTGGTTTTTGCCAAATTGGCACACTAGTCACTTTCACCTTTTGTCTGGGCTAACCCCCAACTGCTATAGAACCAAAAATAAATCTCTCTAGTTTTTGATGCTCTGCGTTTCCAGTGCTCTTACTATGAAATGAGGAGCATTGTTCCTCACAAGTTTAAAGCATACAATCCATTGGCAATTATTAATATACCTCAAAATTGTGAAATAATCACTAGGCTGAATAACTTTTTTTTCCCAATCCAACCATTTAATAATGAGCAATCTATACCAGTTATTTGTCTTTCTGGATCCAGTCAATCTTACTTTTCCAAATACAATAACGAAAGAGCAACATCTTACTTAATATCAACTTATTTGTATATAAGCTGCTGGTGCAAGAAATCCTGAATTTTGATTGGGGCAGTTTGCCTTTCAGGCCACTTGAGTTTGCACCTTAAAGTCGGGTTGCTAATAGGAATCACATTTCTTTTTACTTGGATGTCTTCTCTACCACTTTCAAGCATGAAAGAGATGACTGAGAAACACGGACTCCTCCTCCACACGTTCACTCTTTCTTCTCACCTATGCCTTCCTTCTCTTGGTCGGTACATGTAGCCCATACTTAGAAAGGTCTCCTTCCAGACAATGCTCATCGACCTCATTGCGTAGCGATATTCTTACCAAGTAGCAGTAGAAACCTGAGTCTTCATATTGTTCTCATTTCCAAGATCCCATGCTCGGCAGGAACCAAGTACGTTTTGGCAGGAGTTAGGGGGAAGCTGAGGACGGAAGCCATACTAAATAGCCTTTGCTTATCATATCGATATCTTTACATTTAAAATGTTTTAAATTCCATAAAGTCACTATGATGCTCCTTTTAAATATGTGGATTTCCACCTCACTGAGCCCTATTAAACAAACAATTAATATTCTAGTTCTCATCAGATCCTATCCTGCAGCTACTGTTAAGTCCTGCATTGGTGAGCGTTGAGCAATATAACAGCCTGGGGTAGGCTATCCCCAAAAGTGCCTTCAGATTCTTCAATTCTAGCTCTTTAAATGAAGGCTTTATTCTGCATCACATACCAAAAAAAAAAAAAAAAAATCCCTAAAATAGGAGACAAACGTATAACATAGTTTATGTATAAAGAAAACATCATGGACCATTGGTGTCCATATAGAATTGTTTTCCACTTGTAATGCAAGGCTTATATCCGTGTAATAATATGGATGTGTGGAAAACATGATAGGCCAGAGCCGGCAAAGCACCAGCCAGTTAATGCTGGTATAGACAGAATCACACTAGCAGAAACAGCCTTTCTATTGATGGATGATATTAGGGCGGTAGGTTTTTGGAAGTGCTGAGAAAGAACAAGAACCTATAATACTTCCCGTCAGGCCACAGTGTTTCCTTCCTTCCATCAAATGCTGATAGAAACATGCCTGTAAAGAATGAAGGCCAGCACTCTCACTGACGTCATTATTGTAGGCAAGAAGACTTAGCTTAAACTTTTTCATTAAGTTCTATCACAAATCATTCAGTTGCTATGGTGTTTATGAAGCATCACAGTATTTGAAGCTGCTAGGGACCATTTGGTTGAGTGTCTCATGGTCTAGGGAACGTCCCTTGCACTCTTGGGTGATGATGATACAAATAGGAACATGTACAAATTCCCTTGCAGCAGAACTGAAGGAGCATTGAAATTTTTACATATTGCTAGACCTCCATTGTACTGACTATATGCCTGAAATATGTAAGTTATTGACTAAAGTTGGGATTTTCCCTTAAGTTGAGGCTTTCATCTTGATGGTATTTATTAGAAGGGGATCTGAGCTAATATAACACAGTTATAGTCATAAATATAATTATGAGTGTGTGAGTGCTGAGGGAATATAGCCGAGAAGATTAATTAGAGACAGGTAGTTCCAGGTCTTCCTTCTCCAAGGGCTTTGGGCTGATGCAGGGGGAGGTCTCACTTCTCACCAGATTTCTCTTTGTCCCTAGGGAACTCTCCTACACTGAGAGCTACAACAGACATAAGGGGAGGTCTTTCAGCTGCACCCAAGACAGAAGGGCCTTTGGATGCCTTTAGCAGGAGTCTCACCTTACTCCTTTAAAACTGCCACTGTTGCTGGAAAATACTGTTTTCCATTAAGAACTTGTCTTTTGAGACATTTAATGATGTCTCAGAGTTTGGAAATTGTCTTTTCAAATGAAGCGACAGGCAGATGACTTGAGGGGGTAGGGGGATGGGAGGTGTCGAACCCTCAAAACTCTGTTAATAAAAAGTGTGTTTATAATGGACCTAATGAATTGTGAAGCAGTCATGGGTCCTGAAATGGCTGTTGCTGGGACACCGTGGCCACCCTCATCTGCCTGGTCACACATGAGATTGTATATTAGAGCAGGGCTGTGACACGTTGCCTGTTTTTGTCTCCTGGACACCGACACATTTTATGGCTTCATGTCTTTCTTATTAAACGTTGACGAGCAAGTCCACTACAATTTGTGCTACAGTAAGTTACGTGAATAGCTCTAAATAGTACCATCACTGCTGACTCTAGAACTAATTTGGCACCTGACTCTGGGGATGGAGCCAGGCTCTCTGGTCTTTGCTGAGTTCCTTGAGGGGATGCTTAGACACAGCTAACAGCAGTTAGAAAGTCCTGGATGGATGGCTTGGCCACAACTCCTCAATTTCAAGGTTACTTTGACGCATCAAGAAATATTTACTCACTACCAATAAGACACAGAAACAAACTAGTTGGAGCACAAGTTAAGCCACAAATGAGAATGCTGTGTTTGTAGCTCCCAAAGTGAGATGGCCAAGCATTTTGCGTTGACCATTAACCGTCCCAACTTTAGCATGGCCGTGATTCACTTGCAGTCCCAGATGAGTCATTTAAGCCCAGGGCTCCTTGGTTTCCCAACGTGGCTTCCACTAACATGCATGTCAAAGCCTCCAGACATATGTTTCCAATGAGTACTTCCCAGGCACGCGAGTGGGCAAGCCTGTCTAAAGGGGAAAAATCAGGGACTTTGTTACAAATCAAATCAATATTACACCAGTACCAGCCACAGTCTGTTGGTTGGATTGAGAGTTCAAGGTCATCAGTCAAGCAAAGGTGTAAATCCAATCATCTGCATGGCTAACGTGCCAGCAAGCGATGTGTACTTTTTGTGGTTTTAACAACAACAACAAAAAAAATGTATTTTTTGGTGTTTTTGTTTTTGTTTTTGTTTTTTTTACCAAAAATGTTACTTTTTTGTGTTTTTACCAAAAATGTACTTTTGTGTTCTTTATTTTAAAAAAAATGTACTTTTTGTGTTCTTACACGACTGGAAAGGTGAAGGCAGGCTGAAGCAAACAGCTAGGAAAACCTCGGGCAGGATGTAGCAGCCCCAGGTTAAGAAGTGGGGAGGTGAAGGTGTTGTGGGAGCCAGGGCTTCCCACAGTGATCAATTGTCATCACACGATTCAAATGCTCATTTCTTAAATCTTCACTCCAGACTGAAGTGTTGCTCATTTCAGCTACAGATAAGTCATAGCAACAGGGAAAAGAGGAAAAAATAAAGACCCCCCCCCAAAAAAAAAGGAAGGAAAGGGGTGTGGTTGTTTGCATTGTGATAAATGATCAACAGTCAGTTTTTGGAAGGCATCAAGAACAACATTTCTACAGTGTTTTGCAGCCCCAGACCTAGGCAGAAACTCCCCACAGGAGGCTCTGGCAGCATCAGTGAACAGACAGCCGCTTGCAGTAACCGGCACCTTCAGGATGACAGCCAGGCTACAGAGCATATCACCCTGAGGGTCGTCCATGAGATTACACAAAACCAAGTGAACTTGGTCAGTTTTTTTGGCGTTTTAATAACACTGATGCAAAATATGAGTCACATTACAGGTGCCAGTTCCCACTGTAGAGCGCTGATAAACAACTCCCCATTTTGCAGTGGCTGGTCACATCTGGAGCCTTTAGGGATGCGAAAGTACTGGAAGGATTATTGCAAAAACTTAAAGACACTTTTGCTGCCATTACTTTGTTTTTAACCTAAATTAGTGGGGTTTGGGGAGGAGGGAGGTGCTTTTTTTAGAGAGTTGTAATGCTTATATCATACACCTATTTAAACACTAATCAAATCGCAAGAGTGGAAAGGGGCTTTAGTATGGACTAGCTGCTTGGTAACTTTTGCAAATTGAACTTTAAAGAAAACAGTATAAAATTATGGAATTGTGGATCATGGTTCTTAAAAATGAATGCTCTCAAATTCCTCAGTTAAAATAAACTCCTTGAACTTGATTGATCATTGTTGATAACCTCATTTATAAAGCTGAACTGTGAGCATGCTATGTTCACAGTGTTAGAATCTTAACACAAGTGAAAGAACACAGTTCCTATTCACTGTGAAGTTATGGGTTTGGAGAAGTGCAAGCGTGTGGATATAATGTACCAGGAGACAGTTGATATTTCCACTTACTTTGACTAAAGCTCTTCCTCTAGTATAAATTTTTTCATCATGTCTTATGTCTGCTTTAAGGTCATTGGGCCTGGAACCAAATGGCAGATTCTGGGCCACAGCACTCATGTCTGTGGACGTTTCTCATCAGGTCTCTTGAAGGATGATTACATACATGTCCTTAGTAATGTGAAGTCCCCTTACATGCTTCTCTGTCTCCCCACCTCCAAACCCCCTTTGAGAAAACACAATGCAGACTCTCTGGCAGAATTCTGACATGGCCATTGAAGTCTGGCTTCCAGGGGGAATCCCTCCAATGAATGCACATGCCACGGCATTCCAAAGATTGAGAACTTTGTGCTTAGAGCTCCAAAGGTGAGATGATCATGCATATTTTGTGTTGACCACTAACTGTCCCAACTTTAGCATGGTGGTGAGTCAATGAATGCACATGCCATGGCATGACATAGATTGACAGGAAAGCAGATGTTTGCAATACAAATTTGGGTTCTTATATGTCTTATTTGGAGAGAGAGAGAGAGAGAGAGAGAGAGAGAGAGAGAGAGAGAGAGAGAGAGAGAGAGAAGAGGAGAGGAGAGGAGAGAGAGAGGGAGGGAGGGAGGGAGGGAGAAGGTTATTCCTTTTGGTCCAGTTAAATAGCCCAGCTGGTAAAGGCACTTGCTGCCAAGCCTAGTGACCTGAGTTCAATCCCCAGAACCCACATGTTGGAAGGATTAGCTCTCAAGCTAGTCTGTGACCTCAACATACACAAACATACACAGAGACATAGACATGCACACACACACACACCACTAAATGTAAAACTATGTCTGTTAAAAAAGAAAAAGAAGAGCCGGGTGTTGGTGGCGCACGCCTTTAATCCCAGCACTCGGGAGGCAGAGGCAGGCAGATCGCTGTGAGTTCGAGGCCAGCCTGGTCTACAAAGTGAGTCTAGGACAGCCAAGGCTACACAGAGAGACCCTGTCTCGAAAAAACCAAAAAAAAAAAAAAAAAAAAAAGAATATTTAAGCCAGATAATAATGAAGGGAACTTAATACGTTTTATTCCTAGACGCTGAAGCAGAGCACTGTGCTCCGTACGGGAAGCATTCTCAGTGTCTTTCTTCATGTAAATGAGCAGACATGCACAACAAGTTGATCTGGAATTTATTTGGTGAAAGAGTCACCCGTTGCCCATGCACTGCTAGTTCATGCAGACACAAGCACACACTGTCTTGGATGTGTATCAACATCAGATGTTACTTCACCGAGAAGATCATCCGCTGGCCAAAATGCACCAACACGAATGAAAAGAGGCCAGCGTGGTGCTCTCCAGTTCTGGGTCTCAATGCTTTTGTCTCTCTGAAACTCACATGAAATCCTGTCCCTCAAGGTGTTAGGAAGTAGAGCTTTTGAAAGATGATTATGTCATCTTTCACTCAGGAGCTGATCTGAGTGAAAGTAGCTGTGTGTGTGTGTGTGTGTGTGTGTGAGAGAGAGAGAGAGAGAGAGAGAGAGAGAG
>OU015758.1:25145799-25165284 GCA_907169655.1 Acomys percivali | reverse complement strand
TTATTATTATTATTATTATTATTATTATTATTATTATTATTATTATTATTCGTTTTTTTAGTTAATTTTAATGATAACAGCACATTGTCATTAGAGTGGTTTCTCAGGTCACAGTGTATTGCAGAGAACAGCTTGTTAATTAAATGGTAATGTTTTCTGAATTTGGATGTGATTCCCAAAGTTAATAGCTAGTAGTTACCTTGATGTGGTAAAAAAGAAAAAGAAGAAAAGACAAATCGGTATTATAGGAACCACTGTGTATTTTGCAAGCTGCCCTACAAGAGGCCGATCACATCATACTGCTCAGAAACCCGCGGCTTTGCTGACGAGGCACTGACATAGTTAAGGAAAGCCATGAATCACGAGGGGCCGGGGAAATGGTGCTGCCCGGCTCACATTCAGAGGCAGCATAATTTATAAAGCGCTAGGACAGTGGGAGGTAGGCTGTCAGAAATGCTAAGTTCTCTGTGGAGTTATTACATTCTCTTTGAAAGATTCCATGTCATTGGAACGAGGTAATCTGGGGAAGCACGGAGGTTTCTGTGCAATTGGGAAAAGTGCAAAGATACTTGGAAATGAAGCCAAATTTCTTAGCAGTTTTCCCACTGGAAATCAGGCCCAAGGTCTTATGAAAACAGCCTTTCTTTTCCAGCATCGGGAGGAAATACTGCAAGGATGCCTATGGCACTTTGAAACTTCCAGAATCACCAGTCCCAGAAAGGTCAGAGCTATGCAGCAACGGCATCGACTGCGCCTTTCAGATCTTTGCTTGCTCTCATACTCTTTTCAATTGTTTAAGATCGGATATTGTCTACAGGTTCAAAGAGTAGAGACAACAGAATAATTAGCGATATGTGTTGATGACTTCAGCAAACTTATTGTCAGTTGTTATGTTTATCATTACTTTTGATGACTGCTAACTTTTAAGATCACCTAGTCCTTAGTGCTAAGGGCTGTGTTAAGTGCTCAGTGCTAAGTGCTTTGCATGGGTTATTTTATTTTCCCCTCTCACAAATGGAAACACCACCCTCAACTTGGAGACTTAGGGAAACCAAGCAGTGTGCCCAATGTCACACAGTGTGTTTAGTGGTGAAGTCTGTGTTCCAATTCCCGTAGCTTTTTATAAATGTATCAGGTTTTAATCTAATAAAAAAGATTAAAATGACTAAATCTACTTGACATTTTGGAATGGGATATGATTCACCTTGAAGAAGAACACTTTAGATTTTGGCATAGCAAACTGCCTATTTTTTTTTTTTCAAATCATTTTTTTTTTTTTATACAATTCCTGTCTGCTCCATTATGGTGCTGTGCATGCTCTCTCTAAATATGGATGACATCACTCTGCTGTTAACACCTCCATGGACCGTTCCCTCAAAGAAAAGCATCTACCCAGCTTTCAGAAGTTGTATCTGGGCGCTGTTCCCAAGTCACCTCAAACTACTGTCAGCTTGTGTTCTCTTTCCCTGTCCACAACTCCAGCTCATCCACAGTACCTGGAAGCAGAGACTTTTCTTCTAATGGGTCATATCATGCCTGTCCAGCACCATCTATTTCCATGGAGGTCCACTGTATCCACTAAACAGGTGGCCCCATTTGTAAGAAGCTTTATAATGGTTTCTATGGCGATAAAAGATGAAAGCATTACTTCAAGCCATTTAAAATGATAATTGGCCGAAACAAGCACGTGACTTTTTGTTTCTTGCTTGCCGACGTAGGTCTATGGTAACTTGGTGAGCGGTTTGCAGAGACTTTCTCCTCCTCACTCCTGGGTACCAGGCAACAACCTGGTCACAAACATCGGTTTCATGATGAATGGCTGCAGAGCAATTTCAGCTGAACCTTCTGTGGTGAGCATTGCCGTTTCATGGCACAGAGCGATACGACTTCAAAATGAACCATCAAGCCCGTAGGCAAGCTTAGTACAGCAGGCAGGCCTGTTTTCCAGGCTAGGAGTTAAGCCGTTTCTCGTTTGAATCAAATATCAGAAGTAAGCCTTTCCCATTTGCGTATGATACCAGAATAAATAGAGGTTCCTCACAAGGGACACACTTTGATTCAGCTTCGTTCAACAGATGGTCTCGGGGACGCAGAGTGGCGCTGTGGAGGGGGAGCAGGCTTCAGGCTCGCCAGAGCTGCATTCAGGGCTGGAAACCCCTGAAAACGTTACTTACCTGTTTTTATTGTCTTTCTGGACCTAGAAAAACAATAGAGTTATACCGAATACCTACATGGTCCTGTGCTAGTTGTTTTATTCATCATGGGGACCAGATATCTGATTTTAAAAAAATAATTTGAGAGAGGGAAAGTTATTAGCTAGCTCATGGCTTGAGATGAGGGAGAGTCACCTTGATGGGAAATGAATGCTTGCAGGGTGGAAGGAGAGAGAGAGAGTGAGAGAGGGAAGGAGGGAGTTGGAAGAATGTCTGGGCTGTAAACCCCAAGACTAGTCCACAGGGATTTCCCTCCTCCATCGAAGCTGCACCCCAATGGTCAACACCCTCCCAAAACAGTGCCACCCGCTGGAGCAAGTGTTCAAACACACAAGCCTTTGGAGGACATCTCTCTCTCACTCACTCAGGCCATGATAAAAAGCCTTTCTTGCAAAATTCTCAGAAGCCAGAAACTGTTCCAAGTGAATCATTTCCCCCCTGGGTTTGTCAGGACACAATAAAGGAGTCCTATATAATAAACTGATTTTCAGGAGCATGAGTAGCCACACACTTGCCCATTCTTCTTCCCACTTCCTCCTAAGTCATTAGTTCTCTCCTCTCATTGACCAGTCCTGTTGGCTTCTTGTCTCATGCCTACCACAAGTGTCTAGGGATCAGGGAAAAGTCTGAGTCTTTTCAGAGAGCAGAGAAGCAAGGCTGTGGAACAAATGTCAGGACTGTCTAGATGGCAGGCAGGGAGTGCTAACTGTGAACACACACCGGAAGTGGTTTGCTTGGTCACAGTCATATTACTGAACCTAGTTCCTGGAACCTAAGAGAGGCTTAACATAGCAGTAGTAATGTCCTATAATACACCAGATGCCCATCTAATGAGTATGTATGTCAGAACACAGGAATGAATAGTAAGATCCCTCCTCCCAGGAGCACTCAGTGTCAATGTTATAGCAAGTTTTGCTTCAAATTCAGTCTGTGTTAAGGACCTACATCATCATTAAAACAATAAGCACAAAGTCTGTTATTTTGCTCAAATATCCTATAGTAGAACATTCACATGATATGAATGACAATTATATTTTCATTATGCAATATATATATATATAATTACATATTCCATGAAGACTAAGTTCAAAACAAACAAGCAGGGAACATTTTATTAAAAGGCTACAAAACAAAATCACCAAAATTAAATTATTGAAGATACATATTGACTAGTATGAGATAAAGCAACAGACGCTATCCGTGGATTCCATAATCGAGGGGCAATCAACATCCATACATTTTTGTCATCACTTTCACCTGTCATTTCACACTTGCTTTGGTCAGAAGGATATAGGAATTCATTTGCTTAGTCTTGCTTCCTTCCCCTGCTACAACTACCAGGCTACTCCAGCCTCAAATAGGTTATATTGGATCTGAAATTAGCTACTTATTAAGGTGTAGGAGGTAACAAGTTACTTAAATTCTCTGAGCCTCAGTTTCAAATCTATTCAATGAGATTAAATTTAACAGGATCTACCTTATGGTCTATGGCCTTGCCACCCTGAATGCACACAATTTCATCTAACAGTGTCCACGTTATGGAGGTTCCTGTAGGGATTAAAAAAATAACGCATCTTCAACATCCAACAGAGTCAAGCATAAGTGTAAGCACTCAGCAAATGATTATTATTAGTATTATTATTGCTGGTATTATTATCGCTGTTTATTATTGCCTTCATAGCCATTCATTACCGAAACTGGATTTTATGAGCTACAAGTAGCAAATAGTTTCATTCGTTTTGAAATTCCGCTGCCCTCAAAAACATTCTTTCTGATTTCGCTTTGCTCCTGTGCATATTTTCTTGTTGCCTTCGGATATTAAACAGGAGCCTTATTATCAGAATTTTCCAAGTCTAGATTAATTTAAGTTAAGACTTCCATTGATCCCAGGGTGATGCTTCTCCCCTCTCCCTAGGTGGGCATGACCAGAGAGTCTATGGGACTGAAAGGATCCTCACAGACCCTCTTCCTTAACCCACTTCGTCTCACCTTGTCAGTCAGCTGCTTCTGGCTTCCTTGGGGCTGACGGTCCTGAGGAGATGTGGGGAGTACATAGCTGGCCATGAGGTAGGTGCAGGTGAAGAAGAAGTCAGCTGTTTCCTATGCATGTATGTCTCACAGTAATTTCTCTGTCTCTCTAATGGGTTCCATCCTGTCAGCTCGCCAGCCGCATGCCATTCTTTCGCAGAGCAGAGCAGGTTCTGAGACCTTTACAGGTCCCTGTGAAGGGTGTCAAAATGTAACAGAGTGCAGTGGCTCGCTGCCCGTGATCCTAGCACTAAAGCAGGCACAAGCAGGTAGATCATGATTTCAAGACCAGCCTGTGCTATTATACCAAGCGAAGCCATATCTTTAAGTACCAAGCAGCATAATCATTCCCCCAAGAAGGCAATAGTCTCTGGGATTCACGTTTGACTATGGAGCCCAAGTACCTTCCATGTGTTTGCCTGTGAGAGGGAAATTCATCTCTGCCTAAGCCAGAACCTGCTTCTGGTTCTTCAGAGTCCAGGAGCATAGGATTTGAGGGAGGATGGAACACCAATGCTCTTCCTCTTCACATCTTCCCTTTAGTGATGCTCCAGCCTTTCTTTCTAGAAAATGGGGGCAGTCAAAACAAAACAAAACCGAAACAAACAAACAAACAAAAACCAAAAAACAAAAACCAAAACAAACAAAACCTTAGCCAGCAGGTCACGCATGGAAGTGTTTAGCAACAAACTCTAGGATGTGTAGCTGTTATTACCCATTGTCCTCAACCCTGGCACTGCAGCGGAAGCCTGCAGACGGCAGGAAAAGTCCTATCCAGCATCCTGCTACAGTTTTATTATGCCTGAATTTTTACAAGTGTTTTAATTGGTTTTCCTGTCTCTCTCCCCACTGTTCCGGTCTTTCTCGCGCACGTTTCTTAAAACATTGATTCTTGTCTTTTTTTTTTTTTTTTTTTCATTCAAAGTTGCACAGCTTGGCTCCCATTCCAACACCCCCTTTAAACAATAAAGAATCTTGGGCTACAGAGTGAGACCCTATCTCAAATGAGGAAGAAGAAGGGGGCGGGGCGGGGCGGGGCGGGGGAGGGGAGGGCACTCCTGACCTCACAGTTGTAGTTTCTGTAGCTGTAAAGGTTAGGATGGTATTGGATACTTACAACTACGTTTATCAACTGAAGTTCCCCAACTTCATGTATCAACTCTATTATGTATAATCGGAGACCCCCGAGGCACTAGAAAGTATGCCCTTAATTCCATATTCTCACTGAATGGCCCGTTGCTGGACACTCCCACGTTGCTCAGAGCTGGTTTGTTTAAAGGCCACATTCTGTATTAAGAAATCATGAAGTATAAAATCTAGACACGGGGATGGAGAGATGGCTCAGAGGTTAAGAACATTGATTGCTCTTCCAGAGGTCCTGAGTTCAATTCCCAGCAACCACATGGTGGCTCATAACCATCTATAATGTGATCTGATGCCTTCTTTTGGCCTGCAGGTACAACACTGTATACATAATAATAAATAAGTAAATAAATCTTTTTTAAAAAAAGAAATCATGAATTATAAAATCTAGACACGGGGATGCAGAGATGGCTCAGAGGTTAAGAGCACTGGCTGCTCTTCCAAAGGTCCTGAGTTCAATCCCCGCAACCACATGGTGACTCACAACCATCTGTAATGAAATATGGTGCCCTCTTCTGGTGTGCAGGTGTACATGCAGGCATAGCACTGTAAACATAATAAGTCTTTTTAAAAAAATCTATACACCTAGAATTTTATAACTCCCCAGGCACCTAACTCACCTTTCTTATTTTATGCGTAAAAGACTCAAACAGGAAGAGACTCTCCTAAACACACCAGGTCGTTTGAGACCCAAGTGGAATTGTGGATTTCTCTGGACTCCCATGCTCAGGTGGGTTGCTGTCCTAGATGTAAGCCACTTTCGAGTCAGGCCTATACTAGAGAAAGGTATTGGTCCCTGTAGTGGAAACAAAATATATGTTCTCTATCTGGGATTAACAACAAGTGTGGCGACACATGCCTGAAATTCTAACTCTCAAAGCTGAATCAGGAAGATTCCCTATTTGAGGCCAGCCTGTGCTACATGGACACTGCCTCAAAAGTGCAATGAAACTGGCATTAAAGCCTTCTCTAGTAGCATGTAGGGAAAATATAAACTATTAAAAAGTATTCACGTGGATTCTGAATTTGTCCTAAGATGCTAATGGATCTTTTGAGGCACAGGGTATTTCCTGGAGAGAAAAGGTTAAAGAGGAAACAAGCCAAGTTACCTTAAATAATAATGCATCAGGAAATTTCCATCTCAAGCAAGGATAAAGAAAGGAAGGATCTTGGCCAGCCCTGGGCTTGGGGGATAAAAATGGCAAAATAGATGCCAGGAAAAGGGGCAATTAGGGAGACTGGGGGAGAACATTGGCTAAAACAAAACCCTCCTAGACTAAAAACTTTAGAAACAAAGAGATATAGCATTTGAGTTTAAGCACTTTCCTACACTCTACGCTGAGCCCCAGTCATGCCCCACTAGTCTTCACTTGAAGTCTCTTATAAACACAACAGTTGGTACTAAGGGCACTTGAAGAATAATGGACAAAGCAATTTGCCCATGCTAGGAGATAAGGGTGCTAGAGAGTTCTAGAAGATTCTGCCTGGTAGGTTGAAATAGTAGGCAGAGTAATGGTTCCCCGAGGCATGTCCACGTCCCAGTCTCAGGAATCTGTGAATGTGTGATTACAAAGGAGAAGAAACCTACAGGCTACAGGATGGCACAGTTGTGTCGTATTAGGCACTAATTCTGTCGCTAAAAAGCTTTAGAAATAGAAGCCAATGAAAGCTAATAGGCTTAAGTTAGATTTGATAAGAATCTTAATGCTAATATTTAGTCCCCAACTATTCCAGTCTCTTGGTTTTCTGGGCTCAGTTATGTGACCAGGTACAGCTGCTATTCCTGCCTCTACAAGGCTTGCCGGAGCTTGCTTCTCCAACTTTAGCGCCCACTTACCTCTTGAATGTTTTTTTCTCGACCAACTGTAGCATTGGTGCCCCAGGCCTGCTTCTTGTACCTTCTCCTTGTCGCTTGGAAAGTGGTAGCTCCTTTGACTTTTGTGCCGCAGGACAACCAGCTTGCTGATAATTAGTTTGGTTCTCAAGATCCACCCCCAACATTCTCATTTAAATCTCCGAGGCCTTCCCAAACTTCCTCTCAGGCCTTTCCTGAGTGCTTTGCCCTTAGTCCTGCTATAACCACTCATGATAACTTGCTTGTCACTTGGTCATTTGAATTCCCCACCCCCTCTCTCTTTGGTTTTGTTTTTCGAGACAGAGTCTCTCTATGTAGTCTTGGCTGTCCTGGACTCCCTTTTTAGACCAGGCTGGCCTCGAATTCACAGCGATCCACCTGCCTCTGCCCCGAAGTGATGGGATTAAAGGCGTGCGCCACCACCGCCCGGCTATTTGAGTCATCTCTTAATTCATTGTGTCGACTAGAAGCTTCTTTGGGGGTATAATGTGTGTTGTTTGTCTTTGTATCCCTAGAGAACCAGACAATACTTTTTATTTCACAGATGCCTACTATTTTATTATTGTTGAATAAGGTCATCTAGTGTTTGTCTATATAACTTAATTAAAGTGAGATAAGTTACAGTATAAATTGTCAATACCTACCTAGCTAACTCCGTACCTTTTCTGATGCCATGATTTATGGTTCACAACGATCAAGTGCCATCCCCAAATAACTCTTTCCTATTTTAGGGTATCATTCCAACTTCAGTGAGGTGAACACAAATCTTGACATAACCTGGGACATCCCCTGCTTACATCCGTTGTTCTCCGATAGTTATTAATGGTACCCCTTTCGTGTCAAGAGTGTCGGCGCATGAATGGCAAATTAGGTGACTGTGAAATATCCGGGGGCCACAGGTTACAAAATCAGCCACTGACTTCCATTTTTTCTTCCTGGCAATGACAGTGACAACCTAGTCGCTCTCACGAAACATCCCCTTGGCTCCAATTGCTCGGCATGCCAGTCTATCCTGTCCTTCATGGAGCAGTTATTAGACTTTCGGTCCACCCCTCCTCGTCTCTGTCGCCTCACATCTCTGCTTCTCATTCCTGCCTAGGTGAGAGTCTGTAGTGGTGAGATCTAGGAAGGAAGAATAAGTGAGGAAGACAGGTTAAAACCTCAGGCTGGCTTCTCTTCCATCGCTCTCACCAGTCGCGTATCTTAGCTCCATCTCTCTGTTCTTGTGCCTGGTCCCAGACACCTTACTGTTCGGCTTCTTATGTAAAGCATTGGCAATACTTTACATGCCACGATGCCCATAACTACTTTTAGCCCCTGATACCTTAGGGATGATCTTCCCCTCCCTGCCACTCCCCTCCCTCCCTCCCTCCCCCTACCCCCGCACTTCCAGGCTATGTCACAGCTTCCTATGAGAGTTCCCCAATGTCTCATGTCATAATTCAACATATTTTCCTACTTTAAGTCTTGAAGATGTGTTCTGGGGAGCTGCAGTCAGAAATATTAAGATCTCTTACTCAAAAAAAAAAAAAAAAAGATTGCAAAAGTCAAAGAAGACTCAAATTCTTGATGGACCTACTTTAAGCATTTTCCTTTCCTGTGGAACTTCTTAAAGTCTTTAATATGCAAATGAACGCTGTGAATCTCTGAGAGGGATGTGCGTATTTCATACACTTATTTGACCTTGGAACTTTTTTCCTTTGAAAGTTTCTTAAAGGTACATTGCCCCGTGAACACATTTACACGTAGCAGAGTAGATGTTAGTTCTTGTGAACTGGCACAGGGATTTGTATAGGTACAACCACTCCAAGGGACAGTGCCGCCACGTGCTGCAGGTCAGGAGCACAGCAGACTATGAAACGGAGAACCAATCCAACTAAGGACATGTTAAAATGGAGGAGATGTAGGATCCAGGGAACGCCTTGTAAAAGCTGGTACTGACCAGTGTGAGCTGTTACTGTCAGAGAGGAGAAAGCTCTACCAAGCTCCGTCAGCAGGGTGAGCACAGAGAACCTCAACACACTGTATTTAAAAGTCAGAAGAAGACAGAGATGGTGGCACCGCAATCCCGATACTTGGGAGGCTGAGGGAGGTTTATGAGTCGGAGGCTGTTCTGGGCTGTATAGCACAGACCCCATTGTTAAAGAAAAATCCTAGAAGGAAACACTTTAATTTTTTTAGATATAAAACATGATAAATATTTGATGATACATATGCTTATTCTCATAATGTATAAATATGTCGAAATGACATATATTAGTCTTTCAATATGTCAATTTTTTAAATTTTGAGATAGGCCTCATTATATAACCCAGGCCAGCCTTGAATGGAAGACTTTCCTTTCTCAGCCTCCCGAGTGCAGGGATTATAAGCATGTGCCACTGTGGTGCAGACAAAAATACATGATTCTCGTATTTTATCTTCTTACATATAAATTAAAAATTAATTTTTTAAGAGGTAAGATGGGCCCGTCTTTAGCTAATCTCAACCTTGTGACTATTAGCTGGGAATTCCTGCACACGGTTCAATCATGTCCGTCTTCTGTTTCTTTATCTATAGAAATAGCATGGTCAATGGTGAGTGTTAAGTAAAGATAAACAATGCCTGCTCACCACGCAGCCCAGAAACTTCAGGAAGATAAAATTAAACAATTACAGAGAGAACTTTTGGAACAGTCAGGCTTTTTCTAGTTAAGCATGTATGAAAGTACTGTGTTATTTCTTAATTAATTTAGATTGTTAAATTTTTATTACATTTTATTTATCTTTAAAATTTCAAGTTATTTGTGTGTTTTCCAAGGGGTGTGTGTGTGTGTGTGTGTGTGTACATGTGTGAGTGCATGCGTGTGTGTGTGTGTGTGTGTGTGTGTGTGTGTGTGTGTGTGTGTAAGTCAGAGGATAACCTGTGAGGGAGGTAGGCTGTTTTTTTTTTTTTTTTCACTATGTTGAGCCCAGGGAGCTGTTATAGGATATTTGATCCCATTGTGAGTCCCAAAATTATAAACTATAAAAACTTGTTTCTGCTTATGAAATGGCTCAGCCCTAACAGACACCTTTAATCCAAGAGCTTTCTGTAAATAAGAGCTAAATGAAGTTAATCTAGGCCAAGAAGTGGAGTAAGAAACCAGCTGCCAAGGAGTAAGTAGAAAGGAAGGACATTGTGAGAAGGATGTTTAAGACAGCATGGAGAGGAAGAAGAAGATTTTGACTTTTGGTTTTTGTTTTTTTGGATTTTGGCTTATTTTCTTCTGGGACATCAGCTGAGTAGGAAGGTCAGATGGGTGCTTTCTCTGCCTCTCTGAGCTAGTAGGCTCTCACCCCAGCATCTGGCTCCCAAATCTTTATTGGTAAAAATCCAACGAGTGGGATTTTGTACTTATAACAACAGGGATCAAATTCAAATCTCACCGAGCTGTTTCACCGGCCCCACAGGCTCATGTTTTTGAATATGTGGTCTCTAGTTGGTGGAACTGTTTTGAACAGGATTAGGAGATGTGGTCTTGTAGGAAGATGAGTGTCGATGGGGCCAAGCTTTGAAGTTACAAAAATCTCATGCCATTTCCAGTCTTTTTCTGTCTCTTGCTTGTGGGTCAGGATGTGAACACTCAGCTACTCTCCAGTACCTTGCCTGCCTGCTGCCATGGTCCTCACCATGAGGGTCAAGGACTCACCCTCTGAAACTGTAAGCACCCCAAAGTTGCTTTGGTCATTGTAGCAATACAATGCTTTGGTTTCATCATAGCAATAGAAAAGTAATTAAGACAAAGCACAAGGATACAATTCCACAGAAAATTTCAAACCTATTTTGTTCAAAGCAATTTCACCTGAATTATTTTCCCCGATATACAGAATAATTCTCACCTTTCTATGCCAACTTTCTTTTTCTTTCAGACATATGTAATCCTGTGTTCAGTGTGGAGTCCAGGATAGTTATAATGCATGCAGCCCAATATAAAATTGTAAACTTAACTGAAACATAAAATATTTTTCAATAGTATTTATTCGTATGTTGTGGGGTAGGTAGGCCGTGTGACTGGGGGAACCAGCCCAGAGCAAGAGTGAGGTCTGGACGTGTCCAGACCCTGAAAAATCTCATCTTGAGATAGGCAAGGGTACGACTGCTCCCTCCCTATTCTGGGCTGCATGCCCCAGTGCGTGTAGCCTTATGAACCCTACGTCTGCCACCCTTAAGGTAGTCACATAGCCTGGTGTTCAGGTTACAGGTTAAACTGCCTCTCTCCTTATGAGGACATGTTCAGAAAAAAAAAAAACCACTTGGAATTTCTCTTCATGCAAATGAAGCATTCCCAGCACCTCAGCCCCAGCCAATGATGTATGCTCACCACAAAACCCCCTACCCACTCCCCAAAGTTTACGTAGCCCTTGTTTCCCAACAATAAAGAGAGCTGTTTCGCTGAAAATTGTCTTTGGAGAAGGCTGTTTCTCTACCACTCGTGGCGACTCAGATCCTGGTTGTCCCTCACCCAGACTAAGCTTTATTCCCCCCCCCCCTCCAGCCCTGTGCACAATATGCCTGATGTCTTAGGAACAGCAGTGTGTAAGTGTGCACATGTGTGTGCATGAGTGTGTGTGTGTTGTGTGAATGTGTGTGTATGTGTGTGCATGTATGTATGTGAGTGTGTGTGTGTTTGTGTGTGTGCATGTATGTGTGTGAGTATGTGTACGTGTGTATGTGTGTGCGTGTGTGTGTATGTATATGTGTGTGAGTGTGTGTGTGACTAAAAGGCATAGTTAATAAAAATGGGCATTATAGGTGACAATGTCAGGTTGCAATGTCAGAAGGCTGGACAATCATCTTGCTTGATGGAGAAGCAGTACATTAGCTAAGAGGAAGCTAGAAGCCTGAAAGGAAGTGAGAACCTCAATATTTAGCAGACTGCATGATTGGGATGTGATAGGTCACTGACACATTGCAACTTTAGCTGTTGTCTGAACGGCTTTGAAGCAATGCAATTGGGGGATGTCTTTATCAGTTTCTGGCAAATTTGGGTCCAAAGTTGTCAAAGATCACTTCACATTTTTCTTGGTCAAAGTGGAGGGGAGGGGGTATGCCTCCATTAACAAAATCAAAAATGCCCCCTGTTGCATCTGTGATGCCACAGATGGTTGATGGATGTCTTTGTCAGTGTTCTGTTACCCTGAAGAGATACCATGACCAAGGCAACCCTTATGAAAGAAAGGCTTTAACTGAAGCTCACTTACAACTTCAGAGTTTTATATTTCACTGTCATTACGGTGAGAAGCACGGCAGCACATAGGTAGACATGGTGCTAGAGATGTAGGTAAGAGCTATGTACTGAGAGAGAGGGGGGGAGGGGAGGGAGGCGGGAGGGAGGAAGGGAGGGGGCAGAGAGAGAGAGAGGGGAGAGAGGGAGAGAGAGAGGGAGAGGGAGAGAGAGAGAGAGAGAGAGAGAGAGAGAGAGAGAGAGAGAGAGAGAGAGAGAGAGAGAAACTGACTCTGGGCTTGGCATGGGCTTTAGAAATCTCCCAGTGACTCATGTTCTTCAATGAGGCCACACCCCCCAATCCTTCCAAATAGTTCCACTCCCGAGAGACCAAGCATTCACATTTATGAGCCATTGGACGCTGTTCTTATTCAAGTCACCACATAGGGACAGAACAAAGAAAAGAGCAGGAAAAGTGGGAACATGTAATTAACACTTTTCTCCATTCTCCATCTTGCACATGACTGGGTCACTGGACAGCAGGAAGTAGCTCTCCCTCTTGGCCCCAGCAACTCCAGAATTAATCCATTAAGCCATCTTTTGGGGGGAATATTTTTAAATTCTAGTCAATCTCTTGATTTGGGAACTAAATTAGAGAAGGGGGACTCTAGGTCATCAATTAGCATATCATTTATCCAGAAGACTCTGGTATGTTAAACTGAGCAATTAAATTTAATTCCTCACTCTATTTGCTTTAAAAATGGGATGTGTAACAAAGATGAGGGCTCTGCATCTACAGAGCGTTGGAAAGGAATCTCCATGGTTATTTTATAGCTGGAGTCATGGGCAATAGTGATCAGGCGACTCACACAGGCAGAATGGATGAGGAGGGGACTTCAACCTCTACCATTACCTTGAGAGGTGGCTTAGCAATCGGCACTGTGTCAGCAATGATGAAATTGATATCAGACTTAGAGGGTGGTTTTTTTGGTTGTTTTTGTTATGTAAATGTACTTTGGGTACTTTTTTTTCTTATTTTTCTTATTTGATACGAAGAGGGTAGTAATGCTTTTTGAACAAGCATGGCTTGTTCCAAATGATTTTATTTATATATAATATATTTTATTTATATATAATATATTTATATATTATACTTTCCTTTGCAATTTTTATTTTTAAACACAAGGGACCTCTGAGTATATTCCAAAAGCAAACTCATAAACCTGAATACATGATGAACTATTTATTTGTCATTTCCTGTATGTCAATTTCCCCTTGTTTTTTTTTTTGTTTGTTTGTTTTGTTTTGTTTTTCTCTACCCACCATGATTTAAAAGATGATACGGAACGTGGTATTCTTTATTCATCGGCTTCAGGTTCCACCTACCAAGTCCAGACATCAGAATGAATTTCTCAGCAGTGAATTAATTAGGCATTCTTTGCTCTACTTGAGGAGGGAGAGTTAGGAACACACAAACAAGACGGAGAAGTGTTGAGGGAGACAGGTCATTGCATCATCCAAAGATAAAATTCTGTGGAAGGAAGCTTCATGGTGCTCATTAGGAACAGAAGCCTCCGTAGGCTGTGGAAGAACGGCAGGGAGCAACAAGAATTCCAAATTGCTTTCTGGAGAAATCTGACCCAGAGTTAACAAAGAGAATTGCAAAGCTTTTGCATGTGCCATTTTAGAGGGGCATGTCAATCTCTTTTCTCTTTCTCTAGTGCTGCTTAAATAAAAAGAATTATTGAAACTGAATTGGTTCAGGTTTTAATAAATCAAGACATCAACAAATACAAGCACTGGTGTCGTGTAGTTACAACAGGCTACAAACTGAAGTTTCCAGAGTAAAATTAGCAGCCCCAACCCTCCTTTAAAAAAAAAAAAAAGCTCTATAAAGAATGCATTGTTTATTTTTGAGTAAAAGAAGACCATGTCAAGAAGCTCTCTGTCAGGTATTCTATTTTTACTTAGCTGTTTCATAACTCAATTATGATGTTCCTTCCACCTAATTATTAGCATATATATAGTACCAAGGTCCAAGATCCTGGTCATTCCCCATCCTGTGTCAGTTATGCCTTTCGGATTGCTCTGGAGAGCGGAGATTTGGCTTGTGCCTGTGTAGGTGAGCATCGGTCTTTGCTGAGCTGGCAGCTTGCCTTTGCGCAGGAGTTTAGGGTCAGCTCTTGGAGAATGGCCCAGCCAGAGGCCTGAACAGTGACTTCCTGCCATCTGGAACAATCCGGACACAAGGAAAGATGTCAGCAAGAAGCACTCCAATGACTCCTCTCCACCTCGTCCACGGACACCAGAACGAACCTCCTCTAATTCCATGATTCAGGAAATACAACTCCTCCCACCAGTCACTTCGTGCACAAGCCCGGAGCTCTGTGTTTGGTTGTGTTTCACTTTTACAGTTGGAAGCCTCCCCCTTCCCCCTTACTACCTTTTAAAAAACGCTTATGTGTAAGCAATTCTCCACGGGATGAGTCAGGCCTCTCCAAAGCGCAAGTTCCGTGTGTGCCTCTTCCCCCCCCCCCCCATCTTCTAGTAAGGTCACCAGTGAGTGACCTACAGTCACCCAAGCTACCTTGCTTCTAGGACAAATTGTTTTGGTGGAGGACAATGAGAGGAAGTGCTGTCTCAGTGGACCTGTTTTCTGGCAAAGGTGGCATTGGATGGAGGCTTTAGGCTGTGAGGGACAATGGTAGTGCGGGTTCCAATATCCAGCATGGGGTCCAGTGTCAGCAGCAGTGATGGAGGGAGAGGGCCAAGGTATTGCCCTCTTGCAACTGTGATCTGTACAGTCCACGACTGAGATTTTCATCACAGTTAAAAGCATCATAGGCATTTAGTATAGTTGTTCATTGAGCAAGCACACTCTGAAAGTCACAGCATTTAACATGACATGTTGGAATGTTTTAAGTTCTTGAGATGTGAATTTCAAATACATTAATTTTTTTTACATTATTTTCCATAGGCAAGTAATATAGTTTGTGGTCAGTAAACTCATAGACCAAAATGTCTGTGGAAAAATATCTTGCACAATTATCCTCAAGATATTTTGGGGGATACATACAAGTTTGTATTTAGTTTAGATATTAAAACAGGCCCTTTAAAAAAAAAATCCATTCTTTCCTCTTCATCCTCTTCTCGTATACATACTATTGTACTCATCTGATTTTTGTAGACCTAGATGGACAACCTGGAGAGAATGGTATATGGTAGGATATGTAGGCACCAATGCAGAACTCCTAATAGGTCTAGGGAAAGGAGTCACAGTGGGATCAGTGATAAACTTCCCAGTGTGGGAAGAAGAAGAAGGAGGGGGAGGAAAAGGAGAAGAAGAAAAAGAAGAGGAGGAGGAGGAAGATGACTACTATCTAGACTGGCGAATATGGGCCAAGGAGATGGCTCAGTGCATAAAACTTTCCATACAAACATGAGGACTTGAACTCGGATCCCTAGTGCCTGGTAGAAAGGCAGGTTTTGTTGAGTGCACTAAGGAGTTTGAGATGGCTCACTGGTCAGCTGGTCTAGCCAAATCAGTGACCTCCAGATTCAGTGACTGACCCTGTCTCTGAAAAGAAAGTGGAGACCCATAGGTGAAAACGCCCAGCGTCAACATCTGACCTGCGCACACCAGATCATGCATACACACAAAAAAACAGTGACTAGCATGGTTTTAAATGTCAATTCTGTTTTGTTATTTTCTGCCATAACGTGAAATAGACCAGTCACTTAAAAAATATGTCATTGGAAAAATATATAAGTCATTATTAACCCATGGTAATGGATTATGACCACCCTTGGCATTATTGAAATAATTTCTCGACCTGGCATTTGAAGCTATGATGGTAGATTTCTAAGCCCTTTTTTTGTAAGACAGACTGTTGTTTTGAAGGAGAAATCACTATCAAATGTTTTCTCAGATGAAGGACGTGGTACAACTCTATTATCAGTGCATTACAAATTTATGGAGTCTAAATCAATGCGTTTGAACTGTACAGACAGTGCATGGTTGAGGAACTCGTGTGGTCAGTTTGTAGTACTTAGTTACAGGATCACATGTAAAGGTTGTCACTGCCTCTGCCTGGCTCTGTCATGATGTTGCATTCGACTGAAATTCTAACCTGGAGTGGGCATTCTTTTTTCATTCTATTTGTTTTAAAAGCTTTTTCCCAGCTGGGCGTGGTGGCACATGCCTTTAATCCCAGCCCTCGGGAGGCAGAGGCAGGTGGATCGCTATGAGTTCCGGGCCAGCCTGGTCTACAAAGTGAATCTAGGACAGCTAAGGCTACACAGAGAAACCCTGTCTCAAAACCAGCTCCCCCCCCCCCAAAAAAAAGAAAAAGAAAAAAGAAAAAAGAAAAAGAAAGTTATTTCCCATTTCATCATGTTGTATCATAATTTTGACAAGATAGCATTTTTTATGACTATAGTTCAGTTATTAGTTATTTGAAGAAAAAATTTAAATGTTTTAGAAAAGGTGTCTCATATGAGCCTGTGATTGTCTAGTGAAGAAGCCACTATTTCTTCCTAGAGTTTAGAAAGGTTTTAAGTCCTGTTTTAATGTTTCTTCTAGTTGCAGGGCTTCTTTGCATTCATTGTCAACTCTGCTGTTTTTATTATCTAGAAATACAAGAGAAGAGTACCTTCATATCAGTGCTAATTTTGTTGTTTTCTTCTTTTAATGTCCACTAGACTCTTATTAGTAGTAAATTATTTTAAACTTGATTTTGAATTCTTTTCTCAACATGATTTTTATGTTTCTACAGTTCTAAAATAGCACCTCTAAGTATAGGAGATAACGCCATCTGGCATAGAACAATCTAGATATAGTTCTACCAAGACCAGGAATACAGCCTGGTTCTATCTTTGAGATCCATCGATGCAGGGGTATGTGGATGTGGGAGACAGAGACCCCCTTTCAATGAGCATGCTACAGTGCTGGGGAGTACCACCATCCCAGGGGCTGCCTCAGCTGCTGAGAATCACTTCTTCACAGATCACACTTGGCCCTGAACATCTCACATCTGATAAGTGAGTGTGCGTAAGCAGGCATTTATGGCATGGGACAGGACCCTTGGTGGATGCTGGGTTCTGCAGGGATGTCAGGCAGACTGGTCCAGTCTCTGTCAGGCATATACTCTGTTTGCTCCTCTTTATCCAGGTCTGTTTCCTTGACCTTTCCATCACACAGTGGCTCCCTCAGGATCATCTTATACTCCAAACTCCACACAATGCCTTCAGAGACCCGAACTCCAGGCAGAGGTGAGTAACACAGGAGCTGGAGGCTTTTCCAATCAAGGTCTGAAAGAGTTAAGTCGGAACTTTGAAAGATTCCATGTCTTGTCTTGAATCTATTTTTCTTTCTTTTTTTTTTTTTTTTTAAATAAAATTCTTTCTTGTTTGGTTCCTGTGTTGATTTTTGATTTGTTTTCGTCTCTTTCGTGTCTGTTTAAGGGGAAGAGTTATAGGAAGCTCCTTACACATTAAAAGATTAAAGAGTGAAATGTTGATTTTCTTGTCTTCTGTTGTTAATAAGATGGATTCTGTAAAGTATATTTGGCTCGTTCACATAAACTAATTAACAGTTAAATAATGGATATATGCAACATAACTAAATTCTTGTTGCTGGTGAAAAATCCAGTGGTAATTAATCTTTTGAGAGTGAAGTTGATTGAATAGGGGCCAGTGAGATGGCTCAGTGGGTGAAAGTGTTTGCCACCAAGTCTGACGGCCTGACAAGGCACATACACACACATCACACACACACACACACACACACACATACACATACATATGACACACACACAAACACACACACACATACATACATACGACACATACACCAAACACCAAACACATGCACACATATACATGCACACCACACACACACACACACACACACCAATAAATAATGAAGAAAAAATTCTAAATGTAATAAAGGAAAGATATTGGTTGGCTGGTCTTTGCCTAGCCCTTTACAACCCCTCCCCTGTAGAGTAAGAGTCTTCATTTTTCAATCCTCACTCCCCGTTACCAGGTTGCTCCCTCGACAGCATGCATATGCATCTTTAATTAGTTTTCCTTCTGCCTCCATTCTATTGCATCTTAGTTTTTAAACTAATTTTTTCTAACAGAAAACCTAATCAGGATATCCATGTTTAAAGTCTACCACTGCCTCCTTCAAAGCTCTTCAAGGACTGAGAACTCCGTGTTTCCATGGTCCTTGTGGATAGTCTGTTCTTCCTCTCTGGTTTGATCTCCAGGACCAGCTCTCAGTCACCCCACTTCTGGTGAAATTTGGAATGTGCATGGTTTGCCTTGCTTTTGTAGACACTACTCTTTTTCTTGACTATTTCCCTCATTTACTTTATTTAACCTCAGGTCAGCCTGATTTTTCCTTTAAGGCTCTACCGAAGCACTGAGTAAGTTCTGGGTAGGGTCATTTCTTCACACCCTAGGGTATGCATTGTCACTGACATCTTCCATTGTATTTCTATGATTATAGTGAACTTACATGACAATTCTGTGTGGACTATGAGTTCCTCAAAAGTAGAAAATGTATGTGTGTACCTTCAGCATTTCTTTCAGTGCCTAGTCTTCATGGGTACTCGGTGCAGATTTCTACCTTTCTCTAGGTTTCTTTCTTTCTTTCTTTCTTTCTTTCTTTCTTTCTTTCTTTTTTATAAAGATTTATTTATTTAGTTATACAGTGTTTTGCCTACATTACATGTACATTTGCATGCCAGAAGAGGGCACCAGATATCTTTATAGATGGTTGTGAGCCACCATGTGGTTGCTGGGAATTGAACTCAGGACCTCTGGAAGAGCAGCCAATGCTCTTAACCTCTGAGCCACCTCTCCAGCCCTCTCTAGGTTTCTTTAGAACAGAAAAGTCTATTCTTATTTATAGCCTTTTGTGTCTCTGTACTGTTTAGCAAAATGCCGTATAGCTCAATGCTACACACTACAACTGTCTGTTGAGTGTTCTAATTAGTAGGACAATGGAAGAAAGAAAGAAAGAAAGAAAGAAAGAAAGAAAGAAAGAAAGAAAG
>OU015758.1:25123833-25139016 GCA_907169655.1 Acomys percivali | reverse complement strand
CTTCTTCTTCTTCTTCTTCTTCTTCTTCTTCTTCTTCTTCTTCTTCTTCTTCTTCTTCTTCTTCTCCTTCTCCTCCTCCTTCTTCTTCTTTTCCTCCTCTTCCTCCTCCTTCTTCTGTCTTTGTTTTTGCTTTTGTTTTGTTTTTCAAGACAAGGCTTCTCTGTGTAGCCTTGGCTGTCCTGGACTCCTCTGTAAAGCAGGCTGGCCTCAAACTCACAGAGATCAGCCTGCCACTGCCTCCACAAGTGCTGGGATTAGAGGCATAGGCCACTGAGCCCAACTTATTCTTTTTTTGTTTTGTTTTGTTTTGTTTTTTGTTTTTCGAGACAGAGTCTCTGTGTGTAGCCTTGGCTGTCCTAGACTCGCTTTGTAGACCAGGCTGGCCTCGAACTCACAGCAATCCGCCTGCCTCTACCTCCAAAGTGCTGGGATTAAAGGCGTGCGCCACCACTGCCTGGCTCCAACTTATTCTTAAACTATAACTAAGTAAGTAAAATGTAAGAGTGGGATAATTTGTCACCCTGGAGGCATTTGTCACTCCCTGGAGAGTGGCACATTCTATCTCTTGATACTGGGCCTTTTGAGAGCTCCAAGTGTGCAATGCCATGGTATGGGTATAACCTTACTAGGTGAAAAACCATTGTGGAGATTTAGGAATTTACTAAAAAAATACAGTAACACATCGAATCAAGCATCCTCTTTGGCATACTTCTTATTATATAACTCTCAACATTGAAAGACAAATGCCAGCTAGCGAACACTGTAACACTTGGAAATTGTTTTTGCAAAATGTGTTAAAGTGTACAAAATTGCCATTCATGGTAATACAGGTTTTAATTAAAAATTTTCCCCTTATCTTCAGCCTATGGGTAATGTTTTGTATCAGGATTATTTTATTCCACGTTACTAGATTTCAGACATTTGGTGATGTCAAGAAAAAATGGGCAAGGGCTGGAGAGATGGCTCAGTGGCTAAGAATGGGTATCGCTCTTGGAGAGGATCCAAATTTAGTTCCCAGCGCCCATGTGAGGTGGCTCAGAACTACATATAATTTCAGGTCCAGGGGTATCCAATACCTCTGGCATCTATGAGCATTTGCACTTATATATATGTGTATATCCACATCTAGACAAATATGTGTGATTAAAAATGAAATAAACATTTAAAAAAAAGAGAGATAAAGATTCAGGCTTTGTAGAGTGGAATTCCTGGAGTGGGAGATCTGAACCCTGTCCCTCCAAACCCGTAGGTAAGTGTTTATGAATATGTAAGTTGAAAATTTAAAAACCGGCCGGGCGGTGGTGGCGCACGCCTTTAATCCCAGCACTCGGGAGGCAGAGGCAGGCGGATCGCTGCGAGTTCGAGGCCAGCCTGGTCTACAAAGTGAGTCCAGGACAGTCAAGGCTACACAGAGAAACCCTGTCTTGAAAAACCAAAAAAAAAAAAAAAAAGAAAATTTAAAAACCCAGAGTGGGGCTGGAGAGATGACTCAGAGGGTAAGAGCACTGACTGCTCTTCCAGAGGTCCTGAGTTCAATTCCCAGAAACCACATGGTGGCTCACAACCATCTGTAATGTGATCTATTTCCCTCTTCTGGCATTTAAGGGTACATGCAGGCAGAACACCGTATACATAAAAATAATAAATAAATCTTAAAAAAACGAGAGCAATAGGTTAAGTAAATGTTAAACCACTATGAGCATGTGAAGTGTTAATTGGAGCCCCCTCTTTTTTTAAAAAGCTTATCCTTGCACAGTGCTAAAGCTGCAGGTCTCCCCCAACTCCATCCTGCCAATCTCCCCTGCCCCATCCCACTCTGTTCCATGGCATGTGACTACTTAGTGATCCCACTGTGTTGGTCTATTGCCTGGGAGTGAACTTTCATAAGGCAGTTTGAGTGACGAAAACTCCAGAGTCTGCTCACATTCATCTGTGGACTAGCTGCTTCTAAGAGAAAGAGGTGTGGCTTTGTGGCCTGGGAATGCTCTGGCCGGGAACATGGGCTTTTCTTATTGGAATCAGTTTTGTTTGTTTAGTATCTGAATGCACGCTGACAAATTTTGTCAGGACTCAGCTTACTGGGTTTAGAAAGCAGGTTCTAAAAATCTAATTTACTGGGATACATTGACTACTAATGGACAAATTAAACGTTTTTAGACAGAAAAGGATATAAGCACAACTGAGATATTTTTTATAAACTGGCTTTATGGGAAGGGAAAAAAAAAAACAGTTTTGTGCTTTGGGAAAATTACCTGCCCCCGCCCATCTCAACTTCATTGTTAAAGTGTTTTTTTTTTCTAAATAAATATTTTCAGTGATAATTCTTTGAAGTCAACACAGTAAGTATTTTACACAATGCAAATAGATTCAGTATAAGTTGCATTTAAACATAAAGAGGTCGTCTCTTTGTTCTATGTGACACAAGGAAACCCAGGGTTCTGTGAATGAAGGCTGCATTTTTTTTAACCTTAACGTTTTAGGGAAAATATTAATATAAGAGAATTATAGAGTCAGTGTAAAGGAGGAACGGGGTCGCCTGTTTTAGACTGATAAAGGCTCCTAGAATCAGATCCAGCTTCCAGAAAGAGAAAACAGTACAAATGTGCCCAAACAAAACAGGATGTATGTGCGGGGACCTAATGATTACCACTGATACTCTATGTCTGAAAGGATGAAACTTAAAAAATATCATTATCCTCAATTGTAAAGGCTCCATTTTGGGTGGCTAAGCTGGTCAGTATTCTCCTATTCAAATTGTTCCCTAAAAATTAACCAACCACCTATGGGCTTTGAAAAAGGGTCTTTCCAAGTGTATCACAGTTCTTTACATTATGAACCTTTCAATGTCCAATCTCTTCCCTCTTTTCTAAAAAAAAGGGAGCAAGACACTTGATCTTCAACCGTGTGTCTGGGATCTCCAATGTGGCTCTGAATATTTGTTCCAAATCTCATTAATTACAAAGCTGGTCCCAAGAGGTACAGCTGCAAAGAACACTCTTTGTACTCAAAATAATTTGAACAAGGGCAAAGAGGCATTTTATTTACATGTGTAAACATTAAGAGAAGAGTAGCACACTGATGGCTCAGGTAGTTGCTGAGAGTTTTAATGGCCATTGATTTGATTACTTAAGCTTCAAGGGCACCACATTTAGGCACACATGCATATAGAAGTCACATATTTCTTGGATGCTAACACTTTTACAGTGGTAACTCTGACATTAATTTGGCAAGTTCTGAACTAAGACCTTTTAACATTTTATTCTCTCTAGATACTAAGACCAAATTGTTCTGAATCTCATATCTTACTGTGCAGATCTGTAATTTAGTTTTTAAATATCAGAAAACATGCCATTTCCCACAGGGCTTTCTAATGTAACAAATTTGGGCAAAAACCAATGACATGGATGAATTACAGCGATAGACATCAAATAGTGTCTCCAATTTTCCTTTTTTTTTTATCTTCTTTTCTCTTTAGGGCACATCAGGGCAGGCTGCAACTCTGTGGCCTTGTGTTATCAGAACACAACACCTATGGTCATATTTTGCCATACTATTAACGACTCTGTTGGCTTGGAGGTAGAGAGTCAAGTGCACTATAGAGCTAATTGAGTGCCTTATAGGAGGAGTGTCATCAGCAGTATACCAGAACAACCTAAAAGTCTTACGTTAAGCTTGGATTGGCCATCTAAAGCAAGAAGCCCTAGTTATACGTAAGAATCATTTGGAAGCTAAAATATGTGAGGGCTTGGGTGGCACTCAAGGTTGACTTGGTCATTCTGCAGGCAAGCAAACAAACACAGATAAGAGAATCTCCACACCAGTTTAAGAATAATAGCTCATTGTTTTCTTTTGTTTTCATAGCACAAAGTCCATTTTTGGTTTCAGTGGGAATCTTTCCTTTTTCCAGGTGTAGGAAAAGGGTAAGTTCCTTGTCACACAAAGAAGCACTGCAAAGGGAACGTTACCTGGCAGAGCAATCTTTTTTTTTTCAAGTGGACCCATCAAGTAAGTAGCAGCACACCTTGCCAAGGTAGACTCCATCTCTTTTTTTTTCCCCCCTGACAGTAATTGGCGACTACATCCTATCCCATTGGTGGGTGCTTGATTTATCATCTGACACAATTGTCTAACTGGTAAGAAGCAGAAGATGGGGAAGGTCAGGAAATGCAGGCCTTTTTGAGGCTAACCACTTTTGGTAGAAAGAGTGAAATGTTTCTGACGCAGTTGCGGACCTGAAAGTAGCTCAGCAGTTGCCAGAGGTTTCTTCTTGACAGGACTCAGAGCAATATCATATATGCAGCGAGTGTGCCATGGGTGACAGAACCTTAAGATGGTAAACATTTTCTGGGTTAAAGCTAACAGAAGACATGTGGATAACAACTCCACAGGGCTAGTAGCAACTTTATATATATCTGAGTATTTTGAACAATTTTTTTTTTTTTTTTTTTTTTTTTTTGGAAGAGAGGATTGCTGGCTGGCCCGGTGCCATTTCTTCTCGTTCTTCATCGTCCACGAATGCAATGTTCCAAGCCCCAAATTGCTGCAGGTCATTAGGACTAGAATGGAGAGAACCTGTAGGCCATCTCTCAGTCACCACTGCGGGTCATTTGAAACAGGAAGGGCAATTTTAGAGTTTGAAATGGCGAATTATTTCTCTTCGGGACTAATCTTGTTAAGCCAATGTCACCTTCTATACTTTATACTGGCTTCTGTGACTGGCTTAATTATTGTCTCTTCTATAGAAATGTATGTATTTTAAACCAGCTCTGACCTTTATTATTATTATTATTATTATTTTGTCACGTCTCCTCCTTTTAACAGTTTCTTCTAGTCTTCTTTCTGTTTCTATAGTTTACTTTCCCGCTTCGTTTTCGTTCACACCGTGGAAGTCAGTCCTCTTCCTTTCCCTCCGGTCTTTGATTAATATTCGGTTGCCAAACATGTATATTCTCTACCTCTTTCCCACCCGCTGCCCTTCCTTAACCTTCTGCGGCTTTATTTCTGTCACCAGCTATCAGAACCCACAAGCTCCTTTTCTCTGCTTCGCATCTATCTCCGCGTCTCCATATGCATTTTTATGATCCGACTGCTAAATGCTTAGAGATGTGCTGTGCGGCAATAGAAAGGTATGCTTCCTCATTTGAATGCTATTTCCTTTTCCCTTAGCATAACCGTTCCTCCTCCTCCTCCACTATTCATCCTTTTCTGAGGTTTCCCTGTCCTCCCCCTATGGCACCTCTCTCTTCCCGTGTCACCTCCCATTTGAAGCTCATCTCTTCTTTCAACCCGATTTCCACCCTGTCTGATTTTACAGCCAAGGATCTCCGACAAAATAAAGGATGGAGTCTATCAGAAACCAGGTTGCTTGTGTCTTGAGAAACTTTTTTGCGCATTCACTGAGATGAGATTAGGGACTTGGATCCGAAAATATTCTCGGGGAGTTTTCAGCTCGGGCACAGCTCTGCACACCTTGAGCTCTGCGGCCTTTTCTGCAGGGCAAGTACAGGGCTGCCTTTCAGGGCCTTCTCTGATTCTTTCCAGTCCAGGGGTCAAACTGAAATGACATCGCCCACCCAAACTATTAAAACAGGCTGAGTGGAGGAGAATGCCTGGGCCCTGTGTCTGCTGCAGATCTGGGGAGAGCACTGGCGAAGAAGGGGCCAAGGCGGTGGGCCACTGCGGTCCCAGGAGCTGGTCGCTTGGCCTCTTTGGGGCCGTGCTCCCCTCTTAAGAAAGGAGGTCGGCACTAGGCAGGGTGCCCCCTTGGGGTTCAGGGCTCGGTCTCAGAGCTGGCGACACCACCTCGGCGGGCGCCCCAAGAGGGAGGCTCAATGCCTCCCGGGAGGGGGGGTGGGGAAGAGAAGGAGATTCGCTCAGTCCTTCAGCCCCGAAGGTCGAGGGTTCAGAGCGGGCGTCGCCAGCCTGCAGCTGGCCCTCCGGGAGCGGGGCTGGGGCGACACCCCAGAGAGTAGGCATGAGGGTGCCGGCGTGGGGTGTCAGGCCGGGGAGGGGCGGGAGAGGAGGTTGGAGGGGTCCCCCGGGGCTGGGGCCGCGGGTCTCTCTGTGGACTCGCCGGGGCGCCCCGAAGTCTGGGGCCGCCGCGACTCCCGTTCCGCAGTCGCTGCCAGGCACTCCAGGCCGCACTTTCCCCTCCTCCCCGCGCCTTCTCTCCAGTGAGGAGCCGGGCGCGGGCGGCGCGGGGGGCGGGGCGGCGGCGGAGGGAACAGCCAGTTGTTTAAAATCCTTCTAGAGCAGTTTCTAATTCCCCCCTAGCGCCCGGGTTCGGAGGGGGAGGGGGGAAAGGAGAGCGGGAGGGGGGGAGCGCGGCGGAGAGGGAAGGAGGGAGGGAGGGAGGGAGGGAGCCGGCGAGGGAGGGAAGGAGGGAGGAGACTGCCGCTCAGGCCGCGCCGCCGCCGCCGCGCGCTCCGGCAGGCCGGAGGGAGGGGAGGCCTGTCAGTCTCTCGCGTTGCCAGGGCGAGGAGGGCGGAGCTCTGGCGTGGGGCGGCCAATGGTGGGGGTGGCTGCGTGGGTCGCCATGGGGACGGGGCTGTTCCCGGGGAGGCTGTGATGGGTTGACAGGTGCGTGACAGTGGGAGCTGCTCTCGGCACAAGCATGTACGGCAAAGGCAAGAGTAACAGCAGCGCCGTCCCGTCCGACAGCCAGGCCCGGGAGAAGTGAGTGTCTCCGCGCCGCAGCCACCTCCGCCTTCGCACGCGCGCACACTCGCGCACGCACTCGCACACTCCGGGAACCGCAGCCACACGGCCGCCCCGCCGGAGGGGGAGCCGGGGGTGGATTGCAAGGGAGGAGGTGCGGGGCGGGAGCGAGGTGGGTGGGTGGGGTGGGGTTGGGGGGGACGACGGCGACGCTCGGTTCGGGGGAGCGGCCGGCCTCTTCGGGGAGCCCCCCGGGCGGGTGGCCTCCGGGCAGCGGGCGACGGCAGGGACGCGCGTGGCGGGGGGCGGCGGCGGGGATGGAAACTTGTTTGGGTGGTTGAGGGGAACCACCCGCGGCTTCACCTCCTCGCAAAGTAACTTTGGAGCTGTGGTCTCGGACGGCCGGGCCGCCGCGCGCGGCGGGCCGGGGCGCGGGGTGCTGCGGGGTGCTGGGGTCCGGCGGGGCCGCGGCTTGGGGGACTCCCCGAGCGTGGGGCTAGGAGAGGGAGGTGGGCTGGGCGCGCGGTGGGCGGAAGCGGGGCCCCGTGGGGCGCGGAGGGCAAGTGCGGGCGTGGGCCGGGCGGGCGGGTACAGGGACGCGGGTCCGTGGGTTCTCCCAGCGCAGGCCCTGAGGGCGGGATGGCCCCCGGGAAGTTTGGGGGTGGGAGCGCCGAGGTCTAGGAGGGAGAAAGTGTGCTGGCCCGCGCGGGGTCGGCGGCGGGAGGTTGGCGCTCTTGCCTCTCGCCGCTCACCGGCTCGCCGGCGGCCCCAGAACTTTTTGAGACTTACTGCGTCCCCGGGGGCGGTGGCCGCGGGCGCGGAGGGCAGTTCCCGTGGGCCGTGGCGGCCCCGCGAGGAGGGTTGCCCGCGGCGTGGACGCGGCGCGCGGGTCGGAATAGGGGGCTGCGGCAGAGATGCTGGGCGCAAGCCGCCCGGCTGTGTCGTGGGAGATACAGGTGGTCACTTCGGTGAGAGCCCCGGAGGACGCTGGCGAGCCGGGGTGCCACGGTCGCGGCACGCCGCGGAGCTAGCTGGCTTGTTGGCTGCTATTCTTGTGTACTTGTAACGGCGATTTGGTTGTTACTAAAATGAGAGCGAATAGTGACTGTGACACTGAGGAGGAACCCTCCCTCCTTTTTTTTTTTTTCTCCTGTGTGCAGATGTTCAGACTGAATCCCTCTAGCCGGGTCTGCACTGAGGGTCGAGCTTATCCTTGAACACAGTGACTTACTGAGAGGGCAGAGGCTGGAGGAAAACGAGAGTATTTCCCAGAAGTACTTTGGATCCCTTGCATACAAAAATAGCTTCGTAAATAAAAATCTAATGTGTAGGCTACCGAGTTTCCCTCCTTGCTTTAGGCTGTTAGTGTTCCCCCTTGAA
The DNA here is from genome assembly GCA_907169655.1 of Acomys percivali. Classification (NCBI taxonomy): domain Eukaryota; kingdom Metazoa; phylum Chordata; class Mammalia; order Rodentia; family Muridae; genus Acomys; species Acomys percivali. The sequence continues at coordinate 25,130,979 of OU015758.1, read as the reverse complement.
AGTTTTTTGTGCCCTAGGGAGGGGAACGTTTTCTAATCTGCATGTTGGCAGCAACACACATACACACAATTCCCATAGGGTTTAGAGGTGGCAGGCCTTGATGTAGGAAAACAAAACAAAACAAAACAAAACAACAACAACAAAATTAATGGAGAGATGCTATTGGTCCCCCCCCCACTCCCACTCCTGATATTTTTAAGATCTTGCTGTGACAAGGAATATATAAAACATAGTGTTTATTGCCTGTTTAAGAAACTGTAGTTACTGGACTTGGAGTTTAAAATACTAGTTTGTGCTTGTGAGTCATTTGGCTGTAATGTCTGATGCAAACATCTGAAGGGGGATGCTTTAATGATTATAAAATACCTGGATTTCACATTATGGGGAATGAAGAAATTGTAATATATTAAAAACAGAATCTTATTGGGGCTTGACTGAATTTGGTATTAAAGTAATTTAGGTTTTAGCCTGACTCCCAGAAATGGCTGACATTCAGCTGAGTCAATTCTATAGTCTCATTACTTAAAAGAGAAAAACCAAACCAAACCAAACCAAAACCAAAAAACAAAAATAAAATTGATTTTCAGTACCGAGACAACAAGGAGGTTGGACTTGGCATGTTTGGGTCCTTTCTAGCTCTAATTCTCTGATTCTATCAGAAAAACAAGTCACTGCCACTTTTACTCTTAGATCTGCCAAACTGAGAACACCAAGTAAGACCAACTCTTAGGAGCCAAGTAATGAGGGCTCTGCTAGATGGTGCTGTTTGATTTAAATATATTTCTTCCATTTACTACAGTTGGCAGGAGGGATTCTTAGCTGGCATTGCCTTATGGTCTAGACAGGTAGAGGCCACTTTTGGAGAAGTGACAGTGGCTGTTCTGGGTTCATTCCTAGCAAATCTTAAGACAAACATTGAAGCACACCCTATTTTTATAGAATCATGGTCCTTTGAGTGGTAGAGTTGGTCTGATCACTGTTGTCTCTGTTTACTGGAATGGGTGTACTCATTACAGAAGATAGGAAACTCTGAAGTTGTCGTTAAAGATGTGGCAACAGATTTTTGTTTTTAATTTTTAAGGTGGCAGATTTTAAGAGGCAGCTGAGGGATGAAGAAATCCCTAATAAGTGACTTAAGGCTGTTTCAGTATTAAAAAAAAATCACAATTTATATTTCAGTACTAAATATGAGTGCATTTTTTATAAATTTACTCTGCAAAATGAGTCGTGAACGTCATAGCTTTATAATCAAGAGTGTGAATCCTTATAGAGTTTCATAATGGATGGCTGACAAGCGCCTATCTGCATGAAATCTTGGCTTTCTCGCAGCAAGAAATCACTGTATAGAGTACCTGAAATTAACTTGTCGCTTGCACAGTTTCTAAAATACTGTTTTGTAGTTCTGAGCATAAAAATTGGCTAGGGTCAGATTAATTGTGTATTTCCTTGTTTTACAAAGCAAACAGGTCAAGCCTACTCAAAGGTTTGTAGTGGGTTTAGTTCCAGAGAGCAATTCAGCAACCCTGGAGGAAGGGGCATGTTTGCAAAGACGTTTTAATTCTGATCCTGTCAGATTAGTGACACTGGCTTTAGTATTTTCCTTATCACATTGATCAAATTGGTAATTAAATAATTGTGTAATTAGTTGTTTATATTTAGCTTTCCCTGTAATGCTTGTTTCTTTAGAATAGGGAATAGTACTTGTTATTTCTTCTCTTAAGCTTTTTTTTTTTTTTTTAATTTTTAAATTTTTATTGGTGCTGTAATACTGGAAGCACCCAGGACTCTGCTGATGAGTGTGTCAGACTCAAAGGGAGCTTCCCAACATGCAGAGTTTTCACCGTCAGGAACACACAGGTTGAGTTCTATATTTATTTATATCTAGTTTTATTTTTTTAAAAAAATCCCCAAACAAGAATACAGCAGAGATAACTCTTGGTTTTTTTTGCCATCTCTATGTTGAGACTGGTGTGTTTATTTTCCCTTTACTCATGTTTCTTGTTCTCCCAATAACCCTGATAGGCAGCTTTTCCCTCCTCCTTTGAAGTAACAAGACGGGATCCCAGTCTGATTAAGGAACTACCCAGGGACAAGATAGTAGGAAGGAGGGAAGCTGTGTGGAACAAAGGTTGCCCCAGCTTTGGCACTTGCCATTGAGACTGAAAGACACACTTTGGTGACCAGGTTACCTTCCCTGTCTCGGATAGGGTGTCACCGATTGAGGAGACAGAATTACATAATCAGATACAACAAGATTTGGTCAGCCATGCTTGACCACTACTTTATCCCAGTGCTTGAAGCTCTCTATGTTGGCAGGTTGTGGTGTGGGCGAGAAGGAAGCAGGAGTCCAAAATCAAGAAGAATCCTTATCTCTTTAGACTTTCTTTCCAGAAATTTTGTTGGATCACAGACAATATTACATTAAATAGAATAGTTCTGAGCAGTTTCTGTATGAAATATGTTTAACTTTAAGTCACACTACCAAGGAAGTAGCTTTGATACTGATGCTTTGATACTTTTTTTTTTTTTTTTTTTTTTTTGAGGTAAGGTCTCCTGTAGTCCAGACTAGCTTCAAACTCCCTATGAAGCAAGGATGACCTTGAACTTTTCACCCCCCTGCCTCCACCTCACTACTGGAATTATAGGTGTGTACTACCACACCCATTTTTATGTGATGCCAGGCAGGCGCTCTACCAACTGAGCTACGTTCTCAGCTTCTCATTATTTAGCTTATGTTATGATCCTGAAAGAAGAATTTGCTAGGAGCTGAAGATGGGCAAGGAGGGACACATAGCAAACAGTGACATTTATCAGGTAGTTATTAAACATAGAAATTAACCTATAGCATGGGACATTGAAAAGCAACTTTGGTGTTTTGACGTCGGTTCACATAGTTGAAAATTCTGAAATCAAATTGACTGTATGCTCCTTTAAGTGGCTGCACCCTGAAAAACACTTAGATGCTACCAGGAGGAGTTTTAAGGGGTTAGTATCTGCTGTCTGTCACCTTGTTCTTCTCTTTGCTCATTAAAATATTCCTACCAAGCAGAATTACAGTCTTCCTTTCCTTTTTCTTTCTTCCTTCCTTCTTTTTCTTTTTTGAAGGAAATAAGGCGGATGAAGTAATACAGATCTCCTTAGAAACTTGTTTGATGAACAGGTGACACAATTTAAGATTTCTAGTTTATCTTTTGGGGAGGGAGGTGCTCTTCCCTGGTGACCTCCCGAGAAATTTGGATCTGAAATGTCATTTTAGCTGTGAGATTAATGTATTTTATTTTAGAAAAAGACTATCCCCACCCCCACCCCCAGTCTGTACAGGAATTAATCTAGAGAAAGAAATGGAGATCGCCAGCTATAGCAACTTACCATGTAGCCCTGGCTGGCCTGGAGCTTCCTATGTAGACAAGGCTAACCTCCAGCACACAGACATCCTCTGCTTCCTAAGTGCTGGGATTACAGGCGTGCACTACCAAGTAACAGCCATGGCTGTCCTGGATTCGCTTTGTAGATCAGGCTGGCCTGGAAATCACAGAGATATATTGTAATTTTTAAAAATAGTATTATAAATACTGTATATTTTAAGAGACAACAAAAAATATAAAAGGTCTATTTTTTTTATACTTTCAAGGCCACTTTGCTTAAAAACAATCCCCGATGAAGAGAAAGATCATTCACTTTGAGTCTGTAGCAGCGCACCAAATGGGGCTTCCAACTCCAGTTGCTGCTAGGAAACAGAATTGTATTGTTTAAAATCAGACCATGCTCTGGAGCAAGGACTGGATGCCCAGGTGGAGGCTGACCTTTCACCCCTGTAGTTTACAGGTGAAGAAGCATGATGACCATAACCAAAAGTTAGTGTTGGGACATAGGGTGAGGTCCCCGCTTTCAGCTTTACAACTCTGAGGACACCTTGAGGCACACGTGCGCCTACAGCTGTGCTTCGGCCCGTCGTCCTCTACTGCTGTACACAGTTGCTTTGATGGCCCTGTGAGAAAGACAGTAGTTACGTGAGCGCTCGTGACATTGTGAATCCTTGGTCAACATATGTTAAAAATTTAAATTCTTCAATAACATATTTTTTAAAAAATGGACTCGCGACAACTTTGGAATAATATGTATGTTTACATTTTTGAAGATAATTTTGAATAAAGATTAATTGAAAACATTCTCCTTTTAAGAGTGCTTATTAGATTTTGTATGTATTTTAGGTACACAACAGCTGTTTATCCAAGACATTGTTTAAGTTAGTGGGTGATAGAGAGCTCCTTAGCTACTACACTGAAAGCACACACACGCTAAAATGGTGGCACACCACGGGTCCCAGCAGAAGCTGTGCTTGCCCTCCCAAACTGTTAGTGTTGCACGTTGTGTGACAGGGTCACAGAAACAAAAAGAGAGTTTTTTTCTTTTTCTTTTTCTTTTTCTTTTTTTTTAAATGGAGGTTTTAGATTCAGTGTTGGCCATGATGGATAAGTGGTGATTTTTGTCAGAGTATATTAATGGCTAAAGGATCCCCAATAGTGGAGATACTCATGTTTTCAGATAGTTATAAGAGCAGATGTTTATCGGGACCAGCTTAGGTGGGCCTAATGCAGTGCTATATCACCTGTCTGTGTGTGTATTTAATCTTTCTAGTCTATCACCTTTTAAAAGACAAACATCAGTTGATACCGTTTTCTGGTAACACTCATTTTACTTTAAGAACTCTGATGATTGAATTTCATTCAGGACCCCTATCAGCCAATGAGGAGCCACCATGACGTTTTTACATCATGTTTGCGTTACAGTGAGCTTGAGCCAATGATCTGGCAAAATCTTACTTTTATATTTTGTATTAACTTTATGTTATATGCATGATATAAAAAAAGTTCAGCATTGTCTAAGCTAGAAACGGAAGCACAGCACTTTGTTATTCGTCTTTCTGTTTTTAAGTGTTTTTGTAGTTGTAGCTATTGAAGAGCATAGTTTTAATTACTAATACAGTTTTAATTTTAATTTATTGTAAAATCAAGCCACATTAAAATACCAATGAAGTGTTGGTGATGGAAGGCAAGAATAAAATGTGAAAGTTAGAAGAGTTGGTACCAAAGCAGGCTAGCTCCTGAAACTAATGGTCACTTGTGTAAGTGACCTGATATTTGCCTGTTCTCTTCTAGTTTACCAACTTCAAATTTGAGATAAAAAAAGCCAAAGGCTGCTTTATGAATGGCCCAAATCTAAGTGGAGGAATTACCGTATAAGTTGTTACATAAAAATTAAAGTGATTGCCAGGGCACAGAGGAAGAAGGTACAGGCAGTCCAGATGAGACTTGATAGGCTGAGGTCAGATGTTAGGGGAGGAGTCCCTTTTTGAGATCTAGGGGAAGGGGGAGGCGAGATAAAGGAGGGAGGATGGGCCTGAGAGGTGACAAGGGAGGGGCCTACAATCAGAATGTAAAGTGAACAAAATAAATAAATAAAACTATAAACACTGAAAACAATTAAAATGATCGCGTTCTGCAAACTTACAACTACAGATTGTGTGCAGCTTTGTCATAGAAGCTTACTGCTTAATAGTAACAAAATCAGCAAGGCTCTGACTTGAACATTTTGTTTACCCTTGGCCCTTATTTCATTCATTTCATTTAACCTTTTAGAAATCCACAGACTGTAGGTCTGCTCTACCTCTCAATGATACAATGAAACTTAAGAGTTTGCAATGTTTTTGCCTCTAAGTATCAAAACAGGGCATAGCAAATGGCTTAATTAATCTGTTTTAAAAATCAATCAGTATCCCACAGCATCTGAAGGAGTAATTCAGAGTTGATGGAGTAGTTCAAGAACAGGGCAGCTTAGCACCAGCCTTTCTGCCATCCCTGCAGTGTTGGCGGTGCTGCAGGTGCCTGGCAATACTTGTAAAAAGTCAAAGGCAGGAGAAGGTAAGGTTTCTCAGTCAGGAAGGAAACCTCTCCTGAACTGTGAGGTCTCCTGTGTTGTCTTTATTAAACAGCGTAACACTTCCCTCAGACCAGTAGCTGATACAGATGATAGTCTTCCCATAACTGCATTCAAAACAGCCCCAGTTCCTTCCCTGGCCTGTAAACATCCCACTCTGCTCCCTTAGACACAGCAGCAAGAACTGTGAGGCTGAGGTGGATGGTACGGTGCAGTTTACTCCTGTGGAATGGTAAAGTTTGTTGGAGTAATGCCTACTAATAAGTAAATAAACAAATGTACTAGACAATTTTTGGACAGTTATTTTGGCCATAAAAGTAGTACAACATGGGGATGTGATGGAGAATGGCAGGGAGCTGTATTAGATTGGGTAGCCACAGAGGAGGGTTCCTGGAGAAGTGACCGAGTAATTGATACTGACACTAATACAGTCAAGGCAGGAGGATTTCACGAAGGCCTGAACTACCTACCACTAAGGGGATGTCTCATGCAAAGTGTGAGCGAAGGTAAAAAGTGTACTCAGCTGGGTTTTGTTTTGTTTTGGGTGTTTTTGTTTTTGTTTTTTTGAGACAGGGTTTCTCTGTGTAGTCTTGACTGTTTTGGGCTTTGTAGACCAGGCTGGCCTGGAACTTAGAGAGATTAGCCTGCCTCTCTCAGCCTCCAGGAGGCATCACCATGTCCTGCTGTTTTTGTTTTTGTTTTTTGTTTTTTGTGAGGAACTGGGATGTGAATACAGTTGGTGTAAGGTCTTCCTAGGTAGTAGGGGCGGAGGTCTCTAATCTCCCAAGCTCTCAGGGTGTGCGTAGTTGTTCCAGGGAAAACAGCAAAGCTTTTCCAGTGATGCTGCCTCCTCTAGAGAGGAAGAGCTGAGATTAGGGTTGGGGAAAGAGCTGGGTCCGTGAAGCCCTTGCTGTGCAAACCTGAGGACCCGAGGTGAGTGCCCAGTACTCGTATAAAAAAGCTAGATATGGTGGTATGTGTCCCATATGTGATCCCCGTCCTGGGAGGCTGAGACAGCGTATCATTGGTTTCTCGGACCAGTCACCTGAGCCTAGTGAATAAGCCATAGGCCAGTGAGCAACCCTGCCTCAAAAAACAAGGTGGACAGCGCCCTTTGAGGAAGGGCACTGAGTTTGTCCTCTAGCTGCCACTGATCACCTGTACACACACACACACACACACACACACACACACACACACACACACACA
>OU015758.1:25103354-25117989 GCA_907169655.1 Acomys percivali | reverse complement strand
GTGTGTGTGTGTGTGTGTGTGTGTGTGTGTGTGTGTGTGTGTGTGTGTAAAACAATCTTAAGGAAATAGAGGTTAAAAAGTCAAATTTACCAAAATAGCATTTAAAATTAGCTTAAAATGTCTGAGTATATATTTTTAATGCGTTTTATGAGATGAGGATTATATTAATCTTGCTTTCTATTATATATTCCTTTATCCACTTTAAAAAAAAAAGTGTGTTGTCTGTTTCGTGTCAGCCTCTGTTAAGCCCTCCTAAGTCAGATGAGTTGGTTCAGCCATCTCTGGCCACAGTGGCCTTATTCTTCAGAGCGGCTCGCTGTCAGCAGTCACCGTCCTGCTAGCAAGTGCTGTACTGTGTAGGCAGAAGGCTCCAGGAAAGGTGCTGTGTTCTAGAGGGCAGGGATAGCCTAGCTGCGGGAGAAGATTCTAGAGAAAGAAGCATGCCCCCAGGCATGACGGCATTAAAGAGAACCACTCTACAGTCTGTCCTAGGGCCCCATGCGCCCTAAATCCTATGAAAGCTCAAGTCTTCTATGTGATAGGGTTACTGTCTCCATGTAGTGTCCCCACAGTCTCTCAGGTACTTTCAGTCCTTCTAGAATATGTAATTATCTAGTGCAACGTGAATAATATGTAGGTAGTTGTATTGTTTCTGGAGTACAGACAAAAGAAGTTCATACGGACGCCGGGTATCTGAGTATTGCTGGAGTGAGGCTGCACTGTGAGCATAGGAGGGCCGGCCTGTGTTTGCTACACCACTGTATAGTGGGTGTGGTGAGATGTACTGCAGAGCGTGCGAGGTAAGTTAAACTGTTTGGTTGCAACCTTGAGTGACAGCTTGATCTATGAGATGAGGAATTTTAAGCACAAAAGTTACATCATGAGATGCATTTCAGAATACTTTTGAAAGAAATATAGAGGGCTGGGTAAGGGGACAGCTAGCTATCTTAGTAAACTTTTGTAATAGGTGAGCTGCTGTAACAATACAATTTTATGTGGTTATCCTTTTTTTTTTTTTTTTTTTTGGCCTGGTAAAGTTTCAGGGTATAGAATGTACTCAACTCAGGGTCTTCACGGTTAAGGTAGGACTTTAAAAATGGCTATTCTATTTCAGTCACGGACACTGAGGAAATACAGGAAGAAGAATGAGAAGGCGTTAAGGAGGGAGATGTTCAGACTGAGATGCCATTCATACCTAGAGATGGAGCAGCTTGGGTGAGATTGTATGTGTAGGACTTTGAGTTCAGAGGGTAAATCTAGGCTAAAGATACTGGAATGGAGAAGGGAGGGGCGGAAGTGTGATATTCAGAAGCGTGAAGTGCTTGTGCTGCGAGCATCGCTCCAGGCCTTCTGATAGTTGGCTTCATATGGCTGATGAAGAAAACCAAGGCTTTAGTAAGCTTAGCAGACTCCTAAGCCACACAGTCTGAGCTGGACTCCATAGCCAGGGTTAGCTTATTCACTTAATAACTTCACAGAGGTATGGGATTCAAACAGAAATATGCTCTTATCTGTACTGCATAACTTGATAGAGTTTTTACCAAGTAAACGTACAATTGTGACCAAATACTCACACGAAGAAACAGACTCACCAGCGTCATGTATGCTTCTATCCTGCCTGACTTCGACCAGTGCACCTTAGTTACGGACCTGTCCTAGGGCCCAAGCTTCCTTCTGTTGTGTATCTTGTGTGTCGTTTGAAGGCATAAGGCGGGAGGCAAATGCTTTCTTGGGAATGTGGAAGGAGGCAGTGAGGAAATTGAAGATGAGCCTTGGGCAATATTTAAAAGGCAGATAGAAAGAGAGATTGAGATTTAGACTGAAAAAGATCAGCAAATAGAAATGAGGGGCCCTCATAAGGCATGTCGAGAAAGGGGAGTTTCCAGAAGGGAGGCGTGGGTTAACTTTGCCAGACCTACAAGAAAGAGTAAAATGTTAAATAGGACTGGATTTCAAAATTCTGATTCCCCCTGTGACCTGAGTGAGAAAAGCTCCAATGGAGTAAGCTCAAGTGTGCAGGGTGTTTTCTCGATTGCGCAGAATCTCACTATGTAGATGTAGCCCTGGCCTGCCAGGGGCACAGGAAGGTCCAGCTGCCAGTGCCTCTGCCTCCTGAGTGCTGAGACTAAAATAGGCTGCATTACCGCGCCTGGCCAGCAGGAGTGTGGTGGGGAGTGGAGCGAAGGCAGAGCAAAGGAGATGGCCGATGTGGAAAGCCTTTCCTTGAGAAAGAACAAGCAAAAAGAAACCAACTACAAGGAGATAAGGATTGGTTTTACCTGATACATTTTCCAGATGGGAAGTTTTGGTTGGTTCTGTCACAGCATGAAGAGGTTTTGTTAATTGCCATGGTCTAATTTTTGCACTTTAAGTTTTATTACAGAATGATAATAATGGGTCGGTCACTGTAGGGAGTGGGAAGGAAGCCAGTAAGTAGATAGGCATTGAAGGTGATTGTGTATAAATTTTTAAAATGAATTTTAGGAAGGGTTACATTGTTAGCTTTTTGTCAATTGATTTTTAAAAGCTTTCTGAATCTTAGATTAAAGAGATGATTTCTAAGAGATAATTGGGAAATGATTGTGGTGTAGTTAAGAAAACTAAATTAAGTCAGGCATGGTGGCGCACGCCAGTTATCCCAGCACTCTGAGAGGTAGAAGCAGGTGGATCTCTGTGAGTTCCAGGCCAGCCTAGTGTATAAAGTGAGTCCAGGTCAGCCAAGCCTACATAGAAAAACCCTGTCTCAAAAAACCAAACCAACAAAACAAACAAACAAACACTCTAAATGAGTAATTGCTTGCTGTGCCTACCAGTCAGTAGGCCATAAGTTTTTAAACCAAACACATTATGGAAAAAATATAGCTTAAAAAATACAGGTAAGGGAAATTATTGTATTACCATTTTCCCCAAGATTAAAACATTCTGTACTGCATCAAGTTCCCTAGGCAAGAAGGTAAACAGCTCAAAATAGCTTCAGGAAGTCCCTGAAACAGAGCAGATTTACTAGGCCTCTCCTTGCCAGAGTAAGCAATAAAAACTGAGCTGCCAAGAAGACTCTGAGAGCAGAGCAGCTGCATGGAAGAGGTTTAGATCAGTGTTGGAGGGAAGCTCACTCTCCAGTCTGTAGAGCTGCCTGCGGCTGTGTGGTATATTCCAGGTTCCCAGCTTTTGTGAGCTGCCATCTATCCTGAGGTGGGCCGTGGTGATGCGGCTGTCTTTGAGTCAGTTCTGCTCCTGTAAGTAATCTCTGTAATACTCATTGGCTCACCCAGTTGTACTTTGGTGTTATCCATACTTTGGTCTGTTGTGGATTCCCTATCTGAGGTGAGTAGATGTCTGTGTTGCTTCTCCCTATCAACAAAGATGAAGAAAGTAAAAATAACCATATGACCTTTCAGAATTTTTTTTTAATATCCACACATGCCTGGGAATTTTGAAGTTTTTAATGAAAACAAAACCCAAAGCAGAACAATCCAAAAGCCATCTGAATAAAATCCACCCTTTGTTTTATTATTTACTTCTTTTACTATCAGACGACACGATTTAAATGATACAAATAATTGTGTGCATGCAGTAAGGCCTGGTGGAGAAGTGAGCACTCACAGAAAGGGCCAGAAGACGAAGCAGCCGTGATGTAGCATGTGTGCTTGGGCGCTGGATTGCAGTGTTCTTCAAGTGTCATGTGTATTGTACATAGGTGTACGGTCTTCTCGCTGTTTCTTGTGTCAGTCAGAACACACAACCAGAGAGGCATAATGGGGCGAGAAAAGAGAGGACTGTGACAAAGAAATGAAAACTTTCTTAAAACCATGAAGCCCAGAAGAGTCCACTTTTATTTCACTATTGTATATAGCACTGGGAAGAGACCCTAGGGCCTTCTACCTGGTAGGCAAGAACTCTACTGCTGAGCTACACCCTCTTGTCCAAGAGCCAGTGTCTCTGAATCTGCGCCAGCTTTTCTCCAACACATCTTTTAATGAAAATGTATTTTAAGACTGGTTTTGGTAGTGCACATGAAGTGGACAGCACTCAGGAGGTGGAGGCTGGATTGGGATTTCAAAAACAGCCTTGACTGCATGTTTCCAGGTCAGCCTGGACTACAGGAGACCTTGTCGCTGCAGTGCCCCGCCCCCTACAAAAAAAAAAAAAAAGTAAAATAAAACAAAAATGTGTTCGAGCGAGGGGAAGAAGGTAAGAAAAGTGAATAGACAAGATTATCACAGGCCAGGAACAGATGGGAAAAGTCTGAGGGACAAAGATGACAGACAATAACATCTGTGTACATTGGTCATTTTCCAAGTTCCCAATAAATACCTCCCTCAAAAGCAAAAGTTAAAAAAAGGTGTAAATTCTCTCATCTATCCACTCATTAAATATTTCTTCAGGGTCTTGCTGTTTGCCAGGCACTGTACAAGGCAGTGGGGATCCAGCAGCGACAAGGCGAACTTTGCCAGAGAAGGGAACAGGGTGCTTGGCACAGTTTGTGCTTGGGAGACAGCCAGAGCTGAGAGCCTGAGCCTGTCAAGAAACAGAAAGTTCAGTGGCGCTGTGGCAAGTGTCGCAGGGAGGGGCCGTGGGAAGGGCAGGAGAGGGTTCAGGAGGAGCCACAGCATGTTCTGGAAAGCCTGGGATTGGTTCAGAGTTCCTCCAAGGCTGGTGGGGCCCACTCTGAAGTTCTTAAGTAGGCACAGACCCAGGGTTTACGTTTTTACCACCCTGAAAGCAGGAATCCTGTAACCTGAGGTGTTAAACACAAGCAATGTTATCTAGTGGTAGTATACCACAGATGGATTGGTAAGTGCGTTGGGAACAAATGCATGTGTGGAGGGCACAGAAAGTCAGTTTATTCATCGTGTGTTTTCTGATATGATAAAGCTACCTTGTGGTCAGTAGTGATATTTATACAATGTGTTGTGAATAACTGGTAAGCTCTTGCTTACTAAGATCTATTTTACTTTTTTTTTTTTTTTTTCAAGACAGGGTTTCTCTGTGTTAGCCTTGACTGTCCTGGACTCACTTTGTAGACCAGGCTGGCCTCGAACTCACAGTGATCCGCCCACCTCTGCCTCCCGAGTGCTGGGATCAAAGGTGTGCGCCACCACGCCCGGCTTCTATTTTACTTTTTGAAAATATATTTGAATTAAAAATGTAAGGTATAAGTTAGAAAAGGTTCTGTGTCATTAAAGTACAGAAAATACACTTAAGCCATCCCATGACTGATTAGAGGTTTGAAATGCAGCTGGGACTATTGGGGCTATCTTTTTATATTGTTACAAAATATAATAAATGCAGTTGCATCAGTGTATTTAATATAATGCGTACTGTCCAGCAGGAAACAAAGCTTATACTCACTGCTATTAGAAACAATACATATGTAGTTTTCTTTAATAACTTAGCATGCTTATATTCACTTAAAATCAACTAAATATGGACAGATCAATTAGATTTTTTTTCTTGAATAAGATAGTGTGTTTGTTTGAGAAACACACTGAGGACAGTGCTTTTTGTATCTTTTGTAAATCAGTTATTGACAGGAGAGGCAACAGTCCCACTGTCTATGCACTGTTGAAGTAGAGGAAAGTATTTCCACTCAATTTCCCGAGGCTTTCTAAGTCATTTCCTATGCAGAGTATCAGGGCTTCTCTGTGCTGTGCATCTTCCCATGATTTTGACTCTCCATTTGATAATGAAATGTATGAGCTGTTTCTGAATCACCACGGCCCACTGTCATGTAGAGTAGACCTGAGAGAGATAGGTTTCTGTCAAACTGTAAGCTAACATCAAGGGGGAGAACATCACAGTCTCTGTCCGCCAGCGCTTTAAGACATTCAATGTTTGGGCTGGAGAGATGGCTCAGCGGTTAAGAGCACTGACTGCTCTTCCAGAGGTCATGAGTTCAGCTCCCAGCAACCACATGGTGGCTCAAAACCATCTATAATGTGAGCTGATGTCCTCCTCTGGCCTGTAGATGTACATGTAGGCAGAGCGCTGTATATGTAATAAATAAATATTTAAAAAAAAAAAGACATTCAATGTTTGTTTGTTGTTGTCTATTCTAAGTTTTCCTTGGCTATTGCAGTATGAGAAGCAGCACAGCATATTGAATATTGGCCTGTTTTTCTCCATGCTCCTAAGAGAGTGTAAAAGGCACAGAAGCAGGCGTAGCTTCGTTTTATATCGTCTTCTTCCTTTATATCTTTAAGTTAACAAAAAAGGGAATTGAGTCATGAAATGCCATCCTGTGGCTGATTTACTAATGTACAATTTTGTTTGGGAGTTTTTTCCCCAGACAACAATAAGCCTGATAATGCTTTAATAAATTTTGGATTCCGTTTTCTTTGACACAGTAGAGAAGAGTTTCATATCTTTCTTAAAATGCACAGATATGTAACTAGGTTTTAGTAAGCACTACTTAGTGTTTTGGGCCTTTATCCAGACAGAAGTCCCGGCTCTCACTGGGTGTATGGCAGAGCTTCCAGCTAACTGTATTGCTACAGGCACTTTATTTCCATTTGTTTATGTCTTGGTAAGACTCTCCCCAACTGTCATTTATTATCACTAAGAGGAACCCATTTTTCAGTAGTTTGAATGTCACAGGAACTCTTGTCTTTTCCTTTGTGCCTCTTCATTACTGTTGCCTCCACATTATTTCTTCCATTCAGTAGGATCTTGAGATTGTTGGAGCCTTTATTTTTTTCTGGTTATGACTGATAGGTTTTTAATTTTGCGATTGACATTGAAATGAGCTTATGCAACAGACATTGTCTGTTATTGAGGGATTCTGGAATATTTATTCAATGAGGAAAGATTACAATACTTATAAATGTTCTAAAATGTTCTAAATTTAAATATTTTGAAATTATGCAAGTTGAAGAGTTTTACAACTTTAAATTATTTCTTAAGAGCCCCTTCTAGTGATGAGAAAATTATTCAGAACAAAATTTTTTGACACTTCAATTTTCTGTTTTATAAATATATATACATATATATGTATATATTTATGTTTTTAAATTATAATTGAGTCCTTCTCTAAGTCCTGAATATAATGTGTAAAGGGGAGTTCTTATGAAAAGCAACAGAAGAGAACCTTTCCTGGTTGATATAACTTAGATCTTCATTGCTAAATCAAATTTGTTGGGGTCCCACTTAATCTTCAGAGTTTTGATAGGAAGCTGAACATGTAAAAGCAAAACAGTTTAATTTAAAATGATGAAGATGTTGTTTACAGCATAATACGAGGAAATATAGCGTGCTGGTAATGCTCTTCACTGCTGTGTGGATCTACACTGTGAAGATAGCTGCTGTGTTCATTAACAACACTTACTTTAATGTCTTTATATTGGGAGTATTTATATATTCTATCGGTCATGGATTTTAACTCTTTATTCTGAAGAAGGTAAATTATAGTTTTCATATTTAGAAGTACCAAAAAGAATTAGAACATTGGAGACAAGATGGTAACATGCCATTATTATGGCAAACTTTAGTTTCTGAAATACATGTATTTTATGGTTTTGAGATGTCTTTCCACTTCTAATGTAGTGTTTCAAATGCTCACACTTTCCAGTTCCTGTAGGTGATAATATAAAAAAGACAACTTTGGCTGGATATGAACCTTCAAATTAAAGGCTACCTTATGGACCAGTGTTAAGGCCGTGAAACCCCGGGCCTCAGTTCTCTCCAGAGTTGAAACAGCCAGTTTTTGTTAACCTGATAGGATAATTGAGATGAGGACCTACTTTTCAGGTCCTCAGGTTATCTATTCAGGATTTTATCTTATCATGTTCCTGAACTGTATAAGTAAGAGCAAGTCAAAACAAAACAAAACACAAACATACACACACACACACACACACACACACACACACACACACGCACGCACGCACGCACCCTAAAGTATTAGATATTATCTCTCTCAAAGAATCTACAATCAAGTGGTTTATGTCTATTGAGGGAGGGAATAAAATGTCTTCTCACTTTGGTTGTCTCTTCAATAGACATACTGAAACTTAGAGATCAAAGAAATTGCAAAAGATTTATCTGGCTTAGTACCTTTATAGAATTTGGAAGTAGTGATAGTCACAAATACTTTATTGAGGGCAATACTTCCATCCCAAGAACACATTAGTGACTTTTCTCTAAATCTATAGTTATCTAAAAAAGAAAAAGGACAAAAATATGATATTTTTAGTAAACTATTAAGGTATTTTAGTTAATAGTTTAAAAACATAATAATGTTAGTTAGTAACGCCATCATTTTGATGTTACTTTTTTAAAAAATAATTTTTAAAAGATTTATTTATTTTATTTATTCTGTATATGAGTGCTCTGTGTTTTCAAGCACACCAGAAGAGGGAATCAGACTGCATCACAGAAGGTTGTGAGCTGCCATGTGGTTGCTGGGAATTGATTTCAGGACCTCTGGAACAGCAGCCAGTGCTCTTAACCTCTGAGCCATCTCTCCAGCCCTTGATCCTACCTTTATGGCCTTTGATTAGTATTTATTGGATGAGTTCATTTTGAATGATGAGAGAATCATTAGGAAGTTCTCAATTTGTATTCAGTCTTGAGAAAGATGTAGAAGTTTGTAGGTGAGTGTTTCCATAGAATTAATGGTTTAGTGCTTAATAATAGGTGGAGTAGTCACAGCTGTGATTTAAAGGGTGCTCGCACATACTTTATATGTGATTTCTGTAAGCCAACAGCTTTGTCAAGGTGGCAGTATATCCCCTCTTTACAAGATAATGTGACAAACTTAGAGATGTCTGTTGACATTTGCTGAAACTTAGCTCAGAGTAACAGACCTGGGATTTGAACTTAGGTCTGTCAGTAACTACAGGTAGCACTGTTTTCACTCTACTTTTTTGCCTTCTAAATTAATGCTTATATTGTCTCGAAAAATTCGCTTCAGATGAACTCTTTGCTTTCCCAATGATGCTGGTTAAACGAGGTGTTAGTATAATAAGGTGCTAATTGAATGGTGCACAGAGTAAGTGAAAACGAAATTAAAGAAGGAAAGGGTGTGTGCTGAAGTCATCAGGGGAACTGCTTGGAGCAGCTGTGGGACTTCACTTCATTCAGCGAATGTTGTGGAAGCATTCTGAGCGCTGGGCCTGGTAGGATATGTAGGATGCAAATAAAAGTAGAGGAAGACAGGCAGGATCTTTCTTTTGGAGGAGCTGATTATTAGATGTTTAAAAGTGTTGTGCCCTTCCTGAAAGAATCAAGGAAGCCTGACGTGAACAGAAGAGAGCATCTACACTGAGGAACAGCAGGTCATGAGGGTGATGGGCAGTATTTAAGCCATGTAGCATTTAACTGCTTCTGTGGTTGCCAAGAGCAGTGCCACTGTGGGACTAAATACTATTTTAGGAAGCTTGAACTCGAGAGGCAGTGTTCACTTTTAAATTACAGCACTGGAACATTGGCACAGTCAAAGGGCCAGTGCTGGTCCTGGGCTTCGTTCCCACCTCTTCCATGTGCTGGACTGGGCATCCATGAGCTGGGTTGACAGTCCATGTGCTGGATTGAGCATCCATGAGCTGGGTCGAGAGTCGATGTGCTGGGTTGAAAGTCCATGTGCTGGATTGGGCATCCATGAGCCGGGTTAACAGTCCATGTGCTGGGTTGACAGTCCATGTACTGGGTTGAGAGTCCATGTGCTGGATTGGACATCCATGAGCTTGGTCTACCATTTCACTCTCTGCAGTTAGACATTTGGAGTGCTTTTTGGCCAGCCCTGGCCTTATAATTTAGTGAGTGGAAAGTGTGGGGAGGATGTGCCCTTCTTCCAAGTCAGACTTACTTGTCTTGTGACCATGAACATTTTGCTCAGTTTGCCTGCCTTCCTCCTTCCTTCCTTCCTTCCTTCCTTCCTTCCTTCCTTCCTTCTTTCCTTTTTTTTTTTTTTTTTTTTTGAGACAGGTTTCTCTATGTAGTCTTGGCTATCCTAGACTTGCTTTGTAGACCAGGCGGGTCTCATCTCACAGAGATCTGCCTGTCTCTGCCTCCCTGAGTGCTGGGATTACTGGCGTGTGCCACCATGCCCAGCTTGTTCAGTGTTTTCACTGAGCTCCAGGAATTTATAAATTTATACCTACACTGTCTGCTTTGGCAGTATACGGTTCTTCTCTACTCATTTAAAATGTCCTCACTTATCCCTTGTCAGTTCTCACCTCTTGCATACTGATGTGTTTGGGAGATGCCTGTGCCTTTAAAAAAATCTATTGTGTGGCACACATGTGCCTTCAGTCCCAGCTTGGGAGGCAGAGTCAGAGGCAAGGAGGGGCAGGTGGATCTTTGCTGAGTTTGAAGCCTGCCTGGTCTTTATAGAGAGTTTCAGGACAGCTAGGGCTACGTAGGGAAACCGTATGTCAAAACCAAAATAAAACAAAACAAAAACAAAGCAAAATAAAAAAATAAAAAAAGCATGATGGTACACATATTTACAATTCATGCAAATGGTGTCCTGCTAAATACTTTGTGTTCTTTTTTCCTTGCAGTACCTTAGGAAACGTCAGGCATTTACACACGTGGAGCGAATACTCTAAAGTCCGCTTTCCAAGCTGGTGCTTCACGACTCAGCCAGGTTTCTTCTGTGACTCTTTTTAACACTCCTGTTCTTGTTCTCCTCTCCTTCACACTCCTACATCTACTAACTTTATTGTTTTGAAGCAGATCTGGGAATTTTAATTTTTATTTTTGGTTTTTCGAGACAGGGTTTTTCTCTGTAGCCTTGGCTGTCCTGGACTCACTTTGTAGACCAGGCTGGCCTCGAACTCTGAGATCTGCCTGCCTCTGCCTCCCGAGTGCTGGGATTAGAGACGTGTATCACTACACCCAGCTGGATCTGAGAATTTTTAATGTCTAATACTTACTAAGACTTCTGCTTGGGTCTTTGTGTAGGTATTTGATAACGCGTACCTTTGATTTCTCAAAAATCTGCTCCTCTGGAGTGGCCTCGGTTGCCTGCAACTTCCATCGATTTGTATGTACACATGAGACAACTTGGGGATGAGAGCCCATTTCTAAATTGAAATCTAATTAGGGGTTTGGAGATAGGGGTTGAAAAGAAAGAAGGGGAATATAGAAATATATAGGGAAGATAGAACAAAAAGTAGATTAGTGAATTTACTCCTCAACTTAATGCCCCAATTATCACTCACAAGGTTATTTTTAATTCACTGGCATATATATATATATAAAATTATAAATACAGTAGTATAGAATTTAAATGTAAAATTATTCTTCACACACACATATATATGTGTATATATATATATATATTTCTACTGTAATATGAGGTATTGTACCCATAAAACAATTATATAACAAGGTTTACTACCAATACTTTGGAAGTGCTATTGCAGGCTGTTTAGAATAAATAAGTTATACAAGTTAATTGTTAGATGATCAAATCATGGTCATATCAATTACTAGTCTACTTTTATTACAAAAATATATATCTTAGGTGTGACGAATAGATATGATGCTATAGAAAAATAAGGTAGGATAGTTAGATAAGGTCTTCAAAAACCTCAGAGACATGCAGAAAAAAACATTTAAAATGTTTTTATTATTTTAAAGATTCATTGACAATGAGACAGGTTAATTCCTGGCAACACCCAGCCTAACTCAAAGAGGATGATGAGCATCAAAGAACATCTTTATGGAGATGGCTTCAAATGTGGCAAACAAGACACTGGTTACAATGTCCTTGTTTCTACCACAGACAGAATTCTGCCTAAAAAAAGGGCAAGCATGGATGCAGTCAGAGTCGACGGCCAAACTGTGCTAAGACTGGGTAAGCAGGTCCTCAATAATAGTTCCTGCCTCACAAATATGTCTGTCAGATATATGGGGCCAGAAGGCTGAAGAAGATGCTCCAACGTTAAAAAGAGTTTTGAGTGACTATTCAGGTAGAAAACTGTCTCTGTCATGTTCTCATTTGGAAAGCTACTAACCTGCACTCCCAGTATACTCAAGTAATCAAGTTAATTCCTGGTTGAAGACCAGGTAGCTTAGGTTTACAATGAAGCTTAGTTGTTTAGGGGTTAAGATGTTTTTAGGTCTAGATAGATGTTTTAAGTTGGTAATGACAAGATGTGGTGGAGATTGATTTACATTCAGAATTTTAGATGCAGCAAAATAGGAAAAATGTTTTCTTCAAGGCTGTCAAATACAAATAGCCAAAACACTAAGAATGTAACGTTTATATAATTCCTGATTGTGTCATGGTTCTTCTTGCTATAGGTAGTTTATTGTATATATGTATAATAATATGAATGTATGTGTAAAAATGTTTAATTAATAAAGACAAACAAACAAGAAACCTAATTAGTTTTCATATGCACTTTAAGCACCTAATTAGTTTTCATATGCACTTTAAGCACTTAACCTAAAAGGTGATTTTGCACAGTAGCTTTAGTGTAACTGCATTTTGACATTAAGCCATCACACAAGACACATAGGACAGTTTCTGTTCATGGAGATATGTTGGCACTAAAGGCATTTCACGTTTTGGGAGACATCAGATTAAAGTTTTTTTCTCATTTTATTCTATTTTATATGATGGGCGTTTTGCCTGTATATCTATATATCACATGTGTATACTATCCGAGGAGGCCGGAAGAGGGTGTTGAATCTTCTGGGACTTGAGTTACATACAGGTGGTTGTTGGCCATATGGGTGCTGGAAACCACACCCTGGTCCTTTAACTGTGGAGCTATATCTCTCTCTAGCCTGCACATCTTATTTTTGGGCTAGGGATACTCAACCTGCATCACTTTGTGTTCCACTAGCAGCGTCTCTCTTCCTCCCTTTCATTGACCCTTGCATTTAATAGAAGATTTTCATTCATTCTTTAATTCATTCATTTTTGTAAGTGTATGTATGTGTGTTTTCATGTGCCACAGCATGTGTGTGGAGGTCAGAGGACAGCTTATGGAAGATAGCTCTCTTCCTTCATCACGTGGGTTCAAGGATTTGGATTCCTCTTTGTCAGACTTGGTAGCAGGTGCCTTTAATGGCTGACCCATCTTGTCTGCTTGGCACTTGGTGTTAACCTCACTTTTTCCAGTCTGGTATTTGCAAGTTGTCTGTCATTACATCAGCGCTCATACCTGATTGTCAGTGAATTTGATTCTCCTCACAACTTGTATCTGTTACTTCTTCCCTTGCTATTTTTCTGTCTAGAAAACTTTCTGATTCAAATAGCTCGCTATGCTCACCCCTCTGCTCCAAGCCACAGCCCAGGAAGAGCTTGTGTGAGCCCCTTCTTAAGTGTCCTCTAGCCTTTTCTGTGTTCTGATTTATCATTATTCATGGTATTTAACAAAGTACAATATATTAATTGTGCATTTATGTGTTGAACTCATTTCCTCAAGTTATTGAAAACAGGGAACTTAACTCTCTTTCTTGTTACAGCATCACCCTAGTGCACAAAACAGTAGCTGCTCAAGAAATGGTCACAGAACGCACTTGTTTTCTTGGTTGTCACATGCTTTGCTGTTTCTTCTCCTCAGCAGGATATCCATGAATATTGGAAACAACAATCCTTATTGATTTTATATGTTGTAAAAGAATGCATTAGTTTCATCTCTGGTACCTTTCTTTGGTAAAAGACCTTAATTTTCACCTGTTTAAGTCACCACATGGCAAGCACTCTTCGTTGCTGAGCAGCCCTCCGTCTGCGTCTTATGTACATATACAGCCTTCACACTCACATGCTGAAGCACACTACACATACTCCTTTTTTTCATGGGAACTGCAGGTAGGAGTGGAATGGAGCAGGAGGAAATAACTTCATGTTCTTTCTTCCAACAGTAATAGTTATTTGACCTGAAAACGTTCTTCAGAAGGCCAAAAAGATGCATAGGAATATTTTAGGTTCTTTATCATATCATACATGGTCAAGAAAGATTAAATCGATGGTTGATTATTAGGCAGAGGAATTGGAACAGCACATTCAGACACTCTGGCCAACCATCTTCAAGTAATGGGCTTAATGTTGTGAGATCTATTCAGGCTTAAGTAGGAGGGATGGACTTTAGGTGTCTCCCTGCTGTTTTGCAGTGGTAGTGTTTTTCCTGGGTCAGATCTGAAGTAGATAGTTGATAAATATCCTGAACCTGTTTGAATAGCTGGTAAGTTTATTTCCACTTAGTTTGTTTTTAAACTACCATCCTAACCTTTTGTTTCATAATGATCATATTAGTTAGCAAGCAGGCATGCTATTTTGTAAATAATATAATAAAATGGAAACCTTAATGTTGAGCTGTATTTGTATATATGCCTTAACTGATCTGGTTTTAGTTTTACATGGACTACAGGGTGAAATGCATGTTACCAGAAAAAAAAAATCAATGTAGAGGCTTAAAATGTTCTTCTGCCTGAATGGATACTGTATAGAAGGAAGAATGACTAACGTCAAACTGTGAATTCTAAAAGTGCATAATTGATAGCATTTTAAAGTAGAACAAAAATTTCACTTAGAAGCTTTGAGGCTGAGGAGAAAGAGGAGAAGCGCCTAGTCACCTTCCTGCTAAATGATAGACACTAGTGACGCCTTAGGAATCTGGAGGCGTGTGTGTGTGTGTGTGTGTGTGTGTGTGTGTGTGTGTGTGTGTGTGTGTGT
>OU015758.1:25085129-25100364 GCA_907169655.1 Acomys percivali | reverse complement strand
ACACACACACACACACACACACACACACACACACACACACACACTCTCACACTCGCAAAGTTAGACTTTAGAATTCTAAATGCTAGTACACAGATATGCGTATTTGTCATTTTCTCCATTCAAGGCACTGTGCTAGTACCAAGGGTTAAACATCAGCTCAAAATTGACATTCATGTACTTTCCATTCTCCAAGGGCACAGACACAAAAATTGCAAATGAGTTTATTAAAGTGATGCCTGCCTTAGATCCAGAACTCCAGTGTTGTCCACTCAGGGGCCACCGTGTGTGTAGAATACAATAAGCCACCTGAGGGTCTGACTTAGGACAGGAGTTAGTCAAGTAGTCAGAGGAGGGAGGAAGGAATGCTTTCTATCAGAGGAAACAGAGTGGGCCACGGCTTCGAGGCAGGAAAGCCAGAGTGGGGGGTGTCTGGCATGAAGTTAAATATGTGGCCCAGGGTCTGATTATGTAGGGCCTCACTAGCAAGGACGCATCTAAAATTTGTTCTGGAAACATCAGAAGCCACTAAAGGGTTTTATTTTTTAAGCAGAGTACCATGGCCTTAGTTTGTGTTTCTCAACAACCACTGTGATTGTGTGGTGGTGGAGGATGCTTCCAAACGGTGCAGACGTGGACTTCAAGGAACAAGTTAGGGCTCCAGCCTGGTGACAGCAGTGATGATGACAGTTGGAAGATCAAAGTGTCAAACAAATGGAACTCGATAGCTGTTATCAGGGCATCCTGTTGCTCCTGGAGTCTTTGGAGGGGGAGGGCAGGAGAGGGGCAGGGAAAGGAGAGGACAGGTAAGCTAAAGCCTTGTGTTTTCCCAACACTTAAGGCCTGGGCTGAAGCGAAGAATTCCCAAAGGACAGCAAACGCACTTGGCTGAAGGGAGTCAGGAAAAGATGCAAGTCAAGAAATGGGTGTTTGAGGAAGAAAATATTATTTTATTTTAATTATCCCCATCAAAGAATAAGTAGAAAAATGATTAAGTGATGGTAAGAGGATACTACAGTTTAAAGGAGTATTTAAAATACGAAAGAATGTTATCTTTTTTGTTTGCTGTTTTGAGACAGGGTTTCTCTGTGTAGCCCTGGCTGTCCTGAAGAATGTTATCTTTATTTTAGTAATATAACAATGATTTTTATAGAAAGTAGTATGGAAATTTTCATACTCAGTGTAAATGCTTAAGTTTTCACTTAAAAGAGAATTTACACATTATTTGTGCATATGCAGCAGAAATATTCAGAGACAGCATAGCAATACTTCAATAGTTTTATCTGAATGGAAAATTTCTTCTTAGTTTCTTTGTATAATTTTCAAATTATATGAACACACATTATTAACTGGGAGATCTATTTTATTTTTATCCATGTTTTATATGCGTCTTACCCACATTTTTTTACAAGCACGTTGTCTTTTGAATGTTGATGAAATCGTTCTTGGAGCCGCAGTGGAAGATTCTTATGTCTGCGATCACAAAGAAAGGTCTACTTCAGCCATAGCTGATTTTCTTGCTATTTGCTGCCATGCTTCTGTACAGTAAGGCTGTGTTGCTGCTACCTGAATTTTTTACATTGTATTGATTTCCCACAGAAGAATATAAGAATTTGGTTCCTTTTCTGCCATGTTCATAGCTGCTCACATTTCTTGCCAAGTACAGCTGTACTGACTTTGGTTTGAACAGTATTCAGTTTACATCATTTTGAGTTACTGCTGTTCATAGCCCTGCCATGCATTCTGTGGCCTGTGAGAAAGTGGCTTAGGTTTTCTGTAATGTCTGTGTTACCTGTTCATAAACTTAGTTGTTTTGTTAATTTTATTTTCTTGGTGAGGTGGTTCTCATACTCCTCACCCATTCTAGGACATGCTAGTTTCTCTCCTGGCTTTGGCCTGGTCATTTTCTTGGTCTCCTCCTTCCTCATGCACCCTGTCATCCACATGGTCCATTTGGATTCTTTCTTTTCCTGCATCCTGTGTTAGTTACATTTCCATGTCCCATGAGCTGTCTTAGAAAAACCAGTATATAAGGAGTAACACGTTTCTGTTGTGACTTTAGTACATCATTGCTTGTCCCTGTGCCTCTGGGCTGGAGTTGACACAGGCAATGAAGGAAGAGAATGTGGCAACCAGGAACACCCCCCCCCCCATGAGCCTCCAGTGACCTGCCTTCGCTCATTTAGGCCTCACCTCTCAAAGGTTCCCTTAGACCCCGAGAATGTCCGAAGTGAGTGACCAAGCCTTTACCGTACGGGTGGCGTATAAGGAACAAGCTGTGGCAGCTTCCTGTCCCCTGTTTCTTCTTGCTGCTGTGAGGGGTGCATTTCCTGGCAGCAGTCCATGTGCCTGGGCCTCCTTGGACCGACACAGCAGTTTTCAGTTTTAGCAGTTTTAGTGGGTTAGTTCTTTGCTTTCTTTTACCTAATTTGTGTGTTTATAAGTCTTGTTTTCATCGATGTAAGATTTGGGTCTAGAATTTGAATTATTTGATCTTTTCAAGCATTATACACTTTTAAAAAATATTGGATTCTCTTATTGGGGGGGTAGACTCAGTTTTATCTTTTAAGCTTTTGTACATTGAAACGATCCTGGATCTCTTTTTTAAAATTTCTTTATTTAATTTATTCAGATTACATCTAAATTGTTATCCCATCACTTGTATCCTCCCGTTCCTCCCTCCTTTCCGCTTTCACCCTATTCCCCTCCCCTAGGTCTGTGACCGAGGGGGACCTCCTCCCCCACAATATGGTCATAGGCTATCAAGTCTCATCTTAGTAGCGAGCTTATTCTTTCTCTGAGTGCCACCAGGCCTCCCCACCAAGGGGAGGTGGTCAAATATGGGGCACGAGAGTTCATGTCAGAGTCAGTCCCCACTCTCCACATAACTGTGGAGAATGTCCTGGCCATTGGCTAGATCTGAGTAGGGGTTCGATGTTTACTGCTTATATTGTCTTTGGTTAGTTGCAGTAGTTTGAGCAGACCCCCCTGGGCCCCGATCCACCTGTCACGATGTTCTTCTTGTAGGTTTCTAGGACCCTCTGGATCCTTCTGTTTCCCCATCTCCTATATTTCTCTTACCTAGAGTCCCAGTGGGATCTCTTCTTTAAACACACCACTCCGTTCTTCTTCAGGGCTGCTCATCTTCTTTCCTCACCGAGTATTACTAATGGTAGAGTTTAGAGACGCTCTTCTTGTTGTCTGCTTGTTTCTTCTAAGTTATTCCTTTGATTTGCTTGCTTTGAGTTGGCTTCTCCTCTTCATGTGTGGCCTTTACCGTGCGGCAGGTTTCCTTCACTCAAGTAGGCCAAAGAATCCCAAGGGTTCACTGGTACTTTGGTGTCTTTGGATGTAGCTCACACACTTAGAGTTTCACTTTAGGGTAATTTGGCCAGGCTGATTTGTTAGGAGGAGCCTCTGATGTCCATACATTTAAGTCTTTTATTTTAGACCATTCAGAAATTCCTGGAGTTATAGGACTGACCCTTGGTACTGTGGTATCCAAATGGCTGAAGAAACATAGCTTTTGCTTGACTTTCTTGGTTTAGTGTATTGCGTACTTGCCTCTATTGCTCACTATCAGGTCATGAGTCTCTTCTAGGAAAGAAGCCTGCTGTCTTCTGCTGGGATGGGACAGCTCGTTGGAATAAATACTAGGCAGGGAAGGGAGCTGAGAGTCTTAACAGTTTTTAATTTAATTTAATTTAGTGTAATTTAATTTAACTGCTAACCCTTCTGCTTATGCCCTGCTTTCTTGCTTCTGAAGTTACTTGGTGCGGTTGCTTCTCTGGTTTGCAGATTCTGTCACATAAATTTAACCCCGTTTTCCCTCATACTTTCGTAGAATTGAGATTTCTTGGCCCTGAAAGGTGATTCATGCACTTTTATTACTGTGAAGTTTCATCTTGTAGATTCATTCTTTTGTATATAACCATGGGCAGAAAGTCTATTCCTGTCAGTCATCGTGGGGCATAGTGTACCTGTAATTGTGATCTCAATCTACCTCCTTTAACCAGAAATCTGTTAGCCTCTATTTTTTGGAAAACATAACAAATACAGCCTTTCTTAGTCTTGATATATCAGCCATAAAGCCATATTGCTAATTGGCCTCTCTTTGTCAGGTCTTGCGCTATCTTACCTGTCCACACACTTTGCCTTAGCTTAAATGCCTAACTACTTATTTTGACCTTCACTTTTGAGGTATTTAAAGATAATAGATAATAATCTTAAAAAATATTTGGAGATTCAGGAAGCAAAAGAGAGAGAGGCAGGCTGGTGATCACAGCCCTAGACTGCAGTAGTACCCACAGATCCTACGCAAATGTCTTAGCTAGCATCTAGCTGTGCAGTAAGCCCCAGACATTAACTGTTTAGCTCACAGATTAGCTTCTTTGAGGACCGTGCCAGCTTGTCAAATGGGACTGTTGTTATTCCCCTTTACAGATGAGGAAACCATAGAATACTCCAAAGCTCTGCCCTAGACAGCTCAGCTCCACAGGAAGCGGATGTGGGATTGTAAACAACATCAGTCTGGCGGCGGAGCTCACAGCCCGTAAGCCCTGTGCCCTGTGTCCTTGTGCAATTGGGAGGCTTTCTTTTGGTGGCTCTGGAAAGTTTTTAATTTGCTTCTGTGACATAGACTGATCGGCTTTATTTGTCTATTATCATTTATTTCCTTAGACATCACTTGTTGTATAATCTGCAAATTTCAACTCTAATGTTCCTTTTGTTGATTTATATTGAGAAGTTGTTGCCTCAGATATTTCTGGCACATCTTGAAAGGTCTGTCTCCCTGTCTGCTTATGAGGATGTGTGTCTGTGATCCTCTGCTGCCGAGCTGCTGCCGGCTCAGAGTTGTAACCCGTCCTCTTGTGATACCATCCAACCATGGTAGCCCTCGGCAAAATGGTGAGCTCTGGCAAAATGTTTCTCTTTCACATGCGATCAAATACTGGCTACCTTGAAGGGCAGTTATTCATGTGGTGGTGTGTTGGAAGAGGTATTTCATTCAGAACTTATTAAATAACTAGGTGTTTAGTCTTTGCAAACATAACATCTCTTCTGATTTAGTTCTGAGGAAGAAGCTTAGGGACAGGTACCTATTTAGCTCCCTTCCTGCATTAAAACACAAATGAACAACCAGCTGTATAGAATACACCTCCCTTCACTCTGCACACTTTTAACTACTTCAGTTTATGCCTGAAAAGGATCAGGGTTGTCATTTTTATTGTTAATAAATTTGAACAAATTGAAGATAGTTATTGTACTCATTAGTATACATGTATAGCAACATACCTTGAATATATACATTTGCTTGCCTTGTTCAATAAATTAAAAAAAATATAGTGTCATTAAAGTAGTTACATGGTTATTTTAGAAAATTTAAAAACATTTTTTGTATACTTTAGACTCTTATTCCTTTGAATGTGAATGCAGTTTTCTTTTCTCCAAGCCTTAAAGACGAACAAACAAACAAACAAACAAAACAACCCCCCTCCCCAATTTGTGTGTGGAAGCACAGTCCTTTCATTTGCAGGTTCTAACTCACTCTTGGAAGAGTGCAGGCTGAAGATGCCCAGTGCTTGAATTCATCTTTTCTGGGCTGGAGCATTTTTCTGTGGAGGTCTGTTTTTAAGTCTTTGTTCTCCAGTCAAGACTAAAATTGTTTTATAATTCATGCCTTCAAGTTATATCCATTATCAGCTTTTCACATAACTTTAGCTTCTAAAAGATGATGTGCCAGTGTTGACACTAACTCTATAGAAGAATGTGACTAAGTGTCATAACTGTTTACGTCTTTATCATGTCCCTTAAAGCATCATAATGTGTCTACTCTTAGTCAAGGGCAATGATGGAAGTGTTCGTCTTGGTCATGAAAGCTCCTGGCTAGGTTCATCCAGAAGATGAGTTGTACAGGCATATTCGAATTAGTGTTGGGCATCAGAAAGTGCTGCCTTGTGGAGAAGGCTCGCTTCCTTCCTAGGCTGTCCCATTTCTTTACTTCATCCTTTCCTTCCTGTTATAATTGAGGTAATTGCTATTCTATCTCACAACCTTTGATTCATGGCCATTGGACCAAGTGGAGTTTTATCAACAGTGTTCTCAGTTTGAATTCTTTTAATAGAGCTCACCCTTGTGAGGTTTTTTCCTTTTAATTTAATGAGAAGTGAGTTTTCTGAACTTGAAAACACTGTAAGAACCATGTCTACTTGGAATTAGAGTCGTCAGTGCAAAATTAAAAGTATAAACCCGAAAGTGTTAGTAAGAATTTATGCTTGCTTATTTCCTTCTGCTGATGGGTTTTTAATTTTTAAAATTAAAATATTGAATTGAAGGGACTACAGCCCAGACAAAGTGACTCCTAAATTGCTTGTGAATGAATAATCCTCTGAGTGTTACACATCTGGCTATGATTGATGACCTTTACAAATTTCCTTCCACTGGATTTAAAAAATGACATATTTGTTTTGAAAGAAACTGTCCAACACCAAAGTGGATACACTCTAAAATATGAAAAAATGTGTTAAATTTTTAGAGAACATAGATTATTTAGAATTCTCTTTTTCCCTCTTACATTCGTGATCAAATCCTTTACACTCTTACAGGTCACACTAGCTGTGGGTGTGTAACTCTCTATGTTTATCCCTTTCTTCTTGGTCACACTTTTGTATGTTTCTGTTTTTTCCTAGGTGTAAGCTAGGCTAATGATTGTTTATATCCCATGAATCCTGTTTAGGTTATTATTCATAGATAACTAAGAATTGCATTTATTGGTTTATAAAGTGGAGAGAACTGTGTATGTAAAAGGTAATTGCTTAACTGCATTGTAGAAGAGAAAAGAGGAAGAGAGAAGAGAAAGAATAGGGAACAGAAATGTGAGAGACAGAGAGATCCACCCATTAGCTATAGTTGGCTATATATTGCCTTCCGTTTTAGTCTATTTGTTTTTACCTTTTCTCATTAAAACTTTAACTGCAGAAGGTGGTTATTACTTCTTCGTTTTTGAGCCTCCCAGATGCTAACAATTTCTACTTGGTTATGAAAGCTTTGTATTGTAGCCTTAGTAAATATAGCTCTCAAGTTCTTACAAAGTTAACAAAAAAGATTATAAAAAGCTCCTGGACTCATCACAATTTCATACTTTTGCACTATTGACAGTGAATCTTTAATTTGGAATCAGAGTGGATCAGACCCCACCTCACTACACTCATGCACCCACCTTTATGTCTGTGTGCACATGTCCTGTATAATGCAATCAGTCTGCTTTTCTAGTAGAGCGGTTTTTAAATTGACTTTTATCTCTGTTCCTTCTCCCATCATAGAGTGAAGAATAAAATATCAACCCATCACACTATATTTTGTTACAGTGTCATGTCTGCATTTCTGATACTCAGGTCCTAAGGATGTAGACACTCTTTAGCCAACAAATATCCTTCCTTGAGATGCCGTCTGTGCATATGTACAAACAACACAAGAGAACACGCATTAGAGAAAAGGCTGTCAGAAAAGGTTGAAGCATTACTTTCTTGATTTTGCTTTATGGAGGGGGAACTACAAAGCTTTAACTGTAATTCCTTTTCTCAATACAAGTAGGCAATAACATACATGCTAAAAACAAACAAACAAACAAACAAAACTCAAATGAAGACAACAACAAAACAGATAGGGCTGGAGAAATGGCTGTGCACTTTGGAGCATTTGTTGTTTTGCAAGAAACCTGGATTTGGCTCCCAGCACCCACAGGGTGGCAGGTGCACAGGCATCTATTAACTCCAGTTCTAGGGGATCAAGTGCCCTCTTCTGGCTTCTCTGGGAACCAGGCATGAACATAGTGTTCGTGTAAACATTGCAGGCAAAGCACTCAAACTCATAATACAAAAATAAATGAAACAATCTGTTTGGAGAGATGGCTCAGTGATTAGGTGAAGAACACTAGTTGCTCTTTCAGAGGACCTAGGTTTGATTTCCAGCACCCCACATTGCTGCCTGATGTCTCATACTTTCCTGGAGACTTTCATACTTTTAACCTTTACAATGAGGTAAAATTAAAAAAAAAAAAAATCCCAGAAGGAAGTCTGTGACAAAGCTCAGAAGATTAAAACCTCAAGTCTTGACTTTTGGAATTTAGTTAAGTGCTATTTTGTATGTACTTTACAGCCACCTTTCCAGTGGTCTGTATTGAATTGCTGTGTTAGTATTTTTATGATGGCTGTAACAGAGTTCCACAAAAGAGCTAGTTTAAGTAACGGAGCACTGTATTGTTTCAAAGTCCTGGAAGCTGAAAGTATGAAGGATGTAGTCCAGGTGATTCCTCTGACGGCTGGGAGGGAAGGTGCTTGGGATTACAGGCGTGTGCCACCACACCTGGCTCTTCCTTTTTGTTTTAACAAAACCATGTTCTAGGCCTTAGAGTCAAAGAGCTATCTAATGATTACCTGTGGAAATATTCCGAATTATGATTTTGTGCTTCTGAAATGTTTTTAAGTTAGAACGTATAAAAGTAACTATGCACTTAGCCTTTTTTCTTTAAAATTAGTCTGGGTCACCTTATACTCTAGTAGGTCTCCTGAGCATTGTAAATGTTCCCTGGAGGACTTCCTCAGAGGATGGTAGAGCCGCTGAAGGAGAACCTGTTTCCTAGATTGCAGAGGAGATACTAAGTTAAACAAATGGTGGGAGAGTTCATAAACAGTGAGACCCAGAGGGAGGGTGCAAGGAACTCATTGCTGGTACGAATATGAAACTCCTAGAATGGAATACCACTCAGCTATTAAAAACAAGGAAATCTTGAAATTTGCAGGCAAATGGATGGAACTAGAAATGATTATCCTGAGTGAAGTAGCCCAGACCCAGAAAGACATGTATGATATATACTAATAAGTGGATATTAGCCCAACATAGATGTCCTCTGAGAGACTCCACCCAGGTGGGGATTGGGACAGATGCTGAACTTGCTGCTGGACTCCAGGTGGAGCATTGAGAGTGGTATGGAAGAATGGGGGGATGGAAGGACCCATAGGGAGATTATCAAGGTCAGTGGGTCTGGACCCAGGGGGCCTGCACAAACTCTTGTGTCAACCAAGGACAATGCATGCAGAGAACCGAGACACACTGTTCAGATCTAGCCAGTGGACAGCTCATTCTCCACGGTTGTGGGGACAGTGGGGACTGCCTCTGACATGAACTCTGGTACCCTCCCCCATTTGATTTGATGACTTCCCCTTAGTGAGGAGGCCCTGTGGGCACACAGAGGAAGGGATGTACGCTATCAGGATGAGACCTGATAGGCTGTGGTCATATGGTGGGAGAGGAGATCTCCCTCTGTCAGAGGTCTATGGGAGGGCAATAGAGCAGATTAGGGAGGTAGGGTGGGAACAGGAAGATACAAGTGAAGGGATAACATTCTGGATGTAATTTTAATAATAATAGTCGTCGTTGTCATCATCATCATCATCATCATCATCATCATCATCATCATCATCATCCCAGAAACTAGTACTGGTCCCTGCTGATGTAAAGGAAGAGGCTCTGAGCCTGTAGTAGTTTAGTTACAACATACATACTCTATATATGATGCCAGGGCAAGACAGTGACGGACCTTGAAGACCTTTTAATTTTGAGGTCATGCAGAATTCTTGGCTGCACATAGGCTTGTTTGGCTTTTTGCACTTATTTAAGCTCAAATTTAAAGACGTGAATTTTGGCATAATACTTTACTTTTAGCACAAGATAAAATAACATGTTCTCATTCATATACTAGGAATCTTGTGCCCATGAGGGCCTAGCTAAATGGCTAACCTTGAGGAAATAACCAACTTGCCAGGCTTTGTTCATTTATGTCTTTCAAGTTGGTGGTGGAGGGCGACAGTTCAGCGGTAAAACCTAAGCAGTCTATGTCCTTGTATCCATTTCTAGATAGGTAAGGATGGACCAAGGGAGCACAGTTACTCAGAGAGCGAGACCTGGTATATGTGAATAGTTAGTTGTAAAGTAATATCACACATAATAGTGCATTCTGTGAGTGATAGGGAAATATTTATCTATAGCAGCAGTTCTCAACCTGTGGGTCATGACCCCTGTGTGTGGGGGTGCATATCAGTCCGTATATTAGGCATCACATTATGATTTATATAACAGTTCTGAAATTACAGTCATAAAGGAGCAATGGAAATAATTTTATGTTGGGGGGGTCACCATAACATGATCTGTAATAAAAGGCTACAGCATTAGAACGGTTGAGAAAACAATGTAGAAAACTTTTCAGTTTAAGGGGCTGAACTAAAGCTTGCTAGTTGTGCATTGACGAGGGCAGAGGGCAGGAGAAATCCCAGTGGTTAGTGCTGTGTGTTTATAACAAGTACGTTCCTGAGGTGCAGCATCCACTCGTCAAGAGTGTCAGTGCTTGAGCTCTTCACAAACAAATGCTTTACTACTTTTAAGTTTTACCTGACACTTACGCTTATAGCCAAGAAAGATTTCTTTTTGAGTTTCCAATAGAAAAGCCAGGAATAAGTAGTGGCAGCTTTGAAATAGATATACACAAATATGCATGGGGCAGAGGTTTAAGCTAATTGTTTTTTATAATTAACTGACATTTAAATAGGCTTAATGATTTTCACATCTGAAAGTATGTATTATTATAAGCACACCTCAGGTTTTTCAACTTGAAAAGATCAGTTTATTGTCAGTTATTACTAGAAACTTTTTAGAATTAGATATATCTTCATCTAGTATCTATTTACACACACACTTATCTATACACACACATCCATATAAATAGGAAGCCACTACTCTCAATAATAAAGTACTTTTATAAAGTACATATTGTTTCTTTTTCTTGTAAATTATAATTCCTTAGGAGGATTCAGCTATGTTTTATACTTTATAATCATTTTATGATTTTTTAAGATTATTAACTTAGTAGGTGACTTAAAAGGCCCCACATATCTTACCAGATTAATATAAATTTCTGAATAATAAAAAGTGTTAAATATATTTCCCAAGTTTTTATATTTCCCACGGCACCAAGCACAAGACTGTGTGTGTGTGTGTGTGTGTGTGTGTGTGTGTGTGTGTGTGTGTATACACATGTGACATGTTCTCTTTAAATATTGTGAGGAAAAAACAAACTAGTGGTCTAGAGTTTTCAAATATAAGTAAGAAATACTGTATAAAATTGTGTGTGTATGTCTGATTTTATATGTAGTGGCTTCTCATTTGACCAAGTGGTAGAACTGATGCTGGTGATACAGTGAGAAACAGAAGCAAATGAAGCTGCTTTCATAACCCTTTATAGAGATGCAGTAGTAAATATGTATTTGAACTAAATGCCAAGTTGCCTACTTGACTGCTTGGTACCACTAGTAGCCGTGCTGTAGTGGACAGTGGTGCTGTCCTGTTTTCCCTGGGTCTTCGCCCAGCTTTCCCCTGGCTTGTGCACTCCCTTAGGTTCCTGCCCATCTCTCCAGCCTCTACTGCTTAATTTTCATGCCCAAAGAACTAAAGCAGCTGGAAAGCGTAGTTTAGATACTCAGCGTTTATTCACTTTAGACATTAAATTGTTCAGTTCTGTTTGGTGTATTTATTATACAAGGAAAAGTATTGAGAAAACAAGTTAATCAGCATCAAATTCTGCGTCTTGAATTACAAAGAAAACACTTAAAATCAAGTAGAAAGAACTTGGCTTCTGTTTGTCTTTTCTCTCTTAAGACAAATAAGGAACACAAATCCAGTGTTACCTACTAATAGGAAACAAACTCAGTGACTTAATGTTTAACCACTAGCTGAAAGAGACATTGTAGTTAAACATGCATTTTAAACCAGTTTTCACTTTTTCCCCTGGAAGGAACTTCTGATGACATACCACATTCACTGGTCCTCCCTCATGAGCAACAACTGCTACGTTTTATGTCTGTTTGATGTCCTTTAAGATTATCATCACACACAAGGTGTGTGAGGGTTTTCTTGGTTGCTGGTGCTGCATCCATGCTCTGCCGTGACAGCATGCGCTTGTCTGTTTGTCTCAACCACTTATCAGTATCTTCAAAATAACCTGTGCGTTCCAAACTCTCACTTTAAATCTAATTTTTAAATTTCCATTAAGTTATTTAATTAATTACAAGATATGTCAACACTGACAGTTTTGTAATGTAATAGGCAAACTGCCTTACCATTTAGTCCTTAATTAAATATTGAACCGCTTTAACAAAGTTGCTTTCACACAAAGAATACTGAACAAGATATGTACAAAAGGGAATGAAGAGAAAAGAAAAAAAATCTGTGGTTAAAATGACGAGCTTTTCTTCTTAGTGAAGGGGCAGGGAGAGTGGGCAGTGTCTGCCCTTATCCCGGGTGTTGGAGCTTGGATGCCTTAAGGTTCAGGCACAGGGAGGAGTCTACGTTCTTTACTGCCCAGAAGTTCAGTAGAAGACTTCAATGGCAACTTGGAATAAATAGGTCACAGTTCTTAGTTGGCTAAAGGCTATTAAGATATTATGTCGCTGTTCAAGGGCACATAGTGGAAAAGGGTCAAAAATAAATTCTCGTTTTTATCTCCATATAATAAAACGACAGAAAACTGTCATGACCCAGTTTGAGCTGGCATTAGAGTTGTCTGACATGGGGACACTGGATTTGGCATGGAACATTGGCAGAGGATTCATTCTTAGATGTGTGGATGAAAGGGTAAACTCACAGCTTAATTTCAAAACAGTGGCACACTGCATCTCTGCAGAGCATGCCATGCTGGTTTCACACACTTCGCTTTTTAGATGCGTGTCTGAGAGCTTCTCCTGCTGTGCATCCAAACTCATATACGATAGGACAGAGTAGTAGGAAGACTGTGCCAATAGCTTTGTTCCTCTTCCAAATAATGAGGAATCTTTTTATTATTAAAAATAAATGGTATTGATATCTTTTAGTAGGCCTTATTAGTTTCATATAACTTTGTTTCTAATTTTCCCAATTAATGATAGTTAAATTAAAATTTTAATCTTTTGTGAACAATTTATTCTTTCTAAAGTTTTCATTATCTGCTATGCAAATTGTTTTCCTAAAATATTTCTGAGGTCAACTAGGCTGATGGAGAAGCCTTCAGACTGCCTATGTAGCCCAGGCTGGCCTTGAACTCATGACCCTCCTATCACAGCCTCCTTAGTACTGGGATCATAGGCATATTCCACCGTGCCCATCTGATGGGCTTGTTTTGGTATTATTAAGGTGAAAGGCCTTAGGAAATAGCTGAGTCCAAAGGTTTAACTTAATTAGAGATACAAAGTACAAAGACCTTAGAATTAGATTGAACTTCTGTGTTACTTATTTTTATGTAGAACCCTCTTCCTTATTTTTTTTCCCCTGGGAAATGGTTTCTGTAAATGTACTTCTATGGCTTTTTTGTCTGGCTTCATGTATTGGGTTAGGTAGGTTGATGGCGGGTGGAGAAGACATAGCGTGCATGAACCCTGAGATCCTGGACTTGGACAACCCAGGTTTTGTCCAGCCTTCACGTAGGGATGAATTTTCTTTCTTTATTATACAAGCTGGTCATTGTAAAGCAGCA
This sequence comes from Acomys percivali, assembly GCA_907169655.1. Taxonomy (NCBI): domain Eukaryota; kingdom Metazoa; phylum Chordata; class Mammalia; order Rodentia; family Muridae; genus Acomys; species Acomys percivali. Next base: position 25,086,809 of record OU015758.1, on the reverse strand, counting down.
ACTGAAGGTCAGACCGGACTGATTAGGCCCATCGTATTTAGCAGCACGCAGTCACTCTCTGTTCTACTCAAGGGAGTACATTCTGACATCTTCCATTCTGGTTGAACTACTTTTATAATGCGACCAAACTTATCTATTTATTTAGTATGTACAGAATATTTACCACAATACAGCTGTTCATTGAGCCACAGTGTGCTGGACGTTATGACCTATAATTCTCCCAACCCCAAAGGGTAGCTAGTAGAGCTTCATTTTCACAGTTTCCTTGTACTCTAGATCTGTAAGTGCATGTATAATTTGTTCTTATGATTCTTTCTATGGAATCACCTGTGATTCATTTTTTAAAGACCTTTGTCCAGTTTAATCTTTTAACAAACATTTAAAATAATGTTTTTATTAATCCTTTGAGAATTTCATATAATGTATTTTGATCATGTTCAACCCCCCCCCCCCCCTTCCCCTCCCCCCCCCCCCCCCCCCCTCCCTCCCTCCACCCCCCCCCCCCCCCCCCCCCGGCTCTGACAGGACTTCTCTGTGTAGCCTTGGCTGTCCTGGACTAACTTTGTAGACCACGCTGGCCTCGAACTCACAGCAATCCGCCTGCCTCTGCCTCTCAAGTGCTGCCTTGCCGAGTGCGCCACCACCTCCAGGCCAATGTGGCTTTTCAAAAGGCCTTTAGTATTTATCATCCCTCCTCACATTCCTTCCTCTACCCTGCCCTCCCATCCCTTACTCTAGTTATTAGTCTTCCTTTCCACTTCCCCTCTCCCTTTTATAGTATTCTGTTTCCCTTCCTGGAAAGAGTTCCTCCGTCATGTTGGCCCTTCACTAGTCACCTAACCTCTGTGAAACACACACATCCACATATGACAAGAAACAGGAATTTTGTCTTTATGAGTCTGGCTCCCCTCACCCAAGAGGACTCTTTCCAGTTCTGACCATGTACCTGCAGATATGATGGTTTTATTTTTCTGACTGCAAGAGTAGTCAGTGCTCTTAACTGCTGATCCATCCTTCCAGCTCCAGTCAGTTTCCTCGTAAAACTTTCAATTAGGTTAATGACAGAGAATGATAGAAGAGAAACACCATTTATTTCTCATCTTTTAAAAGTATTCTTACTGGTTCTATTTTGCTCCTTTACTTTTTCTACTTTTTAAACTCACACATTATATTAGTCACTGGATTAATACTTTTTAGCTTCCTGTTTTGTGTATATTTTGTCTAAGAAGTGACGCAGTTCAGCAGGGAGGGATCCTTCCTCAGAACATGACTGCCACTGTCTTTCAGTCCCGGGTTGTCACAGGAGTAAAGATTGCTGAGCATGTAGTGGGCAGGTGCTGGAATAAACATCCCTCTCCAGGGCAGAAGTAGTAGGTAGCATCGCTGGTCTAGGAGTTCCTGGAAAATTTTTAGATTTTTCTCAAAAAAAAAAATCCATCCATCCATCCATCATCCATCCATCCATCCATCCATCCTCCATCCATCATCCATCCATCACCCATCCATCCATCATCATCCATCCATCCATCCATCCATCATCCATCCATCCATCCATCATCCATCCATCATCCATCCATCCATCCATCCATCCATCCTCCATCCATCATCCATCCATCACCCATCCATCCATCATCATCCATCCATCCATCATCCATCCATCCATCCATCATCCATCCATCC
>OU015758.1:25044988-25071354 GCA_907169655.1 Acomys percivali | reverse complement strand
TCTCTCTCTCTCTCTCTCTCTCTCTCTCTCTCTCTCTCTCTCTCTCTGTCTGTCTCTCTTGGTTTTTCAAGATAGGGTTTCTCTGTGTAGGCTTACTTTGTAGACCAGGCTGGCCTCAAACTCACAGAGATCTGAGTGTCTTTGCCTCCCTGAGTACTGGGATTATAGGTGTGCACTACTGTGCCCTGCTCCCTCCCCTCATAACATTTTTAAGTAACTCTAATTGTTACAAAAACATTACAACATATTGAGTTAAGTTTTGCCTCATCATTGTAACCTGTTGGCTTAGCTCCACACTCTGAAGTCCTGGGAAGCACAGCCAAGCCTTTGAGTACTGACAGTTGAAGGACCTGAGGCTTTTTCTAGGCTCTGCATAACTGACCTTTCAGCCATTGCTTATGGCGTGTCTTTTCTTGCTCTTCTTTTTAGTGTTTCCTTTCTGGTTCCTACAGGTTGTTGATGCATATTAAGATAAGTTTCCTCTTGTGGGAGGGAAGTCTAGTGCTTCATTAAGTCATGTTGAACTTGACATAGACCAATAACTGTCCTTTTGCAGTCTATTGTTTACTCTTACCTGCCTGTCATTCTGTGTGTGTGTGTGTGTGTGTGTGTGTGTGTGTGTGTGTGTGTGTGTGTATGTGTATGTGTATGTTTGCGCGCGCGCATGCGCACTCATGAGCTATAGAGGTCAGAAGACATGAGGTCTTCAGAGCTGGAGTTCATAGCTTTTGTGAGCCTCCTGATGTGGAAAAGAATAAGCCTTTCTGGCCAACTAACTACCTGTCTCTCTAGCAAAACTCCCACCCCCATTTTTTGTTTTTGGTTTTTTGTACAGAATTTTAAAGATTTTTTTGTTAAGTTAATTTTATTGGGTTTACCAATATGTTTCACAGTGTACTGTTCTTTTGGAATGCTAAATATGCTAGTTATTTCCTTACTTTTGTTTTCAAATTTGATAATTTTGCTGGAAACTTTTCCCCCCTAAAGTCAATGGGGTTATCTGATTAGTTTCGTCTAAATTTTGGAAGTGAAGACGTTCAGTTTACTGACATAGGCAGTCAGGGCTCTAAAATGCTTGTTACTATAACTAGTCAGTTATATATCTAGAAATTAATCTTTTATTTAATTCCATTTTCTCTTTTTCTATATAGAGATACATTAAAAATTTTTTAGATACAAAAATCATTAGTCAGAAATAATTTCATCTAAATTTGAAACTATAATTTGTACTTTATAATATTTATTTTTGAATTTTAAATTTTTGCCATAAATTTTTTTCTTTTAATACTAACTTAAATATTAATTAGGAAATTCCATCTAGATAAATAATTTTTCCACTTAAAAATTTACAGAATATAGCTTTGTTTACTATGAGTTGAAATGAAGTAAAAGGTAATTATTTGAAATATTTCTTAATGAAATTATTATAAGCTAGTACTAGTTAATAATTTACTTAGTTATGTAAAGTATTTTATAAACCATAAAACACCATATATGTTTCTATTTACCATTGTATGAGAATAAAGTCAAGTTTCTCTATCATACCTTGATATGTAGAAATAAATCTCAATAACAATATCTTATGAACATTTGTCATTACTTTCAGGCACATAGAAGATATGAAGTGAGTTACCATTGTGACAAACTGTAGATAATTTATTCATGTTATTACTCTTTTTAAAAATCCTGTTTACTCCCCATTTTTCCCTTAGTGACTCATTTACTGCTGGTCCCTCCCTCAGTTAAAACACTTTTGTTAAAGATTTCCTGCTATAGCCTCTTTTCACACTGAAATCCTGATGTTGTTTCCACTGCCCTCAATGCCCAGTATAAGCTGCACTCTTTTATTCATCTTATTTTTCATCATATGGCTTTCCCCATTAACAAGTGTGAAAATTACTCAAGGGCAGGATTCCTAGCTTCCTTTTGTTTTTGTCTAAGTTATAGAAGTATAGAAGCTTATTCACGGTTGATAGTGATTACTATAGTGTATATTTATAGTTTCTTAGGATGTTTGAAAATAATTTTGTTTTTAATTCTATTTAATTAAAATAACTGTATGCTACTAATTTTTAAAGCACTATTGCCATAAATGTTTTCATGTTTGTAAATTTATGTTTCATTACTTCTTGCTACTTTATACAAAATGGATGCTTTAGAGTTGTCAAGGAGTCAGGGCTCAGCTGGCAAGCTGCTTGCCATGCAGATCGAGGGCCAGGTTTGTCCTCCTCCCCCAGGGCCCGCTGTGTGAAAAACAAGCGAATGGGTGTGGCCATGCATGTTTGTAATCCTCGTGCTGGGAGGTGGGCCAGACACCACCTGGAACTGGCTGACCAGTCAGCTTCGCCTATTTGGCAAATCAGGCCAGAGAGTGATCCTTTCTCAAAAAACAAAGTGGATCCCTCCTGAGGAACAATGCAGCAGAGTACACAATCTCTCCTACTCTCTGTATACACGTACTTCTAGCGCATGCAAAATGGTTGGCCAATATAGTTTCTAAACGCAAATGCCATTGATATCTAAATATACTGAATTTAAACTAGGAAACAGCCTCTCTAGTAATGGGGATACTCCTGTGATTTTGATGATTTTATTTGTAACTTTAAAATATAATAGTATTAGATATGATTCCATGTATTTATATTATCCAGAAAAATCAGAGGGAAAATTGCCTTGTGTCTTTATTAAAGTTGGATTTTTCTTTGAACACCTGTTCACTTCCTCTTATGGTATTAAAGTTCTGAATTCTGTGTACAAATTTAAATTTTTAATTAGCTTTTAATTTCAAATAGTGTTTTGTATTATACCCACCCAACAAACTTTTTGTGTGAAGTATGTTTTTTAAGTCCAATTTGAGCTTCTCATAAATTCTGGAGCATGGTGAACTTACCAGGGACTACTCCTAAAGAAAACGGATTTTCTTCCTCCCTCAGCATCTATCAATTACCAAGAGCTCCTCTCCAGGGTGGGATCTAGTCTGCTTAGGGCTTGCACAGGTTTTGTGCATGCTGTCACAAACCTCCGTGAGGTCATATGTGCATCTAACAGACACTATTTCCTTGACGTCATCGGTCCCTTGGTTCTTAGCTTTTCCCCCTCCTCCTACATTATCCCGGAAGCTTGGTAGGAAGGGGGTCTGATGAAGGTGTTCCATTCAGAGCAGAGCCTTCTGCACTCTCTCATTCTCTGCACCTTGATGAGTTGAGGATCTCTGTGAGTCCCCGGCTACTGCAAACAGAAGCTTCTGTGATGAGGCTGAGAGATGCCCCTGGTCTACGAGTGTGATGCTAAGTTGTTAGCGGTCTGCTTGATGCTACGTCCATTTAGCGCATTAGTTGTTGTAGGGTCTCATCTAGGTTCTGTGACCCGTGTAGCCAAACCACGTGCATCTGTACACTGGGGAATAAGGGACTGACATTTCTGCATTTCCAGTGAGAAAAACTTCCAGAAACCAGGAAACAGGAATCAGAAAACAGGAACTGGAATTTAAGCAGCAGCCTTGCTTATCAGCAATTTTAACATGCATACTTAAATGACGGTGATGTGAAGCAGTATAATTTAACACCTTGCCAAGTGATATTGGTTTTCAGCAGTGTACGCTTAGCCATCCTCCATGCCTTTTCATGACTTCGTTTGTCACTGAGTACAGCTCTACTGGCTGGTGTGCTGCAGTTCTGTCTTCCCGTTCACCTCCGGAGTGTCATGTGTAGGTAGTTACCAGTAAAGCAGCTGTGGGCAGGCGGTTTTGGGTGGACATAAAATTTCATTTTCTTTGGAAAATACCGAAGGGCACAAGTGCCAGGTTGTTTGGTAAGAATTTCTTTAGTTCTCTTTAATTATTTCCTCTAGGTTTTCAGATTACACTATCACTACATCATTGTGTGAAGCAGCCAAAGTTGCTGCACAGTTTTCTAGGTCTGCTAACAGGGAAGGAAATTCTTGCACTCTCCAGCCTTGTCGGCATGAGGTATTGTTAGTGCATTACAAGTTCATGTGCTTTATTCTGTGTGCTTCTGTTTGCTGTGTACATGTGTGGTAACATTACAGTTGAGTGCTTTCTGTAGACTTTGACATACATACTGTTCTTTTTCTCTTTTTGCTGCTTGTTTACTGTCATAAAATCTTTAATAAAATCTCCTAATGTACAAAGATGTTTAAAATTTTTATTATTTTTTTCTTCTTGGTGCTGAGAGTTGAGCCCCAGGTTTGTGCCTCTCGACACCGAGCTGCGTGGCCCCTGCAGGGTAACAGCATGGGTGAGACGACTTTGACTTTCGAAGTGATTTGGAAAGATAATTCCTATTTTTCTATCTCTGAATTTGCTGTATTCATGGTGGTAATCTTTCCTTGAATAAATACAATATAAGATTTAATAAGAACTTATTAGACATTAATTTCAAATGTGATCCAAATAATTTAAAAAATTAATGTAATTTAATGTAATGAAATTTTGTTCTACATTGAAGTTGAAGAAAAGATATTTAAGTAATTTCAAACTGATTAAAAGTAATCAAAATGGAATATTATGAAATATGAGATCATAAATCTGATGTGCTTAACTTCAAAAGTGAAAATGGAACCTGATCATTGTGTATAGTTTGTTCCTTCTTAAAAAGTGAAACTGAGCTTCGTGTTAAGAAAATTAGGCTGGATTAAATCTTTCTAATGCTACTTAAGAATGCTTGGTTACTTATTCTACCTCGGCTGTTAACAACTGCTTGCGTGAAGAAGTCACTGTGTTGAAACTAACCCAGGAAAGCTCATGAGCAAACAGTACCCCATCTTTGTGATAAAGCCCCATTATGGGTCTGTCACAGTGCTGCACTGATGGGCGTGCCTATAGGGCAAGTGCAGCTGCCAGGGGATTCCTGTTAGAAAGAACTGACTGTGAATTCTCAACACCTGTTCTAGCAACAAGTAGAAGTTGTTTTCTCAGTTTGGAGAAGGCACTTTAGCAATCAGTAGTGTCCTTTTCTAGTGAGAAACTATGTAGGTATCATTGGCTCAAAATATATAGCTACAAGTCTTTTTTCCATTAATTAATTAATTAGTTAATTAATTAAAATCGCTTTACAGCCTGGTCCCAGCTCGCTCCCTCCTCTCCTCCCAGCCCCACCCTCACTCCCTTCTTCCTACCATTTTCTCTCTCCTTCTCAGAGAAGGGGAGGCCCCCAACGAGTACCCACCCACCCTGGCATAGCAACTTGAAGCAGGACTAAGTGCGTCTTCTCCCACTGGGGCTTGACAGGGCAGCGCAGCTATGGGAAAGGGAACCCAGAGGCAGGCACCTGAGTCAGAGACAGGCCCCGTTGTCAGGGACCCACATGTTGATCACGCCGCACATCTGCTGCCCGAGTGTAGGGAGCCTAGGTCCAGCCAACGCATGCTCTTTGGTTGGTCGTTCAGTCTCTGGGGGCCCCCATGGGCCTAGGTTAGTTTAGTCAAAATATTATTCTAGGACATTTTGCCTTTGCTTGAATTATTTTTCTTCCTATACCCTCATTTCAAAGTTGAAGTTAAAAACCTAATAGCAAACTGCAAAGTTCAGAACACCGTAGGATAACAATACTTAATATTGAAGTGTGATACAGATTTTTTACTTCCTATTTTCAAACAGTTTTTTAGTAGTCCTTTGTGTTGTTTTCTCTGTAGCAGTAACAGTTCAATACAGTTTCATTAATTTGGCAAAGTTTCCCTACTCAGAAGTCATTTGAGTACTTTTTATTTTGATGCCAGGATCAATATTTTCATGGGAAGAAGAGTACAGCTGTCTTACTTTGTACTGCTACACACTTTCTACATACTACACACCATGATCAAGGGAAAACACACGCACACACACACACACAGATACACAGACAGATGCACAGAGACACACAAGGTAGACACACAGAGATACAAACAGACAGACACACACACAGACAGATGGACACACACAGATAGACACACACACACACAGACACACACACACACACACACAGTGGTAGTTTGAATGAGAGTGTCTCCCATAGATTTGAATGTTTAATCACCAAGGAGAAGAACTCTGAAAGGATTGGAAAGACTAGGAGGCTATCTCTGAGGATAGCATGCACATCAAATAGATCATGACTGTATTTTGAGAGTCCATAGCCTTATTGGAGGAGGTGTGCCACGGGGGTGGGGTGGGACCTTTGAGGTGTCAAAAACCCATGCCAGGCCACTCTCCCTCCCTCTCTCTCTTCTGCTCGCATATGGATCAGGATGTACGTAGGTCTCAGCTTCTGCTCTAGCTCCATGTGTGCTGTCATGCTGCCTCCATAATGGACTCACCTCTGACTCTGTAAACACGCCCCCAGTTAAGTGCTTTCTTTTATAGGAGCTGCCTTGGTCATGGTGTCTTCACAGCAAGAGAACAGTGACTAAGACACACACGTACATATAACAGTTATAATTACAGATTAAGAAACTGTGAATTTGAGGAGTGGGCGGGACACAGGGATTGGAGGGAGTGGGAGGATGATGGAAATACAGTACTCATATGTGATATCCTCCAATAAATAAATAAATAAATAAACTTGCGTCTCCTTATGAGGGCAGACAGGAGGGTCCCAGGAGCTTGCTGCTCAGCCTGTCTAGGTGAGACAGTGGGCTCCATTAGGCTCTGTCTCACAAAGTGGTGCAGAGGGACGGGTGAAGACAGCCAGTGTCAACATTCGTCCTACATGTGTACACAGGCACACTCACCTGCACATATATGTGGACACACTCATGTGCTGCTCACATATACAATCACAGTAAATAAAAATCAAGAACAATGAAAGCAAACTTTAAGAAGATAGATATTCTTGTTTAATTTTGCATAAAGAATTCAATCTTGAATGGACATTTGTACTGAACAACATCTGCTGGTGTTGAATGACACTTTGATTTTATAATTATCATTTCTAGGAGTGTCACTTCACACACATAGTACAAAGCGGCAGACGTATGCTTAGGCCGTTTCAGAAATTGTTGGAGATCCTTTTATAACATTAAGTCAAACTTTATGCATTTTAAATGAAATTAAAGGAAGTAACTGAAATACAAGTTCTTAAAAATCAAACATTCTAAGACACTAAAATCCAGAGATAAACTAGCTTGATACATGATGAGCAATGATGCTTAGAAATATGAAAAGTCTTTGTTTTTATAATTCAAACCACACATTTCTAAAAGCTGTAGAAAACCTTGTGTGTATTTAAAATAGCTTCGATTCACAATAGGAAAGTCTGGAATCAGGGCCAAGTTGGTTGTTGGCACACTGCATGGTGTGGTGAGATGCACAGTGTAGTGCTAACGTGTGCTCAGGCCTGCAGCGAGGTTTCCCGATACTGCATGGCAAGCGCGCCAGAAGCAACGAGCAAAGTTCTGATGATTGTATATTCAGAAATCTCTTGTTCAAAATTTCTTTTTTTTATTTAATTAATTTATTCAGATTACAACTCAATTGTTATCCCATCACTTGTATCCTCTCATTCTTCCCTCCCTCCTGCTTTCACCCTATTCCCCTCCCCTAGGTCTAAGACTGAGGGGCCCCTCCTTCCCACTATATGGTCATAGGCTATCAAGTCTCATCTTGGTAGCCTGCTTATTCTTTCTTTGAGTGCCACCAGGCCTCCCCACCAAGAGCAGGTGGTCAAATGTGGGGCACCAGAACTCATGTCAGTGTCAGTCCCCACTCTCCACATAACTCTGGAGAATATCCTGTCCATTGGGTACATCAGAGTAGGGGTTCGATGTTTACTATTGCATTGTCCTTGGTTAGTGCAATAGTTTGAGCAGATCCCCCTGGACGCCGATCTACCCGTCATGATGTTCTTCTTGTAGGTTTCTAGGACCCTCTGGGCCCTTCTATTTTCCCATCTCCGATATTTATCTTACCTATATTGCCTATATTTCTCTTACCCAGAGTCCCAGTAGGATGTCCTCATGTCTATCCCAATCTTCTGGTAACTGAAGACATTATTTACTTCCATATTCAGGTAGATAATTCCAATCAGTGTTATGACCCAGTGGGGGCAAATCCAGTCCCATTCACTCATCCTAAGTGGAAGTTTAGTGACCTCCTGGTTTTGGTGCTAAAATACTGAAATAAATAAACTCCAAGAAAAATCCTAAGGTCTCATGACCAGTAACATGTCCCTGTTGCTGTTCTGGATGCATGGCTGTCTGCTCTTTGAAGACAGCATAGACATCAGACAGGACATAACCTCATTTGTGTACTTCGAGATCCCACAGCAAGTAGGAGCCTTAGGGTTATCTTCAGCTTGAATCAGAGTAAATGCTGTTCTCAAGCCAGGCCTCTAGTGTTTCTAGCACATACGGCTTAGCGCAAAGATTGGATGGAAGGTGTTTTAAAGTTTGTTTATTTAACCCTGTGTGTATACATGTATGTTCATCACACAATACACATGTGGAGGTCAGAGGAGGACAACTTGCAAGAATCAGTTCTTTCTGTCATCCAGGAGGGCTCCAGAGTTTGAACTTGGGTCATCAGGATTGTCTATCAAATACCTTTAACTGCTTGTGTCATCTAGGTGGCCCTGGATGGAAGCTTTGTTTACATTTTATGAGTAATTGTAATTCCACAACTGTTGATTAATTCTTTAAATTAATTCTTACAGTTTTGTCTTTGCCCTTCGCAGTTTTCCAAAGTTGTCACTAAACGTGTAATTTTTAACTTGCCTGTCTCAGGAGGCAAGTGGTTTTTGTGTGTGGGCACACCTAATCATGTATCACTTGCTTCTATTCCCAGCATAAAGCAGCAGCAAACTAGTGTGTGTGCGTGCGTGTTTGTGAGCGCATGTGTGCCTGCCTAACTTACCCATCTATCCAATGAAAGACAAGTCTTCATTTGTGTCCTTCCCTGTGCCCACTGATGCTGAGAATATGAGAAATAGACATTTTTAGTATGACTTTAACAAGCTTGGTTTTAGCATTATTGTCTGGTTTCACAGTTTTTGACACTCCAAGTCTGTTTTTTAGCCTAACTGTTAACGACGAAGAAGTTTAAGAAGACAATGTTAGAAATAGATGTCTAACTTTTCACACCTCCTTAGCACCAGGTTGCAAGTGCTATTAAACATTTGATCAGGCTGATCTAGTTTCACTGCTAATAACTGCTTACAGTCCCATGAGTAGCCGTTTAGTGGCTGCCAAATGCCAAGTGAGACTCCTCCATAGCTGGCTGTAATCTGACAGACTATTGGCGTTTTATCCCCCAGGGGTTACATTTGAACACTGACATGTGTCATTGGTCAACACTGGGATTATGTAGTGGCTTAGGAAGGGAAGTGTCTTTTCTCTACTCGACAAGTATTTGAAAGACACATAAGAGAATCTGTTCTTTCTAAAAAAAATAACTAAGTATTGCTATCATAAGTTCCCTTCCTCTGGGATCTTTGTGGTATGGATGACCCGACTTGGCTGCTTTGAAGCAGAGTAGGGACAGTGAGAGGGCTGACCGGGTCCCTCTTTTGGTTATAAGGAAGATGGAGTGTGTGGCATCACTTGAGGTGACGCAGTAGCTCTTGGTGGAAGATGGTGGTCAAGAGTTGATATCCTTTGGCAGTATTGTTTGATGCGTTAGTGCCTGAATCCAGAGGCATCAATCAAGAATGAACACGAAGTGAAGACACAAAGCAAAATTCAAACAGTGAGAATCAGGGTATGATGTCTCGGCAACAATCTGTTGAACTCTCAAAGAGCTGATCCTAATCAGTCACGAAAGGGCAGGAGACGCTTAAGAATGGCTTTCCTTAGTGCTTTCCAGTACTTAATGTGAAGTGTGTGTTTGAGATCCCTTTAAAGAGAGGATGCAAGTCCTCACTTTGTTGGTTTACTGTTTTGTAAAAGAATCTGTTCTTTAATGCTTTTCTGGTAATTGACACTGAGATTTAAGGTCTAAGCATGTGAAGTGAGATTTAAAAAAAAAAATAGACTACTCATGATGTTTATAAAATGTCCTTCAGAAAAATCTACCATCCTTTGAGATTCTCTAATCTTGCTTCATTTCCTTTTAAAAGGGAATAAGAAAGAAAAATAGAAGTTGTTTGTTCCTTTTGAAGATTTTTAAAAATTAAAAATAACAAAAACACATGAAGTAAATATATAGCAGTACCAATTACTTTTTAATTGTCTTTTTATGTAGAAACTTGGAATCAACAGGAAGACATTACCGCCATTATGTCCGCATGGTGGAACTGTTCCTTATCTTATTGAAACCAAATGTTAAAAAATATTTTTATTAACTCTGGGAATTTTCATGCATTTTAGTGATTTTTACACCGTCTCCTCCCACAACACCTCCCATATTTACCTCTGCCTCCCTCACAACTTTGTGTTCTCTTTTTAAATGACTCATCAACTTCACTTTGAGCTGCCATTCACCCATGGACTTAGGGCCACCCACTGCGATGCAGTTGGCTTACCAGGGGCCACACCCTTTCAGAAAATTGATTCTCTCCCCCACAGACTATCAACTGCCCATAGATCCTCAGACATGGTGGTTGTGAACCCTTAGAATGTTGACTGGCTTAGCCGTGTGCAGGCAGCCACAGTTGCTGTGAATTCATGAGCGAAGCACTCTTGTCATGCCTAGGAAACATGATTTACTCTGGTTCTTCCTGGCCTCTGGCGCTTATAATCTTTCTGTCCTCTTTTCCGTGATGATCCGTTGTAAGCGATGTGATAGATGTTCTATTTGTGTCTGAGCACTCCACTGACATGTGTTTTTCTGTACTTGAAATTGTGGGTTTCTACATTAACCAGCATCCATTACACAAACATTTCTCATGGGGCACGGGTCCTGAACAATCTATGAGTTGAGAGTTGCAAATCCATAGGGCAGTTGCATGCTATGACCATTTAGCAGAGAAATATTAGTAGATTCATCGCTGGGACCTGTATGATCTCCCTACCCCCAACCCCCAACCCCCAACTATGAGTTCTTGCACACAGTTACAGTACCAAGCATGGGTTTCCTCAGGTGGAATGGGCCTTAAATCCAGTTAGAAAGTAGTTGATTGACCCCATAACATTTGTGTCACCATTGTATCCATGTGCATGTCTTGCCATGTGGGTCATTATTGTATTTCACAGGGTTCCCAGCTAGTGATGATCTTTTCCCTACTAGGCTTCATAGCACCTTCTCTAGTACTATGAAAATCAGTTAGCAAGATGGAAGCTTTTTTGTGTGGTCTACACCACTTGATTTTTACATGTTTTGTAACCAGTATACATAGCAAGGAGACCGAATCTTCAGTGTTCTGAGGAGATGCTGTGCTAAAATTGGTACCTAAGAGAAAATCTTACACTGACCTTGAATGCCTTGAGAGGACAAAACCTAATGACTCTTTAAGTGCCATATGTATACCTGATCTAAAAGAGCCATCCATTCATTCATTTACTCTAAAGTATTTGCTGGATACTACTCTTAAGGCACTGGAAGTAGACAAACAGACTCATTATGATTGTGCTAGTTTAATTGTATGAGATTAGGGGCAGCTTTCCTTTACTTTTTTCTTTTTTTCTTTTTCCTGAATCTGTAATTTGTATGCCCTTTGCCTAGTTATAAATCTATAATACAAAACCCAAATAGTTTAAAATTTACAAATAACAATTCATTACATTTCAGGCTTTGTTTATTTGCATAATTTTCCTTGATAAATAAAAGGCAGTCAAATGGAAGCAGAATCATTTGTCATCACTGAGTTAAAATGAAGTGAAGGATAGTTTAAAGAGATTTGACTCATGAATCCTTGATAGGAGTTTTCATCATTGTGTCTGGTGACACTATTTATCAGAGTAGTATCAAGAATAAAGGAACTTAGGTCTACCTGCTGCAGTGGCCTTTTACTACAAAACTTTTTTTTTTATATGTTTAAATTGTTTTAAGTCATTAAATACTCCTTTTGTGTATTATGAAAAGTACTTAAACCTCTGAAAGACCAGAAAAAGAAAGCTAAGATGTTAGTTTAAAAGTTTATACCTTTCAAATATTAGTAAATTCAGTATTGCTAAAATTACCCTGTTTGGTAAAACGATCTAAATTGTTTCCTGTGACTCTTCTGTTTGATGATCTTGGTTGTGATTTACCTGGGCAGGTGGAGAAATGTCACTTTCCATTTCTTGAAACATTCATCTTCGTTGTAGAATCCTTTTTCCAGAGGTGTGCTGGTTGTTTTTAATGTAAGTTTGACACAGGCTAGAGTCATCTGAAAGGAGGGGAGTTCAACTGAGAAAGTGCCTCCCTGAGAGGAAGCATTTTCTTACTTACCCAGCCCTTTGTGAGTGGTGCTATCCCAGGCCTGGTGTCCTGAGTTCTGTAAGAAAGCAGCCTGAATAAGCATAAAGAGCAAGCCACCCTCCATGGACTTTGTATCAGCTCCTGCTTCCAATTCCTGCCCTGTTTGAGTCCTTGAGCTGACTTCCTTCAGTGATGAACAGTGATGTGGAAGTGTGAGCCAAGGAAAACCCTTCCTTTCCCGGCTTGTTTTGATCATGGTGTTACATCTAACTAAGAGAATCTTTTTTTTTTTTTCTTAATTTATTCGTATTACATCTCGATTGTTAGCCCTTCCCCTGTTTCCTCCCATTCCTCCCTCCCTCCTACTTCCCCCTTCTCCCCTCCCCTATGTCTGTGATTGAGGGAGATCTCCTCCCCCTATATATGCTCTTAGAATATCGAGTCTCTTCTTGGTAATTTGCTATCCCTCCTCTGAGTGCCGTCAGAACTTTATGACAGGCAGATCTGGGTCCTGGGGTCCTCCTCAAACTAAGGCACCAGCCAAGGAGAATATAGGCAGTAAACTTCGAACCCCTACCAAGACCTACGCGACGAGCATGATATTCTCCACCGTTGAGTGGAGAGTGAGATCTGACTCTCATACAAACTCTGGTGCCCCTTTTCTGACTTTCAGAGAATCTTATTTTGGTGTTTTCAGTGCTGTTGTTGTGAAGAGCTATTGGGAGGCATTGACCTTCTGTATCCACTGCTAACAGCTCCTGTTGCTCCTGTGTGTAGGCTTTTCAAGTGCAGGAAGCACTAGTATCCAGTGCATGACTTAGTTATACATAACTGGGGATTAGCTAGTCAAAAATTAACACAGTAATTATTCAGGAATAATGGAGGGGAAAATGCTCTGCATTGGACAGATTGAGGAAACAGACTCAAAGAAACTTTTTCTTAAAAACTTGAACACAAGAACCATAAAAGCAGATGGACAAAGTGAATTAACTTTGGATGCAGTCAGTGTAAAGGATTGGGGAAACAGTTGTACCCTGTCCTTCCCAAGTCTCCTCTTTACAAGCCCATCATGGCCCCTCTGTTTCCTTCTGTCTCCTTCAAAATCCTCACACTTGGTGGAACATCCTTTTCCTGCAGCCTTTGACATAGGCCCTGTCTCCTGCCTAGTGGATACTGGTGGGCTTTAGACCCAGGGCTTTATAAGCGATAAGGGATTGTATGAAATTATGGACAGTTTCTTCTCATGTACCAGAAAAATATACTCCATTCCTTCCTTCTCAAAGTAAAATTCACCAGCATAGTCCATGAGTCATATGATTGTGCGGCTCATGGAGAAGCAGGGTGTGTAGGGTATGTGGGTTCAGTGGCTGTTCAGAGTCACTAGCAAGGATGTTTGTTTAAACAAGAGGCACGTTAAAATGGCTGTATTCCCTGTGGTGTGTTCAGGGTGAGCCACACTTCCATTGTGAAAGAAGCTGCTGGGCTCCTCATGCATGGTAGGTAGGAACGCTAAGCAGCGACCTTCCTAAATCTCATTCGCAGTTACATTATATACTGCCTGCCACTGATGTGCGTTTATCTGTGAGAAGTTCTGTGAATGTTGACTTGGTGGTGCTTAGTGGTTCTCAGTAAAATACTTGTTGATTTTGAAGTGGAGAAATAATTAAATGGACAGAACAACTTCATTTGCATAGGATTTTTTTTTTTTTTTTTTTTTTTTTT
Source organism: Acomys percivali (assembly GCA_907169655.1). Lineage (NCBI taxonomy): Eukaryota > Metazoa > Chordata > Mammalia > Rodentia > Muridae > Acomys > Acomys percivali. Next base: position 25,057,367 of record OU015758.1, on the reverse strand, counting down.
TGGTGACAGATGCTTGGCGTGTTTTCACAGGAATGAGGAACATTATCACTTTTGTAAATGCCATCAATCTTTAATAATCAGAATTCCCTTGGCAAGAAAAGTGACATAGCCATACAGAGTTGTGGTTATTGTTACATTGCATTATTTACGGTAAACCGGGCTCAATATTGGTAAATATACTACAGTGGAAGCTGAGCTGTTGTGAGATATCTGGGCATCTGTCCAAGATATCATTAAAATGCTGCCTCAGACTCACTCGGTTTGTGAATAATATTTTAACAGCTCAACTGAAATTGAGCCACGTGGTACAGTTTAAAAATTCTAAAGCCACAAGATAAGGAGAGCAGTATAAATGTATACAATACACTCAACATTCTGTATTTGAGTAATAAATCTATAGATAATTTTGTGTAAACCTTTAAGTTGTTAATTCCCAAAATGACTAACATATTAACTTTGACATTTGCCTAATGCCAGGTTTAGCTGTGAATATGAATATCATATAAACTAAAATATTAATTCATCTAGTAATCAAATCTAAAGATTAAGTAGAAGGTAAAAGCTTCTAAACAAGTGTTAAAATTGACACTATATACAAGTTTTGAGCTGGGTGTATACATAGGAGGGTTAACAAAATGAAAAAAGTCAAGGGTAATAAAATCTAATCAATTAATTTACTTATTTACCAATGAAAGAAAATTTTACTTTAAAGTGGAACTTATGAATTATTAAGTTTTGGGTTTAAACTATTGATTATGTTAAGTATAACAAAGAGAATGTTTGGATAAGTGAGGTGGTTGAAGAAAACAATATGTATTTTATTTTTCAAAAAATGCACTAGTACCCATATAACTCAATTATAATACAAGGTTTACTTCCAATGCTTTGAAAGTGCTACCAAGCTATTTAGGAGAAATAAGTTATACAAATTGAACATTATTAGATTAAATCATGGTCATGTCAATTGCTAGTCTACTTTTGTCACAAGAATATACATCTTAGATACAGCAGATAGATATGACTCTATAGAAAGACAAGGTCTTAAAAAACCCCAGAGACATGCAGAATATGGCATTTAAAAAGGTTTTCATTACTTTGAAGATTCATTGACACTGAGATAGGTTAACTCCTGGCAATACCCAGCTTACCTCAAAAAAGATGATGAGCATCAAAGAACCTCCTTATGGAGGTGGCTTCAAATATGGCAAACTAGCCACTGGGTAAAAGGTCCTCATTTCTACCACCCACAGAATTCTGGCTAAAAAAAAGGGCAAGCTTGGATGAAGGCAGAGTCGGTGGCCACAGGGTAAACAAGTCCTCAATAGTTCCTGCCTCACAAATATGTCTGTCAGATATATTGGGCCAGAAGGCTGAAGAAGATGCTCCAACATTATAGAGAGCTTTGGGTGACTATTCAGGTAGAAAACTGTCTTTGTCATCTTTTCATTTGGAAAGCTAGTAACCTGCATTACTGGCATACTCAGATAATCAAGTTTACTCCTTCTCAAGTCTCTGAGGCAGTTGAAGACCAGGTAGCTTAGTTTTATAATGGAACTTAATTGTTTAGGGGTTAAGATTTTTTAGGTCTAGATAGGTGTTCTAAGTTGATAATGACAATATGTGATGGAGATTGATTTAAATACACCAAATAGGAGAGATGTCTTTTTCAAGGCTATCAAATACAAATAGCCAAAAAACTAAGAATGTAACATTTATATAATTCCTGATTGTGTCACGGTCCTTCTTGCCATAGGTAATCTAGGCATTCGTATAATTAACTTTCTTTCTGAATATAAGCATATTCTCACTGAAAGGTTGTGGGCAGAGCTGTATTTTCTGACACTATCCATGTGCAAGTATCTTGGACGTAGAATGATATGTAGAGATAGCTTAAATGTCACCCTCTCAGCGAATGTTTCATCTGTTTTCCAGGTTAGCGCTCTACGTATATGAATATCTGCTCCATGTAGGAGCTCAGAAATCGGCCCAAACGTTTTTATCAGAGGTACGTTTTATGATTTTTTTGGCATTATATTTGCTATATAAATGAATGAGAAATATACTGGTATGATGGTTTGTAAAGCTGTTATGTAGTAAGTGCTTAGGTATCATTTTGCATTAAGATAGTCTTGTAGATTTTATGTAAGCACTTTCAGCATAACTAAATGCTTTTTCTGTGCAACTCAATAACATTCTAGTAAACTTTCTAAGTATTTAATTCCCCCAGAAAGTTATCTCAGCCCTGCAATAATAACCAAGAAAGCAAATTTGCTTTAGATGCTTCCTCTAGGTCTGAGGAGATGGCTCAGTTAGTTTAAACTCTAGAACACACACCTGACTTTGATTATGCCGCGCGTTTCTGTTTCCAATGGTGGTGAAGACAGGCAGATAGCTCCCTTGTGCTCACAGGCCAACAACCCTACTCAGCATATTTCAGGCCACAGAGAAGGTGGATGGGGGCCAGCGAGACGGCTCTTTGAGTAAAAGTTCTTGTCAGCATGCCTGATGATCTGAGTTTGATCCTGAGGACAAGAGTTTCCCTGTAAGTTGTCCTCTGAGCTCCACACAAACGCCACGGCACTCATTAGTGCTGGGACACGTGAGCATGTGAGCATGCACACGCAAACAAACATGCACGTCCACACACAAACATGCACGTCCACACACATTAAGCCTTCTTCCTCTACGTATTTCTAAGAATATGTTATGTTAGCATTATTTATGAGTATTGATAATGTGGATCTGTTTGTTTTTATTCTACATGAATGAATAAGAGTCGATTATTTTGAAATATTTTTGATAATCTGATCTCAAGCTCTGGACATTCTCTCTCTCCTCCTTCCCTGTTGAGTTTCGAGTTTGTTGTTGGAAACAGGCTGAACTCAAACTTGCCATCACGCCTGCCTCAGCCTCCCGAGTGCTGGGTTTACACGCAAGTGCCTGCGCCTCTTGCTCCTTTTCCAGCTCTGGATCTGAGCTCTCTTCCAACAGGGCTCTATTTTTTTTCTCCAGTCCACTTTATGATAAGGATAGTGAAGGCGCTGATTTCTGTTACTTAGTGGGCACATCATGTACCAAGGGTTATTACATTTATCATTTTAAGTTCTTATAAGAAATTTGCAAGACACATCACATTTTTGCTGTTTTTATTAATGGGAACTTGATTAACTTAGGGTCACATGGGTTAGTGAGTTATGGAAGAAGAATTCAAATTGTCCACGTTATTTCCAGGGCCACTGGTCTACACTCGAGTGTGCCGGAGTCCCATTGCTGATACTGTTTTGTATGAGTGGTGGCTTTTTTTTTTCTTTGCTATCCAAAAACTTCAGACATTGACACACAGAATAACCCTGTTGTGGCTATTCTAATTCAAACCACTGTAAATACCAAATAAGTAAATCAAAGACACCAAAAGATTAGAAAATCTCCCACGTTCATGGATTGCCAGTGTCAGTATAGTGACAAACAGCTGTGTTACCAAGAATGACAAAATTCTTCAGAAAAAGGAAGGAATGTTAAACCTCACACGAGCATATAAACCCCTAGATTGTCAGAACAATCTTGAGAAATAAAAGAACAACGCTGTAAGTATTAAAGCCTATAATCTCAATCACTTATAGGTCTATGATAACAGAAACAGCATGGTGCTGGCACCCAAACATATATGTAGATCCATGAAATACAACGCCCCAAAATTAAACCCCTAAAGCTACAGCCACTCTTGTTTGACAGTCATGTAAAAAACATACATTGAAGAACAGGAAGTCTTTCCAAAAAATAGTGCTGGTAAAACCGAATCCATATATAGGGAAACGAAAGTAGTTTCCTTACTCTGCAAATGCATCAAAGACCTTGATGTGAGAGTTGAAACGCTGCTGCATGGAAGGGCCGGGAGGACATAGATAAAGATTTTCTATAAAACTCCAAAGCTCAGGAAATAACACCGAAGCACTGCCCAATGGGATTGCGTGAAATGAAAGAGCCACTGTACAGTAAACATTGAAGTGAAAAGGCATGCTACAGCAGGAGAGCTCCTTGCTAGCTGTACATCTGACAGGGGACTAACATGTAGGGTACATGAAGAACTCGAAAGCTCAACACCAAATGATTCCTCAAACACCTCAACCAATAATGAGATGAGTACTCAGAAGATGAAGAAGCACAGATGGCCAGTACTCACAGGAAACTGCCTCATGCTTATTAACCGGGGAGTGCATGCAGAACTACCCGGAAATGCCAGCTCACCCTGTGGTGGCTACAGACAAATTCAGAATTCTGGTGAGCATGTGAGTAAAGGGAGCCCTTAGACACTGCTAATGGAAATGCAGATTAGTTCAGTCACTATAGAAATCATCATGGAAGCTTCCTCAGAACTCAATACAGAACTATTCGCCCACTGTACCCCACTCTGGGTCTGTGCCTGTAGAACTCAATGCACTACAGATATACTTGTCCTTTTATGTTGATTGCAATACTAATTGTTACAGCCAAATTATTTAGGTGTCCATAAATAGAGGAATAAATAAAAAATATGGTAATATGTACAGTGAAGCTTTATTCAGTCATACAGAAGAATATAATTGTTATTTTCTGGGAAAATAGATGCAACTTGAGATGATCATACTGAATAATATAAACCAAACTAAAAAAGGTAAATATCATGTTTTCTTTCATTTGCAGATCCAGACTTCATGTAGTTTATAAAGAAGTATACACACACACACACACACACACACAGTCACACTCACACACACCATTAAAGCAGAAGGGAGGCTGGTTAAGGAAGTAGACTGGGTTGGAGTGGGGTGGAGGATCTGATCAAAGTGCATGATATACCTGGGGGAAACTGTTATGGCGCCAGCACTATGTACAGTGAATGTACACCAGCAGAGAGGAGGGGTCCAAACAAAGGATGGTTTATCCTTAGTTGTAGAATATGTACATATAAAATTATGTGTATATCTTCATAATTGATTAAAATATTAGAAATGCATTTTCTTGAGTGTCTTGAACTCAGAAACGGGAGCCTGGAATATATATTACTTTGCTGAGCACATGCTGGAGTTCTTGGTCATTTCAGCTGGTTGTATTTCAGTCCCTTTCTCTTTATTCCCTCACATCATAAGTGTCTGCAATAGCTAAGTGTTTGGTGTGTGCACCACGAGGCTCTCTCTTTGGGCAATAATCAGTGTTATAATCCTTTGCCTAAACTCCCTTCTCGTATGGACCTAAAGAAGTGAGGTGTCAGCACTCACTAGGAAGGCTTTCTCGGGGCCGTCTTTAGGATGTTCCTGCAGCCTGCAGGGTCCACACAGGAAGAGCATCGCATTCTACTGTAGGAAGTTCTCACATTATCTTCAAGTTTCAAGTAAAAGGATAACATCACTGGGCCTGCACTTTGGTATCCATATTACCTTGACTCTTGACTACAGATAGGACACAGAGAGGAGAGAAATGCCTGAAGGTGTAGTGCTTTAGCGCTCTGCCTACTACTTAGAGTTGTTCTCTCTCTTACTTTCACTTGGAACACACACAAAGTTAGAGGATGCTCATTGTGGACTGACTTTTTCACCAGTTCAGGTGTGTATGACTGCTCACGTCTATCAGTCCTCCCCACTCTAGTCCCAGATTGTTCCCTCACTCAGAACTGTTACCCAAGAAATGTAAAAATCTCAGAATGACTTATTTGGGTTGGGTATTTTGATAAAGAAATGGTTGAAATAGTTACTTCAGGTCCAAGGCTAAGTAGCTACCACCTTACATTTTCAAGTTCCCCGTCAGGACCAGTTAGACTGTGCGTGGGCACCAAGTTAGTGAGTTCCTCTGAGTCAGGATTACGGAGTAAGAAAGTAGGAAATCAAGCAAACTATAACTAAAGGAGGCTAAGACATGTTATTTCCAGAATCCCACCCCTAAGTACAGAGAGCTGAATGTAGGAAAATGGAACTGGAACTGGAATAGGCAAACTACAAGTACCAGCATGCTTTGAGGGTATTTATTTGTTTATGTCGCCTTGTTTTGCTATTAGTTTTTGATACTGAATATTGCCAACATCCCTGGCTGGCCTAGTGTTTGCCACATAGCTGAGGTAGGCTTCAAACTCTGGAAATGCTCCTGTTTCAGTCAACTGAGTGCTTGGTTTATAGATGTGAGCCACCGTGCCTTGTGGCTACCAATATATCTAATAAGAAAAACCAAGAAGAGACTTGATACCCTATGAGCATATACAGGGGGAGGAGGTCCCCCTCAGTCACAGTCATAGGGGAGAGGAGTAAGGGGAAAATGGGAGGGAGGGAGGAATGGGAGGATACAAGGGATGGGATAGTAATTGGGATATAATATGAATAAATTAATAAAATATATTAAAAAAAGAAAAAAGGATGAAAAGTTAAATAAATATATGATATTGGTTTTTTGCTTTTGTTTTTACACACATTTTTATTATATATACTGTTCACTGCTTTGGTTTGCTTGCTGTTGTTGTTACTGTTTGTCTCAGATTTACAAACTTGGGTTTTATTGATTAAAAATTCATAATTCTCCTTTTATGGCTGTAGACTACTTTGTTCAGTGAAATGCTCCATGATCTATTATATTTTATGAAGCCCACTATAGGTGGCCATTTGGGTTATTTCCTGTATTTTGAAAATGCAAAAAATTGCTTAAATAGATAATATAAAAATGTAATATATAAAATGTTACACACTTTAGAGGAGAGGGATATTTCTTAATTTTTAAATGGGAGACCCTTAAAAACCTGACAAATAGCAAATGGGCCCTCACCTTAGAAAAATACATATTGGCTTTTTTTTTTCCAGCTGTCAAATGCTTACTAATCCTGTAACCCAGTTCTTGACCCAGATTTAAAAATCTCTGGTATAAAAACAGTAACCAGATATGGTTGAAAGGCTTTTTTTTATTGCTAAATATTAATTTTCTAATTTTCCTCAAATGAAAATGGATTGTATTTTTACACACACACACAACACACACACACACACACACACACACACACACACACACACACACACACACACCCTTCAAAGCCAATCCTGGTTTTTAATTTTTTTTTTTTTATGGAAAGTTTAATTGGTCTTGTAAGATAAATTCTCTAACCAGCCAACTTCACCTGCTCATGTGTATGTGATGATTCATAGGAGCACTGCTGTGTGAGATAACAAGGATATACTGTGTACTTGTACTGTAAGCCATGCCTTACATCTCTTAACGTGTATTGTGTTCTTGAATCAGTGTTTGGGTCTTAGCTTATGTAGAAATGTTAGAATATATGATAGAGATGGCATAATCACAGACAAGGCTCTCAAATCCAAAATACAGCAGAAGTAAAGGTCTTGAGAATGATATGGAGGTTATAGTGAGTAGAGAGTAGAGCTGGTCATGTGGTGGTGCGAAAAAAAGTGATGATATTTGAAAAGGAGAATGCATCAGAGAAGGTAAATATTTATTGGGACTGGAACAGTGGGAGACGTGAAGCCCAGTACAGCCAGGGAGCTTGCTGGCATAGATGCTATCCAAGCACAGAAACAGGCCCGGGACCCACAGTGCAGCTTTCCGTGAACAGAACATACCCATTTAGAACAAATGTTTCTAGAATGGCAGCCAGTGTGGCTACGTTCTGGTCATTTGCCAACACCACCACAGATTATTAATGCATGGTAGCTAAAACAACAAGATTTAAAGTGGAAATCTTCCGTCCGTTACTTCTTTCCAGAAGGTAGTTGTAAATTTGGTGTGATTTATTTACCATGCACATGGTCAGCTGTGCATGTACGCATACCTTTGCTTTCAAACAGGACGTTTTCCTGTTGTATATATAGCTCTCCTTTAACTTGCCAAGCTAGCAGAGCATGCCCTTTGCGTGGGGATGCAGCCTGTGCTCTGTAATGGCCTCATACTGTTCTGGGAGCACAGGTATCACACTTTGCAGTACATTTGCGATTGCTGTTTCTTAGATTGTTTTTGATGTTTATTTTCCCCAACTCTTTTGCCCTTTGTGAGAGGATGTCTTTCTCCCTGTAAGTAAGCAGGCTCTAGGTGGGCTGGCGATGGCTTGGAAATAGCAGGATCACTCACATGGAAGCCTTTCTGGCTTCAAGTGCTGTTCATTTAGTAACTGTGAAAGAAAGGCTCCCTGTCTGACAGGCCAAAGTCTGAGCTGCTTCTGGCACAGAACTGTAATTTCAAGTGGGAAAGATGAACTCTAGTCACTCTCTAGTAAAACATTATTAGAGCGAGAGCAATGTGATGGATTTTGGGTTTCTTTAAGATGTCATGCTTTAATAACACATACAGATTATGTTCAGACTTCTTATAAAAGGCTGTATCAATAAAACACATACAGGTGGCTTCTCAGAGCGCAGCCACTCTGCAGTAACTTCTGATTGGATAGACGTGCATGAAGGAGACTGGTATGCAGGGCGTGTTAGACTGTGAGTCTAACCTCCAGTGCGCCTGGCACCAAGGCCTTGTGTAATTTCACCTTCTCTTTTTAATTAAGGACTGACTGCTTTATTTCATGAGCATAGTATGCAGAGCCAAGGTGAACTGGCATGAAGTATGAGAACAAAATTTTGAAAACCATGTAATTTCTAAGATTGGGTTAATTTCAGTGATCATAATATTAGTGGGTTTGGGCCACATTTATGATCTTGTGTCCTTTCATGACGACTTCAGTAAAGATCCAGAGGTTTAGGCAAAAGATTGAGAGAGCAAGAAAAATATGTTTTAGGCTATATCTAGTAGGTCTTGAGAGACTTATTTATTACCAATCCTAAGTAATATTCCTTAGTGTTTTTGAATCAAAGGATATAAAAATGAGTGTCTTAAATTATCAGATACAAGGAGACAAAAAAACCCAACTTCTTCCTTGTTACTACGTAGGAAAATTAAAATTAAAATCTGTTTTACGTTTACATGATGTATTTGTGTTTATTGCTCACATTTAGTCTTCCGAACTTCATTGATTGCTCAAGTTTTTATTTAACTTTCTTAAGATTACTTTATGTATTTTTTAACTTTTTTATAGTACAGTAGCTGTTTACGTTAAAATTCCAAATCATTTGCATATTATATACATCAGAATTTTAGATTAAGGTAGCAAAACAAACAAAAATTTGCTTGCTTCCCACCTCTGCACATCACAGAACCTCCATTCTGAAGCTGTGGATCAATTACAGTTTTTGGACTTACCCAGTATTTTAAAAAAACTATCAGAGTTGAAACTACAAAAACTGTTAGCTTTGTATCCTCCTCTTTCATGACTCATGTATTCCTTTATCTGCATTTAATCCTTCCTCATCACCCAGTGTGATCCCTTCTTTGCCTTCTTTTTTTTTTATTAATTTATTCTTGTTACATCTCAATGGTTATCCCATCCCTTGTATCCTCCCATTCGCCCCTCCCTCCATTTTCCCCTTATTCCCCTCCCCTATGACTGTTCCTGAGAGGGATTACCTCCCCCTGTATATACTCATAGGGTATTAAGTCTCTTCTCGGTGACCTGCTGTCCTTCCTCTGAGCGCCACCAGGTCTCCCCCTCCAGGGGACATAGTCACATGTGGCACCAGAGCCTTCTTACTAAATGTTAAACTATACCCACACCTACAGCTGTTTCCACTATCGGCTGCATAGGATGGATTATCCATTATTTTTTCTTTCTGAATTTGGGTGACTTCATTTAACATTATACATTGTAAGTCCATTGATTTTTCTTGCAAATTTTGTGATTGGTTTCAGACCTGAATAATACTCAGTTTTTTTAATCTGACATTTCTTTTAGTTGAAATAGAATTACATTAGTCTCCTCTTTTCCTTTCTTCCTTTCAGCCCCTCATAGTTACCCACCCTAGAGCTCCCCAACTTCCCTCCCCACACTTTCACACTGAAAGCCTCTTTTTCTTTGCTATATGAGTCCACATGTTGACAGCTGTCTAGGAGTGTTTCATGTCCTTGCTGTAATAAATAGAGCAGCAATAAACATGGCTGTCTGTCCAAATATCTCTGTGGAAGGAAAGAGAGTTCTCTGGACATACTCCCAGGAGTGGAATAACTGGGTCATATGGCAGTCCTATTTTTAATTTTTTGAGGAAACTCCAAGGTGATACCCATAATGACTGTATTAGTTTGCCCTCCAACTAATCTAGGTGAATAAGGGTTTCTTTCTTCTACATCCTGGACAACATCTGTTGTGAGATTCCGTGTTGACAGTAGCATTCTCACTGGGGTGAGATGGGATCTTGTAGTAGTTTCGTTTTGTCTTTCCTTGATGACTGTAGATAGTGAACACTTTGAAAATAGTTATTAGTCATTTGGCTTGTTTATTTGTTTTTGTTTTTTGAGACCACTTGTTTACTGTCACTTCATTAACCCATTTCTTGACTGACCCTTTCAGTTTCTCGGTATTGAATTTCTTCAGGTTTTTTTTGGTTAAGTATGCATGTTAGCCCCCATCTGAAGTGTAGCTGGGGAAGACTTTTTCCCAATGCTATGGGCTATTTGCTCTGTTGATAGTTTTCCTTTTAACGTCATGTAGCCCCATCTGTGGATACTTGAGGCTCATTCATTCCTCTGTTAATGAAGTCTGATTCAGAAAGTTCTTGCCTTCCCCAATGTCTTCAACAGTGCTCCTAATGTTTCCTTCTACACGTTTCAGCATTTTAAGGATTGAAATTGAGTCTTGAAACTCTTTCATCTGCTCCCTGCTTACTCATGTAGCTTTATTATTCAGTACTCTCTCTTACAACCTTTGTTCTTGCCCTAAAAGTGTACTGGAACTCTCTAAAATATGTTACAGTCTTTCTTCTATATTGGTTTATAATTATCAAAACTAAGAGATTTTCCCCTCTAAGTCAGATTCCACTTATGTTTCTTATGTTTCTTAATCACAAAAAGTATAAAACCTCCCATTAAAGTAGAAAGAAACCTGACTATATTCTCCAACATAGTGCCAAACAATAACGTGGGTGTTACCAGTCTGAGTAAGGTGCACCTTAGATCATCCAGCAGTGCAGCACCCTACAGCAAGGTCTGTACATGGAGCATAGAGCAAAGAGAACGTCTGCCAAGGACACTGGGAGCGAGGAGGAGGAATGTTCAGCCTCTCTCCCAGGCCAGAAGAACATGAAGGCAGCCGAGCACACAGGTGCTGTGGACCACCAGTCAGGACTCATGAATACTGCTTTAACAACCGCAGAAGGGTCATATACATTCATGTAGAATTTGGCCTTTTAAGAGATTTGGAAGTGTCACATTTTAGGAGGAATCTCAGAATTTGGCTACAGTTTCCTTAGAAACAGTCTTGGTCCATGGATGTGGCAGTGAAGGGAGAATGAGTGTTTAGATGTCCTCTTCCTCATCTGAGATATGTGACTCTGTCTAGAACACATTTGCCATTACCCAGCTGGTTCCAGAAGCTTCCTTTTGAAATCAAAGAGGATGCCTGGAACGTTTCTGCTGTAGTCTCCACATGTGCACTTAGTGGTCATTTCTTCCTGGGCATTATAGAAGATGGGGCATGCAGAGAGGGGTACAACTTAACAAAATCCCAACTGCTAAGCTCCTCTGGGCAGCCTTCTGTTCCCTCTGCAGACTGGGTTTAGAGCCCACCCTCTAAATGTTGCCACAGTATGATGTCACTTATCTCCAAGGGTAGTTACCACCTGCCCTGCCAAGGGAAGCTCCTAACAGCTGGGGTTCTGTTCTGTCCTTGTTTTCATTACAACTAACTGTATTCTCTTCCCTGGCTGTATGTATGATATCCATGGAAGTGTTTTACACTGTTCCAATTAATAAGATAAATTTTGTTTAGTATAAATCTAAGCACTTAAGTGTTTCTGTGAGACGTATAACTGGCTTTTTTGGTATGGATGACAATAATGCTAGAGTAATTTTTTGTGAGAAAGTTCTCCAGGGTCAAAGCCAATGATCCAGCAGCTCACAGTTGCACTATGTCTGTATTGCCTATTTTAAGTGATGTACTAACCACCTTACTCCTCTCAGAACCCTTATAGGTAGGCGATTACCAGCATATTTTATAGATGAAAACACAGAGCCAAAGGAGAGCCTTAGCTTAACTTTTCCCTCCTTCACATAGCAAGGTTGTAGACATGCTAAACTTAAAGCTTATCCTTCATTCTACTTAAAAGTAATGCAATTTAAATATTCTTTCGTGAAGTGCTGTGGTGTGCTGGTATCAATCAGAATCCAGACATGCTAATTAAAAGCACACTAAAAGCATCAACAGAGAGAATGCATTGTAGGCAGATAACTAAACTGTTTGTTTACAGAAAACATAGGAGGAACATTAAAGGGACACACACACACACACACACACACACACACACACACACACACACACACA
>OU015758.1:25007004-25020180 GCA_907169655.1 Acomys percivali | reverse complement strand
GTGCATATGTCACACATGATGCCTGCTAGGGTCTGCATTTGACTGAGGTCCATAGTTCCTACTTTGTTTTCTTATAAATCATTTAAAGGTCATTGCTGAGGGCCTTAGGATTCTTTCTAACAGCTTTTCTCCTGCCTCGGCTATACAGATACAACGTGTTGTATGAGACACATGGTGAAAATACCACATTGACTGGAAAGAAGTCCTTTATTTTTGGTGCTTGAGTCTAAACCTGGGACTTCATGCACGCACAGTCCATGGTAGCATTGAGCTACCAGCCAACTGGTGTAATTTTTTTGTATTCCAGATTCATCACTTACCTAACGACCTTCCCCCCACCTTTCTTAAGGGGATTTTAAGATTCCTAAAGTCGCTGCAAGCTATGGCCGCCATAGCTACAAAGCATCTTTGAAGAACTCCATACAAATGATGACTTAATGACTATGGATTCTTTTTCTACCTTTTACCCATAAGCACATTTATTTTTATCCAGATTAAGGTGGACAAGCTATAATAACTTTCTGTTTTGAGTCTATTCAAAGTTTTTTTTTTTTTTAAATTGTTGCTATAAAGTCCTTGGTAAGGGCTTGGGGTTTTTTGTTTTGTTTTGTTTTTATTTTTCCTATGTAATTTCTGATTTCACCGTCTTCTGTTCTACTTCACAGACTTTCCTGTTTTCTTTGTGTTCAGAATTTTCTTCTAGAAAAAAATATCTTCTTATATTAAAATTTCTCTTTAACATTATTAATTGCCCATGTAAGAGCTTATTTGCTACTGGTTGATATTTTTTATGTTCTTTCCTGTCTTTCCTCCCTTCTTTCCTTCCTATTCTTCTTTTTCCTCTTATTAAAATGTACACTTATAAGCCTTTTGTCATTAGGTATTTAAAAGGAACTTTCACCAAAATTTAACTCACTCATAACTTTGAAATTCAGTGACTACATAGCTCTTTTGTGAGCAAGCTGATCTTGACATAAAATATCAGCTTCCCACTCAACCCTGCTTAGCACTCATCCTGTTCTTTATAAAATAAATCAGACTCAAGTTACCTTCACTGTCTGTAACCTTGCTTTACAAAAAATTATACATGAGTAAACAGAAGAAAAGAAATTAGGAACCTCTTGCCTGACTCATGCACATTCTGCCCTCTATATTAATATGGAATGCATGCTCTAATTATTGGCTTCTAAGATAAAATACCATCTCTGCAGCTCAGCGATAATTGTGGACTGCTTACTTTCTGAGTTTCTTTTCCTATATATGGTATAAGAGAATAATACTTAGATAGGGAATCATTGAGATCAGTGCTATTATATGCCAAGTTTTGTATATAGGGTACCTGGTGTATGACATAGTGTGTCAGTAATTTGCTTTTTGTCGGACCTTAGAAACCAATATGTTCTCCAGCTGTACGGTGGCCAGGGAAGGAGATAGCTGCTCTCCGGGTCTCCTGCCACCATCACTTTTATAGACGTGATGCTTCAGGCTCCCTTTCCTTCACCTGAACTCCTTTTCCAATGCACATGTCAATTAATGTCATTTCTAGTATCATTTTTTCTCACATGCATACCTTGACAAATATTTCCTCGTTTCCTAAATGTTCTGTTTATATATTGACATTCTATTTAGCATTTTTTCCTGTTTTCAATCTGCTTTTATTTTTCTGGTGTTGGGGATGAATCAGGATTTTGTCTCTTAGGCAGGTTCTCTACCACTGAGCTAAATCCCCAACTGACAGAACAATTAGTTTATCTTTTGTCTCACCTCTTCCGTATTAAGAACCGCAGACAACCGTAATGAGAAATAAGAATAAAAAACAATGTACTCACTTATACACAAGGATGAGCAAGCACTATTGCAGTGGGTTAGAACAAGACAGATGCTCTGACAGCTGACTCCAGAGGACTCCAGGGCCTCCAACTTCAGTGATTTGCAGGAAGGACTCGAAACAGGGAAGCAGTTGTACACACACACACACACACACACACACACACACACACACACACACACATTGGTAAAAGATGGGGAGGAAGCAGGGGAACAGGCATGAATGTGGAGGGAAGAGGGAAAGTTCATAGAGGAAACTGGAAGAAAGCAAATGGAGTCATGTTCTCCATCTTTAAATACACGCTGCAACATGGCGCAACTACATGGAATGCCATTAGTCTCAGCGCCCTCCCTCTTTCTGCCGCATCCACCAAGTCAGATCCTAGAGGAAAGTGATGCAGACCATCTTGTCTGTGTAGTCTAGGCGAAGTGTGCCACCCATCCCATCTTCAGAATGATACAAATTGTCCCAGTGTTCCCAGATGTCAGCCAGATTCCACTTGCATGTGAGCCTTCATGACAATGGCCACACAAGCATGGCACTTTTTCCTCCTCTCATACTATGGTAGACTCAGGCTCAGATAGGAAACTGCATAACAAAATATCGTTTCTTGGTATTAACAAGAGAGAGAAATCATTTTTTTTTATTTGCTGCCTACACTATAAATATCTAGCATACTATAAATGTAATAACTATTTGTCTGAATGTGAACAATTAAGCACGTTCTCTGACCCTTCTGAATACAATATATATTTCAGGCACTTCTAGGTAAGATGTTACCACCTGACAGTAAACAAATCCTCAGTAAACCTCTAGGAAAAGCTTTTAAAAATTCAGGCCAAAGATTCAACTATTGTGCTGTTCACCTGAAATAAACCCAAAACAAACAACAACAGCAAAAGCCTCCCCAACTGATAATTGACTGATTTATGCTGAACTCTCGAGAACTATGTTACATGCAGAACATTTTGATGGTATTTGAAGAAGTTAGATGTATCAATAGCAAAATTACTGCCATATACCTGCTATAAATTAGGTTTTGAATATAGGAAATATAGTTATTGTATTAAAATTTTCAAGAATAGCAACTGTTCTTTTTAGTATCTGGCATATGAATCCTAGTTATGCAAAGAATTTGAAATTAAGAGAAGAGAAAATAGCTACAAGTAGACTTTGCTGAAGTGATAGGGACATTTGGTAGGTAAATATGAAACAAAATGTCGCATCTGCCAGAAGGTTAAATAACTCTTTCTTAGAAATAGTTTTTGTAAACCAGGCATGGTGGTGCATGCCTTTAGTCACAGTACTTGGAAGGCAGAGGCAGATGGATTTCTGAGTTCGAGGCCAGCCTGGTTTACACAGTGAGTTCCAGGATAGCCAGAGTTACACAGAGAAACCCTGTCTCAAAAAAACCAAAACCAAAACCAAACCAAAACAACAAAAACAAAACAACAACAACAAAGCCAGAAATCGATAACTATTAGGGCAACAATGGGCAGCCATACTTCAAATGAGAAATGCGTTAAAATTGATATTTCTTTTCACTTGTTTAAAATAGAGTTCTATGTTGCCTTGACAGGCATACAAATCCAAAACATACGGCTCCGAACTTCTAACCATTCTGGCTCTTCCTGCCCAGAACTTTGGATTGCAAACATGTGCCAGCATACCCAGTTTATACAGTGCTCGGGAGCCAGGGTTTTGTGCATTCTAGCAAGCACTCCACCAATTGTATTACCATCTCCAGTTGTCCAAATGGCTATTTTTTACTGTTATGGGAAAATACACATGTGTAACACCTGTGCTTCTGGTTGATGACTTAGTGTTCAGAGTTGCTCCTGTTTGATAGTCATTCATTTTAATGAATATATGTAAACTGCAGTAGTAATAATTTTGATTTGATAGGTGTTTACTATTTTCAGTCACCATTAGAGAATTTATATTCTAATTTGTGTCCTTAATATGTTTTCTAAAACTGGAAAGTGGATCTTTAATTTTTTTTTTTATGTTGGTAAAAGTCTAGTAGAAAAATTGATGATAGTTGCATTAGGTTTAAGAAAGGTACTTCCAGATGATTGTTTTTATGAGTATTATAAGAGTATGTATTGGCCATTAGGCCTTTTCAGTTATTAAAATAGACATCTATCCCCTTTATCATGAAAAATTTTAAAGCATGGATATCATAAAAATAAAGAAATGTTGCTATTTTATTATTTTAATTTTAGTAATTCTTTGAAGTTTATTAAAGGGAGAAGTACAGGCATCACATAGATGTCAACTCCAAACAGAAGGGAATTATTTTTGTTTTGTGAAGTTGGCTTTTCCTAGGCAATAGAGCCAGAGCTTTAACCTAATGCTTAGGCAAACTGAGCGTATCCACCAAGGGAAAGCTGTTTACTTTGAGACTCGACTTGAACTCTGTGGCCTTTTCTCAGACAGAACTTTGTCACTGCTGCTCTAACAGACTGCATCTTACCCTGGTAAACCTTAAACTGAGGAGTTTATTTTAAAAAACATTTCATGTGAGAATTATAGTTAAAACTTATAACTAGAATGAACTTCAGGTTGATTCAAGTATTTCTTTTAAGATTTAGATTGCATTTTTATTCATGTATAGTTATTTGAAAGAGACCTAATCATTTAGTAAATGCTGAGCTCACAGGACATAGAGCCTCCATTATGAGAACAAGACTGCTGCTTGGGATAAGCTACATAACGTGTTCCAGATCCGGTATATTTTGGAGGTGGGACTATTTATTTTCTCATGCGTAATGAAATATTTGGGGGATAGAATACAAGTCTAATTATGATGTAATGTATGTGCATACAGATAGCTTGAGTATCCTGGAGATATTTTTAATTATTTTATTTTATGTGGGTTATATATATATATGTGTGTGTGTGTGTGTGTGTGTGTGTGTGTGTTGCACATGCATGTGTGCATGTACAGGAGCCAGAGCAGGATACTGGGTGCCTTTGTGTCACTCACCACCTTCCTGCTTTGAGATGGGACCTAATGCTTAATTACGCTGAGTGATCATGAAGCTCTGGGTCTGCTGGTGCTCTTCCCAGTACTGGACTTACAGGCAGGAACAACCATGACCTGTGAGTGTGTAAAATATGGTAGGTATTCGAATTCAGATCCCTACACACAAACAGTGACGCTTCTTACCCACTGAACCATCTCCCCAGTGCATCTGGAAGTTATTTTACTCAGTATTTTTAATCTGTCCACGTTTTGACTACAGCCTTATTACATGAAATCACATGTAGAATTTTGCATTAGGTGTGTCATTGTGGCACTAAGAAAGTGTTTAACATACAATGAAAGAGTTAGTTACAGCTGTAGTGGTTGATATTATTAAGTGCTTATGGTGTTCTTAGATTATATTAAACACATCAAAGGGCTTACTATAGTTCTATTAACATCCCCAACAGGCAGATATTGCTATTTCCCATTTTACAATGAATTGACTAGCCCCACATCAGCCAGCTTGTAAATATGGTCCATTTGTGATTTAAATCAGTTAGGTTGAAGTAAGAACAAACTAGCAACAGTTGTGACTATATAAAAACAGCATGCTGCAATTCTCCAGTTAATCATTTATATTCACAATTTCCTTTAGTTAGCAATCATATGTGTCTAGATTATATATGCTACCCCATTTGTAAGTTTCAATGAGAATCAGAGGACCCTTGAATTCTAGAGCCACCGGAAACCCACAATGACAGCTGTTCTGTGAAGCATCCCTGTCATCACCACACTGAAATCCCGGAGAAACCGAGTACTTGTAAAACAGTTTACCACGACGAAAACCACACTGACCTCTCTGGGCGGTTGGGAAAAGTTACTCATAATCATTGTATGGCTATATTTAAGTTGTTTTTCAGATCCTTTTTGTGTATATTATTTAATGAGAATGGAGAAAGGGATTCTAGATGAAAGGAATCAAGGGAACAGAATGACATAATGGGTGGAGAAGAAAGAGTGAAAGAGACTGCACGGGAGGAAAGAGAAGAAACAGGCAGAAGAGAAAAGCAGAGCAGGCAGGAATGAGCAAATCATTCACGTAGGTAGGAAATGTATTTTAAAAAGTGGTTTATATGGTAAATGAAAATTGTGAGAGGTGACCAACAGAAAGCAGGGAAGAAAAGGGCAAGCATCAGCCTACTCTGGGTCTTTTTTATTGTTACTTACTTTTCCTGACTTCCGTTCCTGGAATGTATTCAAATGGTGTGTGCTGTTCTGTAGAATAAGAGAACCCCAGTGAAATGCTGTGGCTTTTTAATTAGTATTACCCTATAAACTTTTGTTGCTTTTTAATGTACAGAAACTAAAATGTAAGATGTAACAATTTCAATTGGCTGTGAAGTATTTAAAAGTAGTATTTTTAACTTAACCACATTTCCCTGACAGTCACTGCCCTTTTCAATATAACAGTAGAAACTATGGTTTCTACACCTGTGTGGTGGCTCGCTCCTGTAATGCTAGCATGTGGAGGCCAAAGCAGGAGAGTTTTTTCAGAGTTCAAGGTTTAGCCTGGGCTACAGTGTGAGACCCTGCTTAAAATAACAGTACAGGGGCTGGACAGATGGCTCAGTGGCTAACAGCACTGGCTCTTCTTTCAGAGAGCCCAGGTTCAACTCCCAGCACCCACATGGCAGCTCACAACAGATTGTAACTCCTGTTCCAGGGGATTTGACACCCTCATACAGACACACATGCTGTCAAAAACACCAGTGTACATAACATAAAATAAATAAATTAAAAATCAGTACATTGTTTTAAACAGAGAGTTAGAATAATTTCTAACCTGCTTATAACACACTTGTTATAAAAATACACCAAACTAATACTCATCACGTGTCATGCAGGCCCAAAAACCTAGACCTTCCTTCCTCCTCGAGAGTTAACTTAGTAACAGTGTAGGATGTAACTCAGATTCAACAAAATGGTAACCTGTTTTATAAAATTAGAAGAACCATATAATTCCAAATTTGATTATAAGTAAAACTATGTTTTCATAAGGTCCATTTATGCAAAATTGAATAAATAGATTTAAAAATTAACTTCTAGATGGTCTTAAAATATGGAAGGAACTGAAGTGGAAGTAGAAAAGAAATACAACCCCATTTTTAAATCTCCCTGTTAGGGTTTAGATATGAAGTATCCACTCAGAACTTTCCTGTAAAAAGTCTGATTCCTAGCATGCACATGATGAGAGCTAACCAGAGAGTTAATCCTTCCTTTTATGGATTGATGGGAGGTAGCAGAAATTTCTGGAGGTGTCAACCTTGTTGGAGGAAGTATAACTCATTGTGTCTGTTCTTGGGGACTGTTCCTTTCTCAGTCAGTCCTCTTCCCCGTTCTTTATTTTGTGGCCCCATGTCTGCTTCAATATACATGTCCCTGAGCCCTGGCCACCACTGTGCTCTGCATCGCCCTAGGCTCATGGCACCAGAGCAGCCGTGGAATGCAACCTGAGATGGTGAAGCCAACATAAATTCTTCCACTCTTAGTTGTTTCCCTCAAGTATTCTCTCTTGATGAAATGATGATTAATACACTCCCCTTATACGTATTTAAGAATAGCCACCCATTACCATCAAACAGATACCAAGTGAGCACTACTGGCCTAATCATCAGGAGTTTTTGTTGATCAAATGAAAATGGCGGCCAGGGATATAGCGCAGCGCTAGCATACTTGCTGGGAGTGTGTAAGTTCTCAGTTAGATTCTTTGTGCTACAGAAACGAAAGGGACAAAATAAAAACGATAATGACTTTAAGCCCTTGTACCTTGGTCTTGACAACTACTTAACACCTGAGAAACTGAGGAGAAATTTTAATGCAATACAAAGTACTTTATGATAGAGTGGTGGAAAGTATTTACAAAATCAGTTTCAGAAAGATAGAGAAACCTAGTCATTAAATTCTAGAGATAAATAACCCTATAAAAACCCAGTGTATCAATACAGTGTAAAAAAAGATGCTAAATGAAGTAAAAATATTTCTACATGTGTATACAGTTGTGTGTATCTATGTTAATATACTTGAATGTTTTCTTTTAATTTTATTTTATTTTTATTTTTTTAATTTTTATTTTATTAATTTATTCTTGTTACATCTCAATGGTTATTCCATCCCTTGTATCCTCCCATTCTCCCCTCCCTCCCATTTTCCCCTTACTCCCCTCCCCTATGACTGTTCCTGAGTGGGATTACCTCCCCCTGTATATGCTCATAGGATATCAAGTCTCTTCTCGGTGACCTGCTGTCCTTCCTCTGAGTGCCACCAGGTCTCCCCCTCCAGGGGACATGGTCAAATATGAGGCACCAGAGTACGTGAGAAAGTCATATCCCACGCTCCACTCAAGTGGTTTAAAAATGTGTCTCAAGTCCATTAACATATTGTTTATGTTATACGATTACACAGAGATCATTATCAGATCTCTCCATATGCCTGACACTAAGGAAACAATCTGCCTTTAGTAATTATGTTCCATTGTCATCAGTTCAAAGTGATTATGACAAAACAATCATTCCATAATTATTAAATATTTATATTAAATGTACTAAACATTGTGTTGAACACTATAACGAAACTAGGAAAGTTTTCATTGTTTTTTGAATGTTCACGACTGTTTAAAGGTAATGGGTTATGGCAGTAATTAATATTTAGTTTTCTTAGTAGTCATTGCTAGGCAGGGAAATGGGAAGCCATCTACAGAAGGGTATTTATTGGCCAAATCCCATAAAGCTTATCAAGAGAAATGAAACTTAGATATGATTTCAAAGGATAGATTGCATCTGACAAGTAGAAATAGGATTTAATTATTAGAAAAACAAACAATGAAGCTTTTCCAGAGCCATATGATGGTAAAGGGCCAGGCTGATTTAAAGAGAGACCAGCTTGCATGTGACGTTAGCATATATCCGCAGAGAAGCAAAGTAAATCATCGTAATGTGAATGTCAGGCCAGAGAACTCAGATTTCTTCCTGAAGGTATTAATAAACAAACGCTTTCTGAGAAACCACTGAATAAAAGCAATACCTAGAGACCAATAGTTTGGCATCAAGGAAAAACAAAAGAGATAAAAGAGTTTAGCGGACATTGTGAGAGAAAGAAAGCAGTCGAACGGGTTTGAATATAAGAAAGTATAGAAGAAAACTGTTATAAGAAATAGACTCATGAATCACCAACGCTCTTTCTTTGATGGTTTGACAGTTCAGGGTGATGTTTGTGTGTCTTTAAGACATTTAAGCTCAAAGCGAGAGAAAGACGGTGAAAATGTTCAAATGCGCACATTAGAGAAGCAAGGCTGAGTATGGGGCAGTCTGGGAAGACACTCTGCCCTGGTTAAGGTTTCTGTTGCTGTGATGAAGCAAGTTGGGGAAGAAAGTTTATTTGGCTTAGGTTTCAAATCACTGTTCATTGCTGAAGGAGTCCTTCTGACAGGAACGCAAATAGGTCAGGAGTCAGGAAGGAAGAGCCAATGGGGAAGCCATGGTGGATGCTGCTTACTAGCTTGCTCCCCGTGACTTGCGCAGCCTGCTTTCTTATATTACTTAGGACCACCAGCCCAGGGATGGCGCCACCATACATTAGGGAACAAGAAAAGAATTAAGTTATGAAAGGCATGACTTTATGTTAAAAATGAATAGATCACATTCAAGGTTATGCAGACTTATGCTTATAATTTTCATTTTACCTGCTTCTGTCCTCACCCACTATAGAACAGGTGTGGGAGTATTCTGGGTCTGAAAGCTGTGCTTTCTGCTGTGTGATTTCAGATGGCTGACAGTAAGAAAAAGCACGGGCCCCCTCAGCACATGCACACATTATGTAACCAAATAAAAGCTTTCACAACAGGGAACAGAAGCTGTCAAGTAGCCCCGAGACACTACCTGGTGGATGGATACTTTCTGCCAGCTTCTGTCCAGATCACTGCCAACAACAGTTTTCAAATTAATTAAAACATATGGTCATTAAATTCATACTTAACATGCTCTACAAATTTACACCTCTTTTGGACCAAAGACATTGAAAATATAATTTTAAAATTTAAAAAAGCAACTTCTCTTTAATTTCTGATTGTTCTTAACTTGGCATTTTGTTGTGGGACAGACTTTTCCTGCAGAGACGCAACACAAGTCTACTTATCCAGGACAGGGATCCCACAAGAGACAAAAGTACAGACACCACCAAAGTCCAACTTGGTGAACCAGGGAGGTTTATTGGGATTACTTACAGGAGTATGGGCGCGGGTTACTGACAGGAACAGAAATGACTCACAAACAACTGCATCACCAAAGCCCACTGCAGTATGGCTCACAGCTCACAGAGATGGGAGTGTAGAGCACAGCCTGCCTGCAGGCAGCTTAGCGTGTTACAGAGTGTCCTTTCCAGGTGCCTCAGTTGGTCTCAGCATCTTCCAGGCAGTTGATCTGGACTTTTTTTCCTCTCTGCAGCTCAGATGGCCTCTGTTTTATGCAGCCTGCCTGGCTTATCTGAGAATGAATCTCAGAACTCTTTTCTGTTTGTATACTCGTGAGAGTGAGGTGCCTAGTGAAGCTGGCTGGTCTTAGAAACTTCTAAATGTTGTGTTGAGTTTACTTTCTCTCTCAATGAGCTTCCTGCAGGTGGAATGTCTCAACCTGGGAGGAAGCTTCTACACAAGTCAGTCCAGTGGCCAGTTAGTCTTTCACCTTCTTAAAGGAATTAATGTTTTATAAATGCTGTTTAATGTAGTATTAAAGCGTACTATTTCATAGGGATTACAGGAAAGCTCTGTAAAGCCAAAAGCAGGGATATTATTTTCTTTTCCACTTAAAAATGTTTATATTGTGTTGAGGAAGGGTTTAAAAATATGGGAAATGTGGCTTTTCTGTAGGTTTAAAACTTCATGTATTTCATGAAATTCTAGTATGATGCAAGATATTAAAACAGTTGTAGAAAGTTGCATATGTATAGACACTCTATGGAAAACACAAATTGGAGAGGATGGGTTACCAATAAAAGGTGGGGGAGGACAGGAAGTAGCCAAGGTTAGGACGGTGGGTTATATTTAAGAGGACTTAGGGCCAATATGACCAAAGAACATTTCAAGACATTTTCAGTAAGTGAATAAAATATTTTAAAACTCAATCCATTTGCTCGAACTCTGTAGCTTTTGGATGGGATTTTAGCCTTATGAGAAACAAATTGAGATATTGAGTGGACAGAAAAGACAAATAGTCAACATGGTGGTATATCCCAGTCAGTGGAGGACTGTGGTGACTACGCTCGGTTCAAGCTCATGGGCATTATCAGGTCAGCCAGTGCAGGCAGATGCATACTGCTAGTCTGTGCTGTTTTCAGTGTGGACTTTAAATATTGAAGTTTAGTGTAGGAAAGAAAGATCTTTGTGTCTAGTTTCCCAGTCCTTTAGGCCTGTATTCCTTAGCTGTATTTTGTTTGTGTGTTTCTATGAGAGTCATGTAACTCCTAATAGATTGTTTATATGTCCTCATCTGTTTTATTAAAAGTAATGTTTCCCGTGTAGCATAGTTATGGTTCTCCTGCAGTATCGCCTCCCATACCCTCCCCACCACCTACCCACCCAAGTCACTCCCTTTCTTGCTCTCTTTCTCATTGAAGCAGGCATCTAAAAAAGTAAATAAAAATAATATAATAAAATACGAAATTTAGATGGTTTTTAACAGAAGATTTGTGTCTTATTATCAGACACTTCCTTATGTGTAGACTGTTCAGTGTCAAGGGACTGATGAAGGAACGCATTTTAACTAGGATTCTTCTCTAAAAATCCCAGGTGTAGATGAGGGAAAGAGGCTTTGTTAACATAAGGCAAGGACACACAATGACACCATATGTTAGCACCACATTCTGGCTTTATGCTTTTCATTTTCGATCTCACTATTATCCCAGTACACCATTAAATGTAAATATTCATATGTAGTTATGTTCATTGTAAAGATCTTTAAAATACTAAGTATCTCAGGTTTAAAATGAATGAAAAAGACAAGAAAGAAAATGTAAATTATGTTACATTTATAGAACCAATGAATAAAAAATACACCCTCCTTCTCTGATTCTTCTAAGTATTTAGAAACTTAACGTTTCTTACCTGATATACAGCAGTTGGCCACAATTAGAACTCTTATTGTCTGTGTCTTTAAGCAACAGAGAAAAGGAAAAAGTAGGCAAGGCAGGCAGCAAGTGAAATAAAATAAAAATAAAATAAAAAAGTCCCCACAGAGCAGAGATTGGAAACTGGAAGTAAAGCAGGAGCAGATAATCCCTGAGAGTACCCTGCAGCGCTGAGAGACCTCGTGCTGGCCTCAGTGAAGGATGGCAGAGAAGGCTCCGACCAGATCATCTGAAAAGTCACTTTCAGCTCTGACTACCCACTGCTTTACACCTTGCATGTCTGTGGCACTTGTTCTGTGTCAGCAAAACCCGGTGAATGAAGAAGAAGGGTTTCCGTGCATGGGGTCACCAGGAATATTTTTTTTTATTTTCTCAATTATATGGAAATGCAATTTTTATAAAGGAGACTATACATTCTAGCAAATATCTGTGTCCCTTCCCTTTTCAGTTTGTGCCTGTCCCCTTACTGTCTGCAGTTTACTGTCCATATTTCACATACAGTCTTGGCGACTTAGTTGCTTAGAGTGCAGTAAGGCGTTGCTTCCTAATTGATACTTTCTTGTTCTGGCTCATTACTAAATGATTGGAGACACAAGGAACTCAAAGGTAGGAAGAGCTAGACGTTGTTCTTCCTGCCTTCTGCCAGTCCCTCCCTGCAAACACCAGGCTGATGCTGAGTGATAAGCTTCGGATTAAGCTGTTCATATTGGTCGTAACAGGAGTAGCTAGCTACTCTTTAGAGGCAGATATACAGAGCTGCTTCTAGTAACACACAAATACTGTTGGGCTAGGAGTACAACTCAGTCGGGGGACATTTGCTTTATTTAGTTTCTGCAGTCCTGTGTTTGATCCTCAGCACTATAAATAATGCTGCCAATGATTATAAGGACACCAATACTACCTAGTCAAATACAATTATCATGTAAAATTATAATCTAGATTGGACCAGAGTTGGCTTATCTGTGTAGAGTTTGGAGTCCTGGTGTTTGTACCTCTGCACATAAGTTTGTGAAAACTTGTGCTTCCATTTTCAGCCTCTTTGGCGTGTTTGACGGATGGCAAGAGGTGATGGAGCTTGATTTATGTTCAGAATTTTAGATGCACCAAGATAGAAAAGATGTTTTTTTTAAGGCTATCAAATAGAAATGCGCGTGCACACACACACACACACACACACACACACACACACACACACACACAC
>OU015758.1:24954298-24984912 GCA_907169655.1 Acomys percivali | reverse complement strand
AAAAAAAAAAAAAAAAAAAAAAAAAACCGACAAGGCAAAAGCCTTCTCACCAAAGCTGGCCAAAGCAACCCAACAGGAGGAAAAAAGTCCCAAGAGCAGGCAAGAGTCAGGGATGTACCTACTCCCACAGCTAGGAGTCCCCCCAAACACCAAGCTAACAGCCACAGCATATATGCAGCAGACTTGGTGCAGGACCCGTGCAGGCGCTGTGCTTGCCTCTGCAGCCTCTGAGCGCATATGCACTTTGGTTAGTTGATTAGTTGAGTCAGTGTTTTCCGGGTGTCCCCCATTCCTTCTGGCTGTTACGATCTTTCCTCCCACTCTGAAGGGTTCCCTGAGCTCCAAGGGGAGGGAAACAATGGAGACCTCCAGTTTAGACTCACTGCATAATGTCTGTCAGAAGGTCTCTGCACCCATTCCCATCTGCTGTCAGAGGAAGCCTCTCTGGTGATGCCTGCACAAGGCACCAATCTATGAGTATAATAGAATATCATTTCATTGATTTTTTTTTTAAAAGACTAGTCCTATTTGGCTCTGCTCTGGGTATCTGGGCTATGTAGTCTCCAGTTCCTGACCATCCAAGCAGTGTTGGGCATGGGCTCCTTCTTCTGGAGTGAGTTTTGAGTTAAATCAGACATTGGTTGGCCACTCTCACAAGTTATATGCCATCATTACCCTACTGCATCTTGCAGGGAGGGCAGATTGTTGGGGCAGAGGTTTTGCAGCTGGGTTGCTGTGCATGTTACTCCTTTTTTTTTTTTTTTTTTTTTTTTTGTAGCCTTCAGATTACCATCCAGCACCAGAGAGACTATAACAGAGTGGTGAAGGCTCTATGCACGCTCAACTTCTTCCTGTTCAGTGAGCTGTGTGGATGTTGTCCTCAGCAATGCGGCCACACTGCCAGTTTGCCAAGAGCAACCCTCCATCCTAGTGTCAGCCTGGCTTGTTTGGGGATCTCCATGGGACCATTTTGGCCAACCAAGCCTTGCCTGGTTGCAAGAGATAGGTCCATATCCCCCATTACTAGGAGGAGTCCTCATAGATTCCAGGAACGTTCTACTGTACTAGGAACCACCCCCAAGTGCTCCCCAATTCCAGACATCTCTCCCCTATACTCTTTCCCTCTATTCCATTCCTCACACTCCACCTGATACCCCAACTCTCCTCATTCCTTCCACCCCCAGTTAACCAGCAAAATCTATCCTCTTATTCCTCCTAGGGAGATCCTCTAGATACCTCCTCTTTACCTAACCTCTTGGTCTAAATATTGTAGCCTGGTTATCATTTATTTAATGGCTAATTTCCACTTATAAGTAAATACATGCCATATTTGTCTTTCTGGATCTGAGTTACCTCACTCAGGATGATTTTTTTCCCCAGTTCCATCCATTTGCTTGCAAATTTCTTGATATTACTTTTTTTTTTAAAAAAACAGCTGAGGAATAATCCATGATGTAAATACACTGCGTTTTGTTTACTCGTTCTTCTATTGAGGGACATCTAGGTTGTTTCCAGTTTCTGCTTACTATGAAGGTGGTTGAGCAAGTATCCTTCTGGTAAATGGAGTGTCTTTTAATATATGCCCATTTATATAAGTGTTTTTCAGCCATTTGGCATTCCTTTATTGGGAATTTCTGTTTAGGTCTGTATGCCCTTTTTAATTGGATTATTTGGTTTTTTGATATCTAGTTTCTTGAGTTCATTATATATTTTGGATATTACTCCTCAATCTGATGTGGAGCTAGTGAAAATCTTTTCCCATTCTGTGTGCTGCCATTTTGTCCTATTGATGGCATCCGTTGCCTTACAAAAGCTTTTGAGTTTCATGAGGTTTCATTTATTAATTGTTGATATTAGTGCCTGTGTTATTGGTGTTCTTTTCAGGAACTTGTCTCCTGTGCCAATGCATTTAAGGCTATTACCTCACTTTCTCATCTCAGGTTCAGTGTGTCTAGTTTTATGTTGTAGTGTGGACTTGAGTTTTGTACAGGGTGACAAATATAGATCTATTTTTATTGGTCTATATGTAGACATCCAATTTGGCCAGCACAATTTGGTGAAGATGCTGTCTTTTTTCCTGTATATTTTTGGCTTCTTTATAAAATAAATTGGCCGTTCATAGGTGTGTGGATTTATGTCTGAATCTTTAATTTAATTCCACTTATCAATGTGTCTGTTTTTATGCCAATAACATGCAGGTTTTATTACTATTGCTCTGAAGTATAACTTGAAATCAGGAATGTTATTAACTCCAGAAGTTCTTTTATTCAGGATTGTTGTTAGCTATCCTGGATTTTTTGTTTTTCCATATGATGTTAAGAATTGTCCTTTAAAGGTCTGTAAAGAATTATGTTAGAATTTTGATGAGAACTGAATTGAATCTGTAGATTACTTTCTGTAAGATGGCATTTTACTGTGCTATTTCTACAAATTCATGAGCATGGGAGATCTTTCCATCTTCTGATATCTTCCTCAGTTCTTTCTTCAAAGATGTGACGTTTTTATCGTAACTTTCACTTGCTTGATTACAGTTGCCCCAATATCTTTTACATTATTTGAAGCTATTGCAAAAGGCATTGTTTCCCTGATTTCTTTTCAGTGCATTTGGCATTTGCTAATAGAACAGATAGTAATTTTTTCAATTCTAAAGTATTTATTAATCACCTTATAATATATTGCTGCAAATATGTAGATATAAATAAATACTCAGACATATACATACATATAAAATTAAAAAACTTTCATGTAAGGTTATGACTTACCAACAGTAGTCATCATTATAAATATACATTTAATCAAAACAAATGATACAAATTGATAATAAAAAATAAACTTTTGTTTAAAAACATCTCCTTTGATAAGTCAAATGGAATATCATGATTGAAAAAATTGCTTACTTATCCCTTTGTTTAATGTCCTGTAGATTTGTGTCCTTTGGATGAGACATTTGTTAGATTCCTCACAAGTGAAGAGTAGATTGTTTTCTCACCAAATGAGCAAAAGTCTGATGTGAAAGGTGGTAGGATATGGGAGCAGAATATTTTTTTTCTTTCTTTCTGGTTTTAGAGTTATTGTCCACAGTTTACGATGCTTTCATATCAATAATGAACTCTATTGCTAATGGGACCCAAGTCTAAGCCTGAACTCATTTACATTTCCTGAGCACCTTAAATACAGCCTGTAGGTTACTCTAAAATTGTTTGATTAGGAGAGGGCGGGGGATGGCAAATCACAACATGTGTGTGGAAGCCAGGACAACTTCTGGGGACTCAGAGCTCCCTCCTATGTTGCTTTTGAGGCAGGGCCTCTCAGTATTTGTCTCTATGCTGTGTGCATCAGGGTAGGTTCCTCAGAAGTTTCTGGTCGTCTTCCTGGCTCTGCTCCACACTTTTCTTCAGGAGTGCTAGGAGTACAAAGGCATGCATGCAGATCCAGCTTTCCCATATGGATTCTATATGTGGAACTCAGGCTGTCAGGCTCCACGACCAGTGCTTTACCCCTTGAACCATCTCTCAGCCCTGAAGGTAATTTTATACAATATTTTTAGCATGCCTATATCTTGCCTAGGACCTATCACTTGAGATTGGGAGTGGAATCTTCCACTTGTGATATCATGTTGGTACCCCACATGGTTCATATTTCAAGCATTTCATAGGGATTGTTGGATCGAAATACTCAACCTGCTCAAATGCACATACTCAATCAAGTGAGGCAGGCTGTGGGTAAATACGCTTTTTCTGCAAAGCCTAACGATGTGAGTTTAATTCCCACATGGCGGGAGGAGAGAACTGACTTCTGAGATTTGGCCTCTGACCACCATATGCATGTGAGGCATGTATGTACCCACCCACGCTCCCAACACAGTGAAAATGTAAACAGAACAGATGAATGCACGCACACATTGATATATGTGCAATGGAAACACATTCATACCTATGTGTATGTATATATGTATACATATATGTTGTATGTCACTTGCTGCACAGATCTAGGGCTATATGATCCAACTGGGATGGTGAAAGAACGAAAAAAAAAAAAAAAGCAAACATATTGACACATGAACACAGAAAAGCTGGAACTAGGAGCCCTGGGTTCCCTAATGGAAAGCTGCAGCATCCCGGAAGTTCACTGTGCTTATCATACGCAATTGAGCAGGGATGTGGGGTTATTGCATATAGCTGGACAAGAAGGCAGGTTTATCTAATCCTGGCAGAAGTATTCTGTGTAAAAGAGCAGTGTCCAGGCTGTAATATCCAGAAGGAGAAAGCTACAGTGAACACTTGCTGTACACACTTCCAACATTTCCACTTGGACCAGAGGAAGCTTTGCCATCCTTAGGAGCCTTACCCAGGGAAGGTTTGGCCACTCCCACAGGGCTGAGGCATTAACACTTGACGTGACCATGTTCTTGTCAACCATACACAGTTGCCCAAGACTTGCCTCACTTCCTACAATTGTACATGTTTAGGAACATGTATGAAATACATAAACAGTGGTCTTTGCTATTTGCAGTACCTATGTTTTAGTAAATTTACCGTGACCATTGTGGTAGCCAATACCCTTGCTTGAAGGAAAATCCAGAGTTAAGATTTTAATAGTTTCCAGTTACTATATTTTGATCAACTGCTTAAGGCATAGCCTTTCTTTACATATATCTAAAATAAATACTTTTAAAGGTATCTTATTTTTTATTGCTTGAATTTACTTGCTTAAAATATTGTTTAACGATGTTTGACCAAATATTTCTTATGTTATACGTAGATGTTGCTAACTCATTAACATTGGACTCATAGACAACAGCATTATAAATCATGTCTGATTGACACTTCTCTAATACAATTTTTTTTAAGTTAATCTTCTATCCATCCATTTTGCTGAACGTGTTTCTCAACTCTTGGAGTTTCCTTGTGGAATCTTAAGGGCCATTTATATACAATATCATTTCATTTGCAAATAACTGTACTTGGACTTTTTCTTTTCCAATTTTTATCCTTTTGATCTCCTTCAGTTGTCTTATTGCTCTAGGTAAAACTTCAAGTACTATATTGAATAGATAAGGAGAACTCTGGGAGCCTTGTTCCTCAGTGTAGTGGAACTGCTTTGAGTTTCTCTCCATTTAATTTGATGTTGGCTATAGTCTTGCTGTATATTGCCTTTATTGTGTTTAGGTATGTGCCTTGTATCCCTGATCTCCAGGACTTTGTCATAAAGGGATGTTGGACTTTGCCAAAGGTTTTTTCTGCATCTAATGAGATTATCATGTGTGTGTGTTTTGTGTGTATGTGTGTGTTTTGTTTTCTTTTTTACAGGTTATTAATATGGTAGATTATATTTATTGATTTTTGTTTATTGAACCATCTCTGGGGTGAAGACTACTTGCTCATGGTGGAAAATCATTTTGATGTGTTCTTGGATTTGATTTGCACATATTTTATTACGTATTTTTGCATGTATGTTCGTAAAATAAATTGGTTTGTAATTCTCTCTCCTTGTTGAGTCTTTATGTGGTTTTGGCATAAGGGTGACCTCATACAATGAATTTGGCAATGTTCCTTCTCTTTCTATTGTGGAATAATTTGAGGAGGACTGGCATTGGCTCTTTAAAAGTCTGGTAGAGTTCTCCACCAAAACCATCTTCCCTTGAACTTTTTTTGGTTGGGAGATTTTTTAATAACTCCTTCTATTTCACTAGGGTTATAGGTCTATTTAAGTAGTTTATCTGGTCTTGATTTAAAGTTAGTAAGTGGTACTTATGGAGAAAACTATCCATTTTTTTAGATTTTCCAATTTGCTGGTACATCAGTTTTTAAAATATGTCCCTATGATTTTTTAGATTTCTTTAGAATCTGTTGTTAGGTTTCCCTTTTAATTTCTGAGTTGGTAATTTGAATATTCTTGCTGTCTTTGCGTTAATGTGTATAAGTATTTATCTATTTTGTTGATTCTTTCAAAAAACCAACTCTTTGTTTTATTGATTCTTTGTATTGTTCTTTTTCTTTCTACTTTACTGATTTTTAGGCCTAGTTTAATTATTTCTTGCTCTTGGGCGTGCTTACTTATTTTTGTTCTAGTGCACTCTCTGTCTCTCTCTGTCTCTCTCTGTCTCTCTCTGTCTCTCTCTCTCTCTCTCTCTCTCTCTCTCTCTCTCTCTGTCTGTCTCCTCTCCTCTCCATTCTGCTGTTAAGTTGTAATATGAGCTCTTTACCCTTTCCTTCCTTCCTTCCTTCCTTCCTTCCTTCCTTCCTTCCTTCCTGCCTTCCTTTTTTTAAATGGAGGCACTTAGTGCTATGACCTTCCTCATAGCACTGCTTTCATTGCGTCTCATAAATTTGGTGTGCTCTGTACTCACTTTGAGTGAATTCTAGAAAGTCTTTAATTTGTTTATTTATGTCTTGACCCATTTTTCATTTAGTAGAGAGTTGTTGAGTTTCCATGAGTTTATAGGCTTTCTGTTGTTATTCACATATGTCTTTACTCCATGGTGGTCTGATAGGGTGCTGGGGGTTGTTTCAGTTTTCTTGTATCGGTTGAGACTTAGTTTGTGACCATGTGTGTGGTCAATTTGGAGAAAGTACCATCTGCTACTGGGAAGAAGGTTTATCCCTTTGTGTTTTGGTGAAATTTTCTGTAAATATCTGTCAGTTCCAGTTGGTTTATGATGTCTGTTCTCTCCAGTATTTCTCTGTTTAGTTTTGTCTGGATGACCTGTCCATTGGTGAGAGTGGGGTATTGAAGTCTCACACTGTCAGTGTGTGAGGATCAATATGCGATTTAAGCTGTAAATAGTGTTTCATTTACAAACTGGGGTGCTCTTTTGTTTGAGGCATAGATGTTAATAATTGAAATCTCATTTTCGTGAATTTTTCCTTTGAGTACATAGTATCCTTAACCATTTCTTTTTATTTCGAAGTTTATTTATTTATTTTTTTTAGAAATTAAAATGGCTACACTAGCTTGCTTCTTAGGTCCATTTGCTTGGAATATTTTTTTTCCAGTTCTTTACCGTGAGGTAATGTCTATCCTTGCTGTTAAGGTGTGTTTCTTGGATGCAGCAGAATGATGTATTCTGTTTTCTCATCCATTCTGTTAGACTGTGTTTTTTTTAATTGGGCAATTGAGACCATTGATTGTTGAGAGTTATCAATGACCAATGATTGTTGATTCTTGTTATTTTGTTGTTGTTGCTTTTGGTGGTGGTGGTGGTGGTGGTGGTGTGTGTGTGTGTGTGTGTGTGTATTTGTCTTTGTGTATTCCCTTTCTTTGCCTTTTGCTGGTGTGCCTTTTACTGTATTTTTATGTTTGTAGTTAACCTCCTTGTTTTGGAGTATTCCCTCTAGCCCTTACTGTAGAGCTGGATTTGTAGAACAGATAGTGTTTAAATTTGACTTTATCATGGGATATCTTATTTTTCTCAGCTATGGAGATTGATATTTTGCTGGGTATAGTAATCTGGCTGGCATCTGGAGTCTCTTAGAATCTGCAGGACATCTGTCCAGGCTTTTGGAATCTTCGTTAAGAAGTTGGGTGTAAATCGGCCTTTATGTATTTTTTTCCTCTTGCAGCTTTTAATATTCTTTCTTTGTTTTGTATGTTTAGTATTTTGATTATAATGTGTCAAAGAGATGTTCTTTTCTGGCCCAATTTATTTAGTGTTCTGTAAGTGTCTTGTACTATAAAGGCATGTCCTTCCTTAGGTTAGGAAATTTTTCTTCTATGATTTTTATTGAAAATATTTTCTAGGCCTTTGGGTCAGATTCTTCTCCTTCTTCTGTTCCTATTATTTTTGGTTTGTTTCATAGTGTCCTAGATTTCCTCAATGTTTTGTGTCAAGAAATTTTTAGATTTAACATTTTCATTGACTGGTGTATTGATTTCTTCTACAGTATCATCAATGTCTAAGAGTTTCTCTTCCACCTCTTGTATTCTGTTGGTGAAGAGTGTCATCTCTCTAGTTCTGTTAGAATTATTAAATTTTTCATTTGCAGAATTCACTCTTTTGTTTGTTAGTTTCCTTTATTGCTTCTATTTCCATTTTCAGATCTTGAACAGTTTTATTTATTTCAACTCTTTGTTCCTTTTCTTGATTTTCCTTAAGAAATGTATTCATTTCCTCCAGTTGTTTGTATTTTCCTAGATTTCTTAAAGGGATTTACATATTTTCTCCAGTTATTTGTTTATGGTTTCCTGGCTTTCTTAAAGGAGTCTATTCATTTTCTCCAACTGTTCATTTGTGTTTTCGTGCATTTCTTTAAGGTATTTATTCATTTCTTTTTAAGATCAAGAACCTCTATCATTTTCAGACAGTTGGTTTTAAGGTTTTCTTCTTGTGTTTCAGCTGTGTTGGAACATTCCGCAGAGCTGGGCTGTAGTGGACACTGTTATTGATTGTGTTCTCATGCTGGAGTCTAGGCATCGGTTTGGTGTGATTATAGGTCTGGGTGCTGATTTCTGGATTTGTCTTTGTTGGGTGGGTATTTTGTTGCTTAATTTCTGTTTCTTCTCTTGATTTTCAGAGAATGTGATGGAGTGTTACCTGTTTTCCTGGCCTGCTCAGTTGGTGTGTTCAAAAGGAATGCCTGCTGGTGTTGGAGGCTGGGATACAGGGAAAAATGGGGTCACGGAGGTCTGGCGGGGATGGTCCCTGGGATCTACAGGGAGGTGATCATTGAGAAAGGGAAACTGTAGCTGGTGTTCTGTGGCAGTAGTAGCAATGAGTCTGAGGGGTTATATCTGGGGAACGGAGATCATGTTTCAGTTCTTCCAGTATTTTTATCCTTTATTTTGGTAATTTAATGTGTGTGTGTGTGTGTGTGTGTGTGTGTGTGTGTGTGTGTGTGTGTTTATAGTGGTTGGTATTCTGTGTTTCCTAGTTAAGGAGTTTGGCATCTGACATTAATTAAGAGAACTTTTGTTTTTGGTGCCTCATACACTGCGTCTATCGGTCTTTATTATTATATTATTCCACTTATACTTTTTGCAGCTGCCCAGTTCTTGGATATTCTGCTTTGTTACTTTGTTTTATTCTGTTTTAGTGGTTTTCTTCTTGCATTTCTGTTTTCGAGATTGTCAGACTCATAGCTTTCCATTAGCCATGGAAAGTAGAGGAAAACATAACAGTATGTCCCCTAGACTATTGTGAGTTGTCTATTATTTGTCTTTTAAGAAATAAGATAGGGTCATTTGTTTTAAAGTTACTTCAAAAAGTAACATGCATACATTTGTGCTTATAAATAAATATCAGCATTCTAAAAATATGAGCAGATTAGGAAAGAAATGGTAGAGATGTATAGAGAAGCAGGGCTGCTCTATAGAAGGGATAATAGAAATATTGATTATTGTAAGAATGACAAAAATGTCAAAAATATTTATTTGTCCACCTCTGTGCTTCCCGACATGCTTCCCTTGATGCGATGCCCCACTGACCTCTGAAATACCTGTTTATATATCAAGTAAACTTGATATAAAGGATGGTAATAATAATAGCTAATACTTATCGATTACACATTTTATGTAAGACCCTATTCTAATTGCTTCATCTAAACTCATTCATTGACTCCCTGAGCAATGTTGTAGCTCAGTGGTGTTAGCATGTACATTTTCTTTGGAAGAAATCATTGCAGAGCTACTGTAATGGAAGTTTCATATAGGAGCCACATGCGTGTTGTCTTGCTTTTAACTTTATCTTTTACATTATGCTATATGATCTGAGTCTTGACTTGATAATTTCTTGGCCCTTTTTTCATTCTTTTAAATTAATACCAGTATCAAAATATAAAACACATTCCAACTGTTTAGAGACCCATAGTCTTTAAAAAATGACAGGCCTTAAAAGCTCAACCTCTTTAACATATTGAAAGTTTCTCAAAACCTTCAAAATTTCCCTGAAACTCCAAAGTTTATCTAAAAATTTAAAGGCTTTTGATTTGGGGCTCTTATTTTAAGACAATGTTCCTTTTATTTCAAGAAGGAAGAAAAAGGCACATTCATAGTCAAATCAAAGAAAACTCAGAATTGAATTGTATAAAAAGTTCAGTGTTGACATTGTGGAGCTCATGATCCTCTGGGTTCCAGAGAGCCTGGACAGCTCCACTTGGCTGGTTCTGCCATTCACAGCACACGCAGCTCTTCTTAAAGGCTCAGACAAGCTTCGTTCAACACCATCTGCTGTCCTCATTGGTGGCCCCATAGTCCTGGCATCTCCAATAGGCTGTACTTTTACTAATATCCCTTCCTGGGCTATTTTCAGGATTTCTAACCTTTGCATGGGATGCTGTGGCTCAGATAATTGCTTTCATTTCTGTATCATGATATTTGCTGTCTATTTTCCTAACCTAACAACCCAATCCATTTTATTTGTTGATGTCCCCACTTACACTTTTCTTTCTCATTCTTCTCTTTTTACTGTTGGAGAACTGTCCATATCATTATTATTGAGATTCTTAAAAATTAATTCAGTTCTTGTGAAAATATAATTCTCATTCACTCATTGAATCCTGTATGTCTTGATATTCAAGAATTTCTATTAATAGTCTCATCTCATGTGTCCAGCTTTCCCCGATCATCAAGGAATTATTTTCTGTCTCCTTCAGGTTGGCAGCCTTTGCTTCCTCACAGCTTTTTAGCGTTACTACTCCAATGAGAGTTTTAAAAATTCCTTTCTAACATTGTATTTTTTCTTTAAGACTTAACCAGAATTATTTCCCATGAAACTAATTCATTGTTTGACTGCTTTCTTCTTAGTGTGCACACTCACAGGGTCTTACACATTCTGTTCCAAGTTACCGTAGGTGACGTCAATGGGCTTTTGGCTGCTTATGTATTTGGAAAGCTTTAACCTGTTCTTAAGGGGTGGGAAATAGGTGACAATGCATCTGCTAAAGCATAAATACCCAAATGATTTCATAGCATCTTTTATTGAAGCAGTGACACCAGTGCTACTTAGAATAATTACCTTCCTAACCTAAATGATGTTTATTCAGAGAGATTTCTCTTTCTATCCAACTTCAATACTACTTAAATGGTTAGAAAGAACACTGTATGGGTGGTTTTACTTCTCGTGTGTTTTTATCTATGTAAAGTGCCAAGTCTAAGGTAGAAAGGATGCTGGGCAAGGTGGACATTTTCTGCTGTGGAAATGCTGTTTTTATGTATCTGTTATATCTAGTTTTCCAATCTTGGTTACAAATCTGAGTTTTCATTTGCCCTGAATCTTTCACTATGATTTTTAATTTATTAATGTCTTTGTAGTTTTGTCATTTCTGCATTAACTCTCTTAAATGCATTAAAGGTTATAATTTGCTTATGAATTATTCCTTTTATTGAGTAAAAATGCTTTTTTTAACCCACTAATTCTTTTTGCCTTTAACTCTTATTTTGATAAAGCATCTAATTTGATTTAGTTGAGTAGCCTACCATTTGTGATTCTACAGTGAAAGAAATTATTATTTTATGGCTTCATTTATAAGCAGTGTTTAAAATCATGTTCACTTAATGGCTAGCTATGTCTTGGTACCATATATTACACCCTGATCTTAAAAATGAGTTATATGGTCATCTTTCAGTACTCAGATGAAATGATTCTACAAATTAGTTGACATTTTATATGTACCAGCATTCTTGAATCATGCTCATCATCTATGGGGAATGTAAACATGAAGCTCATATAATTTGCCCAATGTTACTCTTCTTCAAACTACTTGCAACTATTAGGAAATAATAAAAAAAGTATGAATTAATTTGGCTTCTATCAATTTTCTTCCAAGAACCTGAAGTACTTGCTTGGTGTAAAAAAATGTATGCTATTTTAGAATTTGTATACGTATTGATTCTGTAAATGACATAATGTTTATTTCAGCAAAAACCAAAATATCAACATAATAAACTCAAGTTTAGTTTAGCCAACTTTTACCATCTCATTGCTCAGAATGAGTGCCACCTACAGAAGAAAAAAGATTGGTCTGGCTTCTTAGGACAGTTTTCACTTAGAAAACAGAAACTTTAAATATAATGTGGTAGGTGCCACAGTAAAGTAATGCAAGGATTATAGGAACCATATATCAAGATTTATTGTTTGTTAATGTGTAGATCATGAAAGTAGAAAGGGGACCCTGAGAGGAAGAAAGGACCATTAGGTGGGGTTGGGGGTGGGGTTGGGATAATGGATTATGTGTGATGTGAAACTAGATGCTGGGTATTGTGAGGAGGGGACATTGGAAGGGCAGTAGGGGTAAAGCGGGGACAGTGGTGCAGGACAGAAAAGAGCAAAGCGTGCATGGAAATGCTGTGATGAAGTCCGTTGCTGTGTTAAAATAATTCAAAGCCAGGCTAAAGCCATCTCATGCTCCAGTTCACCATCGCTCTGATCCAGCCCTGTTGATCTTCCTTACTGTTTCTCATGTGCCCTCCATCTCTGCATGTACTAGCATATGCTTATCATCCTTTGCTCAGCGTTCCTCCTGCCTCAGCTCCCCAACTACTCAGCCTACTAACATACCCCTTGCATTGAGCCAAGTTTATATTTTAAAAAGCCATATTTAAGTTTCTGTTTTAAAAATCTTCCACCCAGCCTTATTTCACTGTTTCCCCTTTAACTGTACCAAAGGAACTTTATCTACTTATAAAAAGGAAAAGCATGAGAATATCATAGCATACGTGATATAGTGTATAAAGACGAGTCCGAAGCATTATTCTAAGCATTTTAAGTGACAACATGAGGGAGGGGTAGGAACAGACTGTAGGACCCAGCATCCCTCTGTAGCTTAGGATTGGAGAGATGTTGGGGCTTTTAAGCATCTTCATGAAGAGCACAGGTGTGCATCTTTTTCAGGTTCACACGTGAACATCAGTGGTTCCTGTGGAGCACACTAGCACAGGGTTAGAAAGAGAATCAGAAAGTGTGGTACATTATGGTTCAGCCACTGTTCCACAAGAGTCTGTTTTTGTTTTTAAAACAACTCAACTATCACACTTAAAATACCCTGAAACAAGCCAGGCAGTGGTAGCACACGCCTTTACTCTTGGCACTTAAGAGGCAGACAGAGATAGATCTCTGTGGGTTCGAGGCCAGCCTGGTCTACAGAGAGAGTTCCAGGACAGCCAGGGCTGCACAGAGAGACTCTGGCTTGAAAAAACAAACAACAACAACAACAACAACAAATCATGTTGCTTCTATGTTCTAAAAGGGAGACCCAACAATTGGCTGAATTTCCTGTTTTTCGTTGAGTTTATTGTACTTTGTATAGATATGATCTATTTTTAGGATCTTTGTTAACATAATTAAAAGCTCCCTTCAAAGTACTACACAGGTTAAAAACCTTCCTATGCGGTTATTCTTTATCTGTATGCTCATATGTGCTAACCTATGGTGGTGCTTGGTTTTGCTCCATGAAGCAAGTAAGTCGTTTAAAATCCAGTAGCCAAGATAAGAGTTTACAGGCCTTATGAGAGGAAAGATGAGGCATATGCTTGCACATGAGCGCAGGTTCAGTGATATAATTACTGTTTCAGTTTGGAGTGAACAGAAACAATTATTTTCATTTGCTAATTTATTTTTATTTTGTGCCCTTTTGTAAACTGCTTGCCCTGTCCTCTTTAAATAGGCATTAAAAAAAAAAAAAACTAAGTAATAAAATTTTGGCTCAACATCTTCTTGAGTTCCTTTCTTATGTGTGCTAACTACTGAAAGACATATTCAGTGATAGGAATCTTCCAAGTCATTATAATAAAATAATTCAAGTGTTTTGTTTAAAAATCCATTACATTTCTGATTGATCATGTTTCCTAGTTTGTTCTGGGTAAAAATTGAAGTAGTTTATTAGTTATTATACACTGTTTCAGATCTGGGCTAATGGTATGGCTAAGGAAAATAGATTTGATAGCTGTTAGCTTTAAATTTCTTGCTAGGAGTTTAATATTGGTAGATAGCAGAAAGAAAAGCATGTTTTTAAGGAGATACACTGTTTTTTGTTTGTTTGTTTATGTCTTATAGCTGTGGTCTTGCTGTGTATCACAGGCTAGCCTTGAATTCCTAGTATTTTCCCACCTTGTCTTTCTAAGTGCTGGGACTGATGCTGCCTCACCCAAACAAATGTCCATCATATGTAATTGTAAGCGAAACTATAAATGATAGATCTTGAAAATGAGTGCTATGATTATATTCTCAAATACAGATCAGTACTGAAATTAAAATGTCAGTGATTTAGTTCATGCTGTTGATACAGACTGTAGCTCCACAGTTGTCATCTGCTCTCTGACAGAGTTTTTCAGAAGAGCTTCTTCAGTTGAAGGGCTGGGGCCATGTTTTTAGAACAGATGTATCTTAGATTCTAAAACAAAAACACTCTAGAACAATGGGGTAAGGAAATGAAGCAAATCCTACTGCAAACCATTGTTAGAAAGTCCATGTGCCTTGGAGATCCTGTGTAGCAGGCACATGTAGAGATGTGTGCTAGTGCGCATCATCACCATGGTTGGGTGATGATGGGAATGCCCTGCAGGTGGGAAGACATGACAGAAATATAGGCAGAAGAACCATATTGTCCAGGAACTCTGGCTGCAGCACACACAGACTCTCTTAGGAGTCTAGTTGTCCACTCATTCTCTCCAAATGATGTGAAGAAAGAAGTGTAGGATACTAGTTTGGGCCTCTGAGACACTCCAATACTAGCTCGGTCAGAATGAACCAACCCAGTGAATAAAGGGAATGGACACTGTTCGAGAGCTGAAACTAAGACCAGGTCCTGCTCACTCTGAATCAGAT
Organism: Acomys percivali; assembly: GCA_907169655.1. NCBI lineage: Eukaryota > Metazoa > Chordata > Mammalia > Rodentia > Muridae > Acomys > Acomys percivali. Next base: position 24,970,154 of record OU015758.1, on the reverse strand, counting down.
ATAAAGCCGGAACAGGCACCGTCAGCACAGTGACAGGATTGGGGAATCACAAACAGTGACTGTGTGTGTGTGTGTGTGTGTGTGTGTGTGTGTGTGTGTGCGCGCGCGCGTGTGTGTGTGTGTTTCCCTACCCTAGGACTGAGGAGTCTGGATAGGCTTGGTGGGCTGTCATGACAGGCAGAAGGTGCGGCGGGGGTGGGGGTGGGATGTTAGAGACACAGCTGGCAGCTACAGGAGGACATGCTGCATGTGGCATTTTCTTCTCTCTAAGCTCTGCCACTGTCCCCATGGAACGAAGGAACCTGACTGACCTGAGCAAGATGCAGAGCCAGTTATAGAAGTGTGACAGCAGAGGGGCCACAAAAGCCAATGTGGTTTATAATGTCAGATTTAGTTTAGTTTGCTTATTCTTGACTAGGACATTGATTTAATGAAATTCATATGATGAGGAAATACATGGTCTACAACAGGCAAACTACAATAAGTTCCAGAGATCTTTAGAGCTACCTACCATCTAAATGTCCTTTGAACAATATTTTTCAAAAATGAAATGGTAATTTAGAGATGGTGGCGTGTTAGTTTTTATTTCCCCTCCAGAGTTCTTTCCAGATTTCAAAACCAATATACCTGCATCTTCAACAGCCATTTAGAACAAGCTTAAAAGAACCCAACATTGCCTGTTTACAGTCGGTACAACAACAGTCTAGATTGTCTACACTGTAATCTCTGCCCTCATTTCACAGAGATGAAGTTCATGTGTGAGCCTCCTGGGCACGAGCTGATAGAAGCACAAGGGGAAATGGAGAAGCAGCAGCTGGGGGGAGATGTTTTTGAACGAAAGCATAATAAATGAAAATTAGAAAAAAGTTAAAGGTCTAAAGTCAACAAATAAAAGTATAGACAGAATACTGATGTCTTATCAGTGGAAAATCATAAAAACATTATTTAACATATTCCTGGATATTGGCGGTATGGCTTATCTGGGCTACAGTTGGGAAACTAGAAATTAGAATCTAAAACATCCAGTTGTTCATACATTAAAGTGTCTCTGGTTACGTCTACAAGGCTGGGCAGGCATTGTTCTCATTTCCCCTAATTCAGTTGGCAATGTCATTTTGGACTAGCAAAATAAGATTGTATTCACATGATTTAAAAAAAAAAAAGTACCAACATTGGTCCTTGCAGATACAAACATAGATAAATACAACATAAAATTTATTGCTTCATAGTTTTTATTCTTAGAAAACAGAATAAAGTTGCTTAGTTAATATGTTTGAAAATGGACAATAAAGTTTAACAAGTGGAGTAAAAATACATTGTTTTCAAATAAACATATTAGTAAAATAGGAAAAGCAACCAGTAGATCAGTTTGTGGCAAAGATAATGAAGAGAATGATAGTTTACTTCAGGGTTTTTAAAAAAAGAAAACCGCAAACTGCCGAGACAATCCTTCCAGTGTAGGCAGACTGCGGCTGTGAGGAAGCAGAGCTAAAGGGCTACTGGGTGCTCCTCTCTTGTGTGGAATGGGATTTATCTGTACTGTAGAAACTGTATCTCTGCAACATGTGGACTCGCGGCGTCTCAAAACCCAGGACTAGAAAGGGAACTGGCCTCTTTCCCTACTTTCATCATCAAGCACGGGAGGGTTGGGGAGCTTGGGGAGCTGGAATGCTGCTCCTCTGGCGAGAGTGCTCCTAAGGTGGAGGAAAGGGAAGATAGACTTCCGTGGTCTCCTAATCACTCTCCCTCCACTATGAAAGGAGAGCTTTGTAAAGAATGCAAAAATAATGTGAATATGGGTAAAGTTAAATGTGTCCATGAAATGAAATGTTTGGAAGCAATTAAATGAACAAACTGACACCTGTATAAATGCAAAATATAGAAGGAACAACGACTGTGGTTCTTTCAAAAATGCTCTTGTCTTCAAGAACGTTATTTTGTTTATAATTCTGATTTTTTTGGTTTTTTGAGACAGGGTCTTACCATGTAACCCTTGGCTGGCCTAGAACTTGATATGTAGATTAGGCTAGACTTGAACTCACAACGATCTGCCTGTCTCTGCCTTCCAGATGGTGGCATTAAAGATGTGTGCCACCACACTAGGCATATTCAAGAAATTTTTACTGCTATACATCTTTAAACTATATTGTGTACATTAAATCGAAATATATATAACCCTTTGCTGTTAACTTGTTTTTAAAAGGCAGATGTGATACTCACTTTTGAAAAGTACAAAATAGCAAAGAGTATGTCAGACCTGTCTGATTTAGAATGTAGTTGTAAATGCCCCAAATATCCACCAACAAATAACATTCAGTACCTATTTATAGAGTTCCTCTGATAATCAAGCAGGGCTTACCTCATACAGTGAGGACTTAAGACAGTTATCAATATGTGATTGCTTATGGCATGTTTCTCAGAAGAAAACTAAATACCTATCAAGTGGAAATGAGAAAGTTTCTTATTCCTGGTTTCATTGAAAATTGTGTTTTCACAGGACAAGACATACATAGAAAGATTTCCTAATATAGTAAAACTATCTTCAGACAGTAAGCAGACTGTTTAAGTGTATCTTGAGTTATAATTAATATGGCCAGATAGCTACTATCACCATTTTAAGATTTTTCTTTAAAATGCCGATACATGACTGGTGTGTGTCTTGTTGCCATAAAATACCCAAGATGATAAATTTAGAAAAAACAAAAACCTATGGCACAGCCTGGAGACCGGGAAGTCTGAGACTGAGCACTGACACCTAGTGGTAGGACACTCTTGCTCTATCCTTATTTGAGGAAGGCAGAGGAGCAGAGAGAATGAACCCAGTCCTTGAAAAGAATTTCATAGACCTGTTAGAAAGGGCGGACTGTCCATACCCATCACTTCTTAAAGGTGAGCACTTACCTCATTCGCGTTCGCAGCGCATGAATTTGGGAGGAGACATAACTGAAATCATAGAGGCTTAAAATAGTACAGATGACATAATAAAACCAATGATCTTGCTTCTCTTAATCTCCTTTCTATTTCTAATCCATATCTCTGCTCTGTTTTTGCAGTTATTATTTTACAATTTTACATATTCTTAATATTTTTCTGTTCCACCAAATACAGGTTTTACATCTCGATTCTCACTGTATAATTTGGAGCTGGTTCCCCAGGAGTCTTTGTAACTCAAACAAGCGATTACTAGATGTATAAAATCTTGATAAAAGCCGATTTTGCTTTATGAGAGAGTGAATCTTTTTAGCTTCGCGTCTACTCTTTTGAAACCTCTTAGAGGCTTATGGACCTCCTTCTGTCTACATTATTCAAATAGCAAAACTGACGATTTGATAAAATGTGTATTAGGATACACATATCTGAAAAATAATGTATTGAAAGCATACAACTGAATTGAATGAAAGACAACAAAATGACATGCTTGATTCTGAATGGAAGTCTTACATGTTCAGTTTAGTTACGAGAAACAGTACTGACAAAACCAATTAGTAGACCTCTATGATATTAACAGAGAAGCATCAGTGGGTGAACAAAATGGTGCTCTAAGCTGGATCACATAATATAATAATTAATAGGAGTGAGCTTCTTAGTTAAGCCTAGCAACACTGGATGAGCAGTGTATGGCCCAGATCGTGGTCCACAAAGTAAAGCTTAGGTCAGAATGATCTGGAGAAGTACTTGCATAATTTCTAATACTGTGAGTTTTGCATCTTTAAAAGAGGATAAAGATATCTCTTACCTCAAATGACTGACTAGCTGTGCTATGTGCTGTAAGTTGTCTAGTGTCAGACTCCTGATTTTCAGGGTAACCTTACCATTGTGTGCGAAGCATAGATGTTGAAAGTGAAGAATCCTCAGTTGTACAGTAAGAAGTGAAGTGTAAGGAGGAGAGTCTAGCAACAGTAGAAGGAGCTTGGCGGCATATGCCTGTAATCCCAGCACTTGGGAGACAGAGGCAGGAAGATCAGGGTTCAAGGCCCCCTTTAGGTCTGTAGTGAGATCTAGGCCAGTCTGGACTACATGAAACTACTGCATGAGAAGCTATATTAAACACACACACACACACACACACACACACACACACACACACACTGGGTGGGGGGGTGGGAAGAGAGGGAGGGAGAGGGGGAGGAAGGAGAGAGAACCAAGACTGTAACAGGCTCATTTAACAGGCTCATTTGAGCTGAAGGCTACACTTTCAGAACTGTCATCCCTACCCTATTCTGTGAGGTACCTACCCCTCTGTTTTTTCTGTTCACCTTGGATCAGATCACAAATACCTATTTTCTCCTTTATTTATTTTTTTATTGTCTTTCTCCCCTTGCTAGGAATTAGCCTTCAAGCAAGGTTTTATTTCTGTGTGTTCTCTGCTGTACTGACACTCAAAAGTCCTTGACTAGAGTGAGAAAACCAAGAAAGTGAATATTTTCCTGAACTTGTAAAATACATTTAAGATCACAAAATAAACATTCATAAGGTATATCACAAACTACATATAAAGATCTTTCAAGAAAAAACTAGCAAATACCTGTAGACAGTGTAGTCTGGAGAAAACCAATCCATCAAATGCTTAACTGTGACTCTTACCTTTTGTTAGTACATTTTTTACCTGTTGGTGTGAATGAGCCAGTTTTATTTTTCTAATATAGGAAAAAAAAACTTACCATATACTTTTTGTCCAACTAGAACTGATGAAAAAATAGTTTTGAATTATGCAGTCTCAAGGACAAAGATCAAATCCTATTTCCTAGACCAGGCTGTAATTGTACATATTTTAGCTAATAGGGTTGTGATTGAAAATGTTGCCCCAACAGTGTATTAAAATATTATGCAAATTTAGTTAAGTGGAAAAACAAACTGTTTACTCTCTTTTCTTTACTTTTTCTGTTTTTCAAGAGAGTCTTTGTGTATCCTTGGCTGTCCTGAACTCGCTTTATAGACCAGGCTGGCCTTGAACTCACAGAGATCCTTCTGCCTCTGCCTACAGCCGTGCGCCACCATGCCTGGCTTACATTCATAATTTTAAAAGATCGTTTGTGACAATGTGAAAAATAAAAGGAAATAATTGCTGGTAAGGGCCGCCTTGGGTAATAGTACGTTTTGCTGTATGCCTTCCTTAGAGTGTGCTCATGCACTTAGTGTCTGAGACGTTGCTTCCTCTTTTGTATTCATATCCTTGGCTGTAGTTACGTTTGGATTCATAAGTAAGTGTGAAGATCATTGGTCCATCCTCAAGAGCCAGAAACTATGCACTGGAATATGCTAAGATACACTTTCTTCTGTGGGCGACAAGTGTATGGATGGATGCACTAGTGTACACAGAGAGGCAGGCAGCATGTACGTAACTGTGGGACCTGCTTGGACCTTTTTTCCCCCACAGCAAAGCTGTTAAATCTCAGACTGGTGTGTCTTGGCCTCTCTGGTACCTTTGCAATAAAGTGCTTCAGAGTCCTCTCTTGCTGCTGTCTTGAAATATGCAGCACATGTTGCTAACTACAGTTGCACTGCTGTTTAATATACTACCAGAACTTCCCCCCGGGATCCGGCTGTGCACTGCACTTGTTCAACAACCTCTTCCCCTACTCTCTTTATCCTCCTCTAGCCACCTTCTAATCTCAACTTTATGAGCTCTTTGAATTCCGCACTTGCATAAGGTCGTGTGATATTCGTCTCTCTGCCCTGCTTTATTTGAACTGCACAGAGTATCCTCAGGTCCATCCATGCTGTCACCTTTTGTGTAGAGCTAAATAAAGTTCCATTATGTATATGGGCCACATTTTCCCTATTCATTCATTTATCAATGAATGTTTAGGTTGAGTCTATATTTTGGCTATTATGAACAGTGCTTCAGACAAAACAGGATGCAGATGTCTCTCTAGCACAATAGTTTCTTCCCTTCTGGATGTGCACACCATAGTAACGCTGTCAGCTGGTGTGTTAGCTCTAGTCTTTCTCTGAAGACCTTGCAGATGTTCTGCCATAAAGGTGGCACTAGTTTACCTCCCCGTCTGCTCCCCTCTTGAGTATTTCTAGGACTTCTAATGTTTTTAATCAAATTGAAAAATGAAATTCACAATTACAGAACAGTTTTATGTGTACGTGCTATATATGAAAAAGAAATCTATAACCCTGATTTGACGACAAAGAATCCAAACCAGAGGTTTTATTTTTTTTCGTATGCCTAATGAAATGCTAGAATTTCCTGAAAAGTTCATAAATGAAGTAAATTTTTAATATTTCAATCTGATGTTTTTAAATAAATTGTATTAGATCAGTGTCTTCAAGTCTAATTTTTTCTTCAATCTCCTATTTGCATTTTTATCTTCACCACCTTACACTTTATATTTTGGGTAATGATTATAACATATTAAAAGTGAATAATATATGGCTATCTGTAGGCAGAAAGTTAATTATACCTGTTTATGACATAGTTAAGTATGATCTAAACAAAAGGTCTTTCTTCCAGTCTTTGTGATCATCACGCACAGGCCTTTACCTGTCTGCACATTCATCGCTACGGTTTGCCATTTCAAATGTCTGTGCCCTAAATTAAGCATTTATTTAAACTTTTATCATCTGTCACATTACTATCAGCATTTAATGTATGTTCAAGTGTGCCATCCTATAAAAGACCTTTGTCTTCGCAGAGTTTCTAGAGGCCCATTCAAGCCACTGGCGTTGTTTACCACTGTTAATCTCAGTGCACTTGTAGCGTGGGGAAGCAGCAGCTTTTGCTCCCAAGACTGCAAAAGCAGCCGTCCTACAATCGTCTCAGCCGCCTTCGGGCCTGTGCCTTCTCTGTAATGACGTAGATCTGTCTCTCCTTTATTCTTTGCAGAGTGCTGCAGCAGCTCCCAGCCCCGTGCTAGGAAACATGCCCCCAGGAGATGGCATGCCAGTAGGTCCCGTGCCACCAGGGTTCTTTCAGGTACTCAGAGACTTGACTAGGAATGTTAAGGCTTAGGAGCACCTGCTTGGTGTTGACTATTGATAACCAAGTAGGACGAGGCAATTGTAATTCTTCTAGTTTGATTTTAAGGTATATATGATACTGTACAGCCAACTCTTGATTGCTCAGATGGTTTTCTATTACATTTTCCTTCCTCTGTTGTGTTGTTTGTTACGATTTATAAGAAACCATTTCATTGGTCAAGAAGGAAAAGAAATCAAAGTGCAAATTAGAATAATAAGCTCACCGTGGCGAATACTTTTTGGGAAAAGACACTGAAGATGTGAAGAGGTTCATGTTCAATTGTCTGTATTCCTATAGACTAAGAATAATTCCTAAGAATATTACTAGAGACTAAGAATAATCAAGATTTGGCTGTATTTTCAAAAGTAGCCAAGGCCTAATCTGTTCACTTAATAGAAATTAGAGGCTGTATCAAAATATTTGAAATCACCTTTGTGGGTTTTCAGCGGAAATATTTATTAATATAGTTATATAAAAATTGAAGATCACATTTTCAACTGTGTATTTAGCACTTGTAAATTTTAGTATCTGCTCCTCTTAGCAACAAGAGTAATGTTAGAGCTATAACGCATCATTTTTTTAATTTTCTAGATCTTTACTTTAAATCTGATAGAATTTTAACCCAAACAAACACACCAATATAAATTCTGAAGACTTTCTCTAAACTGATTTTTATAACCCTCTTTGAGAAAATTAAGAATTTTGGAGTTAACAATTAGAGGTGGGAGATATTATAGGAACTAATATCTAATATACTATCTTGTTAATGTAACAGGAATCTATATGCCAAATTGTGGTGTATTTTTTATTTCAAAATCCATGATAAACAATAGTCAGTAATTCATACCATTATTAAAGTACTTGTAAAGATGAAAATGGAGCAATTAGGGGGCCGAGGAGATGGCATGGGGTTAAGAGCACTGGCTGTTCTTCTGAAGGTCCTGAGTTCAATTCCTAGCCACCACAGGGTGGGTGGCTCACAACATCTACAGTGAGGTCTGGTGCCCTCTTCTGGCCTGCAGGCACACATGCGGGCAGAATACTATATAAACAATAAGCAAATAACTTAAAAGAGAAAATAGAGAGATTAGTTTATAAGTAATTTTGCAAAATAGATCCATGGAATTAAAAGATCTCAGTTAGAGCCTCGAACTACCCTGCACTTTGAGCGCATAGTCATCTGCCCAGCTGTTCTTTATTAGTACGCAAGTAATACGGACTGTGCAAAAGTCCCATTAGCGCTGCATTCTATCTTGAGGCCCCTACATAACTCTGCATTATTAAACACGTATGACACTGATAACCGTAGTTAACACTGAGCCATTGTTTTCTGTGTGCTGTGCTTTAGTTTAGTCTGCATGATTGACATAGACCCCCAGTTCCTACGGGTGTGAAGAGTGGATTGCTATGACTCTCTCTGTGCAGATGGAAACACCAAATCATTTATGAGTGATTTTCACTGAAAGTGACAGTGTTGGGACGTAAATCAAGACAGTCTGGATTTCTGTTGTGGAAATTACCTTTGAGAGTTAATTGTTACCCACAACACATTTCCAGCTTATTTTATTTTTGCTTTGCACTCTCAGTTTTCTTACCGAAGGTGGGTTATGATTAGGGAGAGTGCTGCAGAGTTTTGCCTATTAGCAGCTAGGAGCACTGTAAGGGGCACTGTTGAAAGGTAAGGTTGGCTGGGGAGGAAGCCATATTTCGCACACCATAGCATTATGCCAAGATGGGTAAATCTTTTCAGTTTCGCATTTGCCTGAGTTAACTCCTCCCCTCGTCTCTTTTCTTGTTAGGAGTAGTCAGAATAGCTTTAACTTCCTTCTGATTATTCTAATATAGTTCATGACTGGATACTACTGGATTCCAGACACTACCATCTCAAAAAAATCAACACACACAGTGCACAGCTTCCCAGGGGTCTTCGTGTTACCAAAAAAGCTCTAAAAAGGACCAAGTGAAGAGAAAAGTTTTGAGATGCCAAGAAGACAGAATGATTAAGTCCACCAGAGATGGAGATGAGAGGGTGTTAGGAAAACAGTCCAGCAAAACAAGCAGAGGAATGGCATCTCAGAGTGTGGGCCTTAGCCAAAGGATGCTAGCAACAAAGCAAGCAGTGCTGAGCGGTCCAGGGGACACACAGAAGGTGCATGAGCTGAGGCACAAGCCCGGCACATGAAATGGGAAGATGCGCTCTGGCTCTGCAATCCAAACTAATATCTTAAGAGGAATGAGGAGCTAGGCAAAAGAAGCAGAGAGGAAGAAGCACAGTGGAAGAAGAGAGTTAGTGACAGAAACCCAGAGGGGAAAGGAATAGAAACCAAGTATTTCAAGACAATTGCAGTTCACTAGTTAAAAGGAGCCGAGATGGTGTTGTAGCCTGAGAGGGCCCGGAATGTAGTGCTGGGCTTAAACCTCATCTTAAAGTCTGCAATGAGCTGTAAAGAGGAACGTTCTTTGCATTTGCATCTTGAAGGGAGAAAATCATTTCATCTAATATTAGCCAGAATTGGGTAACAGAAGAATAAGTCTAGAAGTAGAGGCTGTTTAGGAGCTGAAGAGAGAGTCTTTCTGACAAGATCTGGGACAGTAGGATTAGAAGGAAAGAAACAGTTAGTAATTATGTTTGAAAAGCCTTAGTCGATTGCCCAAATTAGACACAAAAGAGAAAAAATTGCAAGAACCAAGGAAGATACTGCAGTTCCTATTTTGGATCTCTGAATAATTGTAGTATCTTTAACAATGTAAAGAAAAATAGGAGATGGAAAAATCTATACTCATTTGAGTTATTTCTGTTTTCCCAGGAAGACTGTTTCAACTTACCTCAAGGACTTTCTCCCATTCAACATTTATATACACCCAGTATTTTAAATTGTTCCTAAAATACTGAAAAACTCCATCAAGTGCTAAAACACTGATATCTTTTAGTAACGGTGATGAGGTCAGCTGAAGTGTTCCCTAACCAGTCAGTGCTGGTTTTCTGCAGAGTTTGGACTGTACTTGAGTGCAAGCCTAGGCATTGTCAGTGAGTGGTAGCTGCCTTTCATGCACAGAAAGAAGCACACCCAGAAGCCCCAGGCAATCACACCCAACAGCAGAATGCCAGTGTCTATCCCTGATTCCACAGGCATCTTCTTCTGAGCAAGGTCCACATCTGGCAGATTTAGGAGAGGGAATCATGGCAGAGCTCACCGATGAGAACACCCAAGGGCAGCACAGCCACTACACAGAGTTCGGTCTAGGAAAGGGCTACATTGCAGGCAACTGTAGACACACAGGCAGTGGCTCCTCCTGGTGCCTGGCTCCAGCAGGCTCGCTAGGAGCAGACCAGGCTTCTCTAAGAAAGGAGCTTTGCAGCTACAGGGAAATCCCCAGCACACAGAGAAGCACTCTGACCTCGGTCATGTAGCAGCTCAATTCTGAAAGGCTGGTCCTTTCTCTTGCACTTTACGGTTGGGGGCTGTGAGAACACTTCATATTCTTGGGGAGAAGTGCAAAGCCTATTTGGCTGTAGCTAGAATGGGAGTCAACAATAAAGAGATTAAAGTATTACGATTAAATGAATAAAATTAATAATTTATAATTAGCCTACTAGGTCTAAGCACGAGTAGAGTTGAGTTCTACTCACTCTATAAAAATTACAGTGAACATGGTTCTACTAAATAAACAAATCTTTTATTTCCATTTACACTGAAGAACAAGCCCTTTTTTATATAGGTTTATCTTAAATTCATTAGCAAGTGACATTACTACAAAGTCTAAACTTATGAGTTCAAGACAAATACAACTAACTTTAATCTTATAATCGGTAACTGTGATGAACACGTCAGTCATTTAATACATCCATTATGGGAAACAGTCCTTAGATTACTGTCTTTCTCTGAGAGTTCGTTCCCATTTTACTAGTTACTTTCCTGTCATTTGACAAAATACTTGGCAGAAAAAAAACTTAGTGGAGGGGATGTCTATTTTGTCTCATAGCTTGAGCGGGACCATCTAGTGCTGCAGGAAGCATGATAGCTGTGGCAGCCCAGTCCATGGTGGTCGGAGCTCGCTGGGTGTCTGTTCACATCTCAGTAGACCAGGAGTTAGAAACAAGTGCACATGGCCATGGGCTTTATAGAAACCCTCAAGTGCCAGCAACCCTTCCCTGTCCCTCTGGCTGACTTCCTAAAGCTTCCACAAGCTCCCCAGACAGCACCATTTCTGGCACAAGATGTTCAAAAACAGGAGCCTCTGGGAAGCATTTCTGACTCAAGCTATGGCATCATTTAAACTTTGTTTTTATTTAAATGGGAACTTCTGTTACTCAGTTAAGAGACCAATTAAAGGAAATTAGTGGGATTAGGTGGACATGCAAAAGGAAGTATCAATTTAGTTAAAACAAAGCCATCTAAAGTAGATACATTGTTGTTTACTGGAGTCTGTCGGAGGAGGGATTAGTGTAAGAATCCCATAAAACCTCAGTGACACCTGTTGTAGAACCAGTGGATAATGTCAGAGCCATGCTCTTAAATCAAGACATCTGGCTGATTGGGACCAGAGGCTGCCCAGCAAGCTCAAGGCTGTTTTAGCAGGAAAAAAATATACTAAGGCATCAATAATCTTTTACGGATTAATTCAGTAGATTCATGGTATACTAAGAAATTTTAATTATAAATGGTGTCAACCTGTTGTATATCTACGTTTTTATATGTGTATATTCATTTATTCAAAAAGTAGGCAAGGGCTACGAGTAGCTGGAGCTTTGTTGAAGTAGGCAACAGTATTTCATTAGACCATTTTAGATGTTTAGACCATTTACGTACTGTGGTCAAAATAATTGGGTAAATAGTCTTTATGAAATAAAGGAAAATTAAACATTCTTTTGTGTTTTAAAAATCTAGATTATTAGTTCTGTCTGCTACCTTGTAAGAGTAGTATTTTGTGGGTTATAATATTCTCCCCTGACTCACAATAACTTAAAGAACATTTAAGTGGAGGCTATTTCTTATTTCTGAGAGGCGAGGGAGTGTCGTAATTGTTCTTCTCTCTCCTCTTTACTGCAGAAAACCTCCACAGGGCAAACTGAGCCTTGCTTAGCCCTCTAGTACCTGGACACATCTTTTATTGAAAAGCGTGATGTGATCTTTTAATAGGTACTAATGTCCACCCAAGTCTGTAGCTAATGTGGGAAACATTTGTAAATATTTGATTTGAATGTACATCAATCTATAGGCTTGTTCATTTTCCTATGTATTATATTTTGCTACAGTTTTTTTATCTTGATACATTTATTATCTTATAGTCACTAAATCTTTAGCTTCCTTAACAGAAACTGTTATTATTAAAACTAATAATATATTGACGTTGGGTTGTAAAAGTAAGGCTTTGGTGTGATTACGGTTGTAAATATGTGTTGGAAGTAAGTGTACTAAGTAATTTAGTTTCAGGACCAGTGCTCATCCATAATTTGCATCTAAGTTGATCAGAACTCTGCTGTGCTAGCAGGCACCTTGCCACAGGATTGTCAGCCCCTGCACAGGACCAGGGCAGCGATGGTAAAGCCGCTCTGCCATCTAGTGGCGGTGTAATGACGTCTCCATGTTCGGATCTGTTTTAGAGAGAATCTGCACTGTAGCAAGTGGCCACTTTGGCATAGTAATAAAAAAAGAATTAAAGGAAGGGAGAATGGAAGGAAAGAAAGAAAAAGAAGAAAGACAGACAGATATGTAGTAGGGATTTTCCTGTTTCTTCTCAGGGTTATTGACTAGAAAAGGTTCGTCACAAATGACATAAACCAGCTAGGTGGGCTGCTCAGAGTAAAACAACATTGTCAATACTTGGAAAGAAAAAGAATCAAACATGAGAACAACTTTTGTTTTTCTCTTGAGACTGAAAAGATCGAAAAAGAAATGGTTTGGTTTTGATTTTACAAGCTCTGTGTTAAATGTTCCTTGGAAGTAAATATTTATTTACTTGATTTCTGCGAATAAGCCCCTGGTTTGAAGATGCCTTTACCTGTGTCTTGTGCTCTGCTGATCCCAAGACTTCCTGAACCAGCCACACCAGCATCAGGACCACCTGGGTGTCCCCCACTCATTTAGACACCCGCTTGCCTTCCCAGGTCTGTCCTGCTCTTACCCTGGGTGCTGATCTTGCTGTTGCCTTTCCCCCCAGGCATCTGCCTTTCCCATTCTTCTGTCGCTGTTTCAGACCCGAGCTTTTGGAAACATAATTCTAGAGACAGCCCTGTCCCGCTCTCCAGAAGTTGTACTTGTTCGCCTAATCTTACTGAGCTGGATGTTTAGTTATTGTATCATTTCTTGGCATTGTTGAGTAGGGCAATGGGAATACCAAATATAATATAACACCTAATACACACACACACACACACACACACACACACACACTTTTAAAACTCTGAGAGTAATAGTATTTCCCAGAGTTAAATTCACCAGTTTGTATAGTGGAAGGCAGGGAATACTGCTTACTTATCAAAGCTCAAACAGTGGAAATTAAACTTAAATTTCCTAAAAAATTACAATTTTGAACATGAAAGAATGGAGCACCTGAGCACCTGCAAATGAAGCAAATCCTTCCTTTGTGAAAAGATAAAAACCTGAAAATGCAGAGATGCCTGACAGCTGGCCACTGGCTTTGGTAGTACTGCCCTAAAGTCCCAGTGGTAGTTTCTTTCTTTTTTTTTCTTTTCTTTGCAACCTATCACTTTATTTCAAGAGTTCTCCAGCAGCAGTCTCTTTAGCAGCCTTTCTCTCTTCCCGCATCCTCTGCTTCTGCTTTGCCAGGCACTTTCTTGCAGAGTAATCGGCTTCCAAGTCAAAGTAGTGGTAACAGTTTCTAGTCTCAGCCAAACCTTTCAGCGCGAGTAACACTTTTTAAACTCACATCCAGAAAACAAAAGGCCCTGCAGCATTTTCTGGATGGATAAGGAGCAGAAGAAGAACTGTTGTTGGCTGGTGGGTGGCTACCTGTGTCTTCCAGTTGCAGTACAGGGAAACGTGCCTGTTAGGAAGCCAGTGATCATCAAAGGGAGTACTTAATCGTCAGACTGGCCATCTGACACAGGGTGGTTTCCTTGCACTTTTTCTTACTCCTGCAAGTCAAGGGATCAACATAGATGTGGTAGAATTCCTAAGTTTTTTTGGCTGTTGTTGTTTTGTTCTCTTTTGTTTTTTACACAGAATTTTATAAAACATAATTAAGAAAACACTGGCCGAGAGGCTGATGGCAGTATGTGTTGTGCCCGGTGCCCACGCTCTCCTTTTCTTTTTCAAGATAGAGTTAGGTGTGTTGCTCATGGTTGCACCTGCACCATGCCTCTTGCCTCAGCCACCGTACAACTGCCATTATAGGTTTGTGGCACGAATCCCTGGTGTGTGTCTCTCTTCTCTCTCTTCCATTTTTAAAATTTGCAATGTCTAAGTTGGTGCACATGCCTTTAATCTCAGCACTCGGGAGGCAGAGGCAGGCAGATTGCTGTGAGTTCAAGGCCAGCCTGGTCTACAAAGTGAGTCCAGGACAGCCAAGGCTACACAGAGAAACCCTGTCTTGAAAAAAAAAGTATATGTTACAATCTTTATTACTTTTTAAAATCGCCACATACTTGTATTTATTTTTATAAGATAATATAATTTATATTACTATAGTATTTATTAACATATTATTTTATGTATATTATATACTATATATTATAATATATAATATTAAAATAGTATGTTATTTTAATACAATACTATATTAAATTTGTTAAATGTTAATATAATATTAAATGTATTAAGATATTTATATAAGATAATATATTTTATTATATTTATATATAATATATGATATATATGAATTCCTTGATAAGATAATATAATTTATATTATTTTATATAATATCCAAATTAGGGTAAAAGACCTATATCAAATATTTGTTATTTTTTTCATGGTGAAAGAGTTCAGATGCTGTTGTAGGCTTTTATGTCATTCATGAGCTGTAATCTGCAGTCTACTCTACACCCCAGACTTGTTTTCTTTTTTCCTCAAATACAACTCACTACCTGTTGTGCGGTTTTTCTCATCTCTATCACCCTCCTAAGTACATGAAAAAAAATACTTGCAACTTTAATCTAGAACTCCATAGAAATTGTACAGGTTTATCATGATGCACTCCCCCTTTCCCTGAAATCCACAACAAGCTCTTGCCTGTTTCTTGACACTTCTGTTGTACTTCCTGTTGGATTTTCCTCCCCCTTCTTTCTGTCTTCCTTTTTTCTTTGCTAATGGGAGTCGACTCAAAGCCTCCTTCACGGTAGCTCAGAGAATCTTCCAGTAAGCTATATTTATAGCTACTCTTTTATTTTGATCTTGAAACAGCATCTCACTACATTGCCTAACCTGGCCTCTAAAATACCATATAACCTGGATTGACCTGAAACTAGCAGAAATCCTCCTGCCTCAGACTGCAGAGTGCTGGTATTACAGGTGTGCACAGCCATGTTTATCTCATGTGTCTCCTTACATTTGTGGTTCTGTGAGTGGTGGCCACAGCTGCAGGCATGCTGGGCAGGTGCTCTACCCATGAGCTTTATCTGGGCCAATTTCTTAACAAGTATATTAATTTCTCAGCATGAGCATTTTGAAGGACACTGCTGAATCAAAAGAAATGTCACAAAAATATCAAGATAGTACCAATATTGGTTTTCTTTTTTTGTTGTTCTTTAAGAAAAAGTTAAAGTATTGCTTAAATCTTAACTTTAAAAAATTATACAGTATATTTTGATCATAATCTTTAGTCTCCCCACACTCCTCCCAGATCCTGCCTACCCACCCAACTTTACATTCATTCATAGTCTCTCTCTCTCTCTCTCTCTCTCTCTCTCTCTCTCTCTCTCTCTCT
>OU015758.1:24892912-24950791 GCA_907169655.1 Acomys percivali | reverse complement strand
ACACACACACACACACACACACACACACACACACACACACAGTCAAAATTCTATTCAAAATGTCTAAGGAAAAAAGAGGAAGAACTTGTTAAATGGTTTTATTTCAATTATGGCATTTCCTTTAGTCTGGTGATTCAAGACCACATGCTAATTAGTCTTTATATCACTTTCTTACTGGACACACTGCTGCCCTTTCAGCTTTTCATGTTTGAGTGGTGGCTGGGGGAAAGACCTCCACATTAAGTGAATGGTCGCACATTGCTGGCAGCCTGTGAGGAAATGCTGAGGCTAGCAGTTCATGGCAGGTTGGTCATAAGAATGAAGCCTGTTTCCATGCTATTCCGTTCTGGTAGCAGAACCAGAGGTAGGAAAACTAAAACGGCGGTTAAAGAATTTGATTGTTGGTTTCTTCCTGTATAAAGAGGTTGATTAATGAATCCTAAAAAGTAAAATATATCAAAAACATATTAAGAAAGATCATCTAGGTCATATTTTATTATAAATGTAACAAAAAGAATAAGGAACAAATGATAATCAGAAAAGCAGTTAAAATTATAGTTTTGAGTAGAATAGAAAATAATAATCCATTAAAAGTTAATGACATTTATTCTTAATTTATTATTCTAAATGGCATAATTTCTCTGAAAGATCGCTTGGCTACAATGAATCTGTTTTTGTTAGATATTGTGATTTTTTTTTCCATTTTTGTCATCGCATAGTTAGTGATTTCTTAATAGTGTATATTTGTGTTCTTCTTACTCTCCATTAGCCCATTTCTGTTAGTTTAGTTGGTTTGGGCTACTATAATGAAAATCCTGTGGATTAGGTGATTTAGGCAACAAACTTACCCTTCAGAGCCCTGATGTCAAGAATATTCAAGATCCAGGAGCTGGGCTAAGGATGGTTCAGTTAGTAGAGTGTCTGTGGTGTGCATGAAGTAAACTTGATCTATTAGCACCCAACTGGCCTGACACGGTGGCACACACCTAAAATCCCAGCCCTAAGCGGGTGGTGGCCGGAGAAACCTAAACTCTTCAGCTCTATAGTAAGCTTGAAAAACTAATCTGAGTTATAAAGACCCTACCTCCAAAAATAAAACAGGAGAACAGTCGTCTCTCTGTGCCCCTATTTAGAGACAACAAACTATTCAGGAAAGCTCTACCCTCCAGAAAGATTCCCCACAGGCCTCATCTTCAAATAGCTTCACACTGGGCATCCAGTTTCATCATAGGAATAATGTGGAGACACAGACAGGCAAGGCACATGCCAACAGCAGGAGCATGCCTACAAGGACAGTTTCCCTGGAGTGCTGCAAGCCAGACCATCATGTGTGACAAAGAACCTCACCCCATACATGTGGCCCAGTTTGGAAACTTGAAAAATCCTTCTCTCGATTTTCAGTCACTCAGAACTGCATGTTTGATCCAGTAAGGATGGCACAATGTTGTTTTCAGGGAAGATACAGATTAAAGTATTATTTTCTTTGAGCTTTCATTGGTACTTGACATTTGGTGAAGAGAACATTCTATTTGTTCCAAACTAGAGGCCTGATGCACAGAACATTTCTCCAGAAAATTATTTCTCAGTTTAATTATAACATTGTGAGCTTAGGTGAATTCCATGCAGAGAGCAGTGACCTTTATGTGCTGTGTTCACTGAGAAATCCAATCACCTAGAACCTGTGCCCTTGTGAGTGTCCAGTACGTTACATGTCACATGAGGGATTTCATTTGGCACATCCTCAGATTTCCTAGCTCCTCTCTTTTGTCCCCCGGCCAACCTTCAATATGTCATAACAAAGAACACTATTGTTAAGAGTATTTCTTCCTTAACCACGTTTCTTTTTTTCTAAAAAACGTGGTAATTTTCTCCAACTCCTTGATAAAGATGGCTTGTGCCTTTAAAGCCATGCCTTTGTCTTCAGCACCTGCCAACTTGTACATACTTCAAGTCTATAGCTGCACAGTATGCTAATCTCCATACTTAAAGGCAAAGGAGAAAGGACTGATCCTGGAATTATAAATCCCTTGTTTTGTAAAGGATTTTAAAATTCATCTGGTCCAACTTCTCCATTTTAAGGTTAAGAAAACTACAACCCCCAGAGCTTATAGCTCAAGGCCATCCTACTAATTAATGAGGCTACAAATACTTGCATCCAAGCTCTTGACTCACACACAGATTTTTTTTCACATACATTATAAATAACTTTTCCCAGGGATTTGATGTCCTATTTAAATAAAAAAACCAAAATGAAAAAAAAAAATCAAAAAAACAAATAGCCTCAGATACAAAGAATAAGCTTATTTTCAGAGCTAAGAAGTCTTTGAAGACTGTGCTTGTCCTAAATTACAGCATGTCTATTAACACGTGTACCTAATATTGCTGATAGATATACTCTGGCCTAGATCAGTACTTTACCACAGCATAATTTAATTTGACTTTCTAAGAGTGAAGTGCAGGTGCCAGTATAGAATTCTCTCCAATGATCCAGGGCAGACAATTTAGTGCTCTGGTGCTGCGTTTCCATAAGCCAACTCATTAGACACTTAAGACTTGGATGGCTGTCTAGCTAAGGTATAGTTAGGTTTGGCCTAAACATTTAGAATTTATCCCAGCACTGATTATTTTTTAACAGTACGTTCACTGAAGCATTCTTTATAATTTAGATAGAAATATTTTTATACATCTAAATTAGCTAGATTTTATGTCCTGCTTGCTCTGTAGAGATTCCTGTGTGGCGTCTTCCCACTTGCCTCCTTCTTTCCTGCATCGCTCTATTTCATCCTTCTTTCCTTTACAAAAACACAAAGTGAATTTTTTTTTGAGGAAGGCATATGAGTAAATAAACTGTCTAAACTAGAATTTGTCTCTCCCAGCATAAAATACTACAAGCACCTGTACGTCCATAGGCACTGCGTACAACAACCCTGCTCCCTCACGGTGGCCTCAGGTAACTTCTGTACGGCAGGCAGAACGTACCCATCATCTCATCCAGATGCTCTGGTTCATAATTCAGTCTATCAGAGATCAAATAATCCATGAAGTTAACACGCTACCATCTTTTCACATTAGGTTAACCTACCAGTCTCAAGTACTATGTTTCCAACAAGGCACTGAATAGTTATTTATTTCAGCATTTGGTATTTAGTGGTAATTTTCACATTGTTGACCTGTACTCCATTTCCAAATGATTTTAGTAAGTTGGTATTGCACCTGGAATGTGTGAATACATCAGGAGAAACCACTTTGTAAAGAAAGACAACTATCATAAAACTAATACTATACAGTATCTAATTATTATAGTTAGAGTTGAGTCCAGAATTTAAACTTGTAATTATGTAAGTAACATTGGATAATTTAGAAAAGAAAGAATGAAAGGACCAGAGCATGGACATTGATGTGAACTCTATCTGGCAACAGTGTGTCACTTACTTACCAGGTCCTGTTAGAAGAGCTTCTCCAGCGGGGAAGAAAGCTGACTCGGGCCACATCCATGAGATCTAAGCCTTCTATAATCAACTTTGTTAAAACAGAAAAGTCTACTTACATTCTAGCAGCTGGAGGTAACTCTATTACCTCAACAGCCTGCCACTTCCGCCCAATAAAATGATCTCCAGGGAGCACAGTGACACACAGAGCCCAGAGAGCAGAAGCAAACTGCTTGCTCATTGTAAACTTCACTTTGTTCGCTTCCTAGACTGCAAAATACACTATAGGAGTGAATCTGCATGGCAGATATGTCTTGAGATTTGCTGTGGACCAAATTTCATATTCATAAAAGATATAAATCCAGGGTTCAGTTATGTAAAATGTTATAAACAGTTTATATCTACTTTCCATTTATTAAATTGATTCTCAGTATATACTAAACTAATCTTAATGTTTTAATTAATATGCATCCCACTAAAAATAAGTACTTGCTTATTTTATATGTAAAGGAACTTATGTTGAAGTAACTATATTAATACATAAATAAGCAAAATTATAATTATTCTGCTAGTTTTTAAAAAGTATAATAAAATAGAAATTTTGAGTATTTTCATGACCTTTTAGAAATGAGCACCCAAGTCTAAGTAACTAGGTTTTGGGCATTCACCTAATAGGCTCTGGCTACAAAGACACGCAATATGCTCAGGTTCCTACTGAAAGATTTAACCCAACTTAGAGAAACCTTTGATTCAGCCAACAACATAAATTAACGTGACTTTGAAAAGAAGATCATTTTTCTTTTATTTAAATGTATATATTCTTCAGAATATTATATAATCAATATATGAAAAGAAGTTTTACCTTTGAAGTTTATTGTTAACTTTATAATAAACTCATAATGGGAAAAGGCCAACAAAGTGCTTTTGACTATAGACAACCCTTAGAGAGCGAAGTTTGCAGGCTTATGTAGAACAGAAATAGGGAGTGAAATTTGATAACTTTAAATTTTTATTGAAAACTGATAATAAATATTTATAATTTGTTCAAAAGTTTACTCAGAACATATCTTATATAATGCAATAACCACCAAACCTCCTTTTCAGACAGTTATTGGGACTAAATTACCTGATTTTTTAACTTGTCTTTGGCAATTAGATATCATTATCTTAGAAATTCATATCTTTAATTGCTGTAGTTAATCATCTTTGATGTTTTCACATTTCTTTGGAAAATTTCCAGATGTTCTGCAAAATAAAAATCAGGATAACACTTTTGTAAGCTTTTATTCTGCTGAAAACAGCCACATAGGAAAATGAGTTGATGTATGATTCATATTAATTCCACGTTTTTCAAGTAGTTTGCTTTTAGATTTGTGTTTGCATTGTTCTGATTTTTGGTTTGTTTGTTTGTCTTCAATAGCCTTTTATGTCCCCTCGGTACCCTGGAGGCCCAAGGCCCCCGTTGAGGATACCTAATCAGGTAAGATTTATGTGCTACTAAAACCTTTAAAAAGATCTTGAACGCATCAGCAGTGTGTTTGGTGTTATCCCTCCCGACTGCTGCTTCAGGTACTGTGTAATCTCCTTGAAGGTTCTTAGGCAGCTTTGCGCTGACGGCCTTTTTGTTAAGTGTTTTTGGGACACGGTAACATGCGTGTCCTCCTGCTTGTCCATGACTCTCCACACACATTCATACATTTGAGGAGTCACACTGTATTACCTGGCTTGCAACCCTGCAAGATTTACAACCTGCCTACTGCCAGAAAATGATTACCTGACCTGTGCAGCTAACTTTGGTAAATGTTGGTCATCTTCTCAGAGAAATTTTTTATAACATACTTTGGTTTATTTTCATGTGCTATAAAATTCATATACATTGTGCCTTGTTACAGTGGCGTGTCAGATAAGTAATTAGATAAATATTAGACTTAGCCTAGGATGTTTTTAACCAACATCATAAGCTCTTATTTACTAAAAAGAATAAAGCACATTTTTTATTTGTAAAAAGTTTATAGTTTAGTCTGAGGATGTGGGTGATGTTCATACTTGTACAAGAAGAAATTAAATGATTAACGTGTGTCATTTGCTCAGTCATTTGTATAGTTCAGTTTTATCTCAAAATGAAATAAAATCATTTAAATTCACTTTTCCACTCTTTTATTTCTACATATTTCACCATGAAAAATGGAACAAGAAGGTTGCCATTACTAATTCACTTGTCCTAACAGAATTTTGGCTCTCTCATCACATTCTTATTGATAATTATGCCAAGCCAGGCATAGTGGCACACAACTTTAATTTCAGCGCTTGGGATATAGTGGTTGGTGGAGGCAGGTGGGTCTCTTTGAGTTTGAGGCCAGCATGGTCTGTCTACACAGTGAGTTCCATTGCAACCGAGAAATAATGCTGTGCCGAGTGCGGGGAGTGATAGCAGCCAGGCTCACCTCCAGAGGGGAATGAAACTTAAGGAAAAACCAGCACTGGCTTGTCCAGGAATTTGATGCCTAGCACTCCCCATGTCAGCAACTAGAGCCTTTTCACATCCAGGATGAATGTGAATTCTGTTTCTTGGATCAGAGAACAGGCCATGAAACAGGACAGAGACCTCCTACACAGATGCCACGATTGCCAGCATGTGGGAATCTTGTTGTTCTCTGTAGATGAACCTGGGTGTATCCACAGATATACTTATATGGGGGTCTGAGCCTTTTAATTTTCATTACGCCTTCTGTTGGAGTCTTTATAGGGTTTTAAATATTCAGTTCCTACCTTTGTATATTGCGTAGATCTAAGAAAGTCCTGAAAGTCTGAATTAGGAAACTGTGAGATTTTCTAGTCTAAATGCGTTATTAAAAATACCTTTATCCTGTTGTTATGATGAGAACATGATGTAATTATTAGAATTCATGTGAAGCCATTTCAGAGTCATGTATAAGATACTGTGTCGGGGGCAGGCATGAGAACGATAATGGAATCCCAAGAACCATCTGGACACTGGATTCAATCACTACCCGTAGTCCTGATGCTCTGGAGGTATAGAGCAGGGAATCTTCAAGGCAAGCTGGCCAGCTAGACTAGTATAATCCAGTTGGAGATAGTTAAATCCAGTTTGTCAGCTCTGTATTCAGTGACAGACTTGCTTCAGTAAATAAAGTGCAGAGCAGTCAAAGAAGACACGTGCCGTCAACTTCGGTCCTCAACGTATATGTGCTCACAAGTGCATTCACACACATGACAACATGCATGCACACATGCATAGACACTGAATGTACACACACAAGATACAGTGTTAAGTCTCACAATCTATAAAAATTAACAAAATACAATACAATTGAAACAATGTACATTTGTATAGATTGTTTAACTATTTTTGACCAAATTTCACCAAATAGCCCAGGTTGACCTCAAAATCTTGATCCTCCTGCCTCAGCCTCTGGAGTGCTCAGGTTAAAGTGGGGTCTAGTGTTTGCAAGTTTTTAAAAACAACCATATAATGACTTGTTTTTTAAAAAGAAGTATTCAGAAATAGAATATAACAGATACTTACTGGAAAGGTGGTCTCCTCTAGAGTGTGACAGCATCTCTGTCGATGGATATCAGACATTACATTCTTTTCCAAGTGGCTTCTCTGTACCTCTCGCCACACGTTTTCACTAAATTATGTTAACTCAGGAATCTATCACCCAAACTTAGAGTAAGTTTCATTTACACTATTTTTCAAATAATCACATTAATCATTCAAAAAATCATTTTAGGATATGTTTAATATACTTGGGAGCATGAACTTCTCAAGCAAACATGATTTTTCAATTTAGCTATTTCTTAGTTGAAGCAGAATTGGTGTAACATTTTGTTGACTAATTGTAATGATGTCCATTGGATAAATATATTAACATTCTATATGTATGCTTCATTTAAGTTGATTGTAATATACTGAAGTTTTCCTTATTAGCAGATTATACAAAGTAGAAGCAAAGTGAAGCATTCCATTTTCAGTGGTTCTGGCTAGTCATTTGAATATATGAAAGATACTCTTTAGAGATCAGGGCCTTGACAATTTGTATTTACTAGTTACTGGGTTACATATTTGAGTTTTCCTGAAATATTCTATGGTTCTGGATTAAATCTACAATGTCTTATTCTATTTGTTCATAAATAGCAATGGGCATTTGGGATATGCTATGGTGCCACTGTGTTGGAAAATATAAAAATAAGGCAGATAGCAAAAGTATACAATAGAGTAGAGAGCAAATGCGTGTGTGAAGAGATTCATGAACCAAAAATGAAGCTCACAGTTGTGCACGGCTCTCAGTTTTATGCTGGAATTGATTCAGCTCTCAGGGAGCCCTCATCACTCACTGGAACATCCTTCGCCTGAAGTGAAGCAGCTTTTTATCTTTCATGGATAAACTGTCTGGACAGACAAGCCCAGAGTATTTACCCAGCACTGATGAAATCAAAACAGTATAGAAACTGTTCATGGATGAGTGACACCGAGAATAAGCTGTTGTCTATGGAATTTTTAATTGCCTTAATCCTCATCTGTTAAAAACAGGCATGTGAGTTAAGGCCACACGCACCAGACCCTATTGTCCATTTTATATGCCAACGTTAAATTTGATACTCTAAGAACACACTGTATCTGGACATAATGGCCAAGTCCTCACGAATACCTGTGACATAGCAGACGAGCTCTTGGAGAAAATGTGATGCACACAGTGAAGTTGCATACATGTATTAACAGATACAACGTAGAATAAAATCTTCTGGAGTGCTACTGCGGAAATATTAACCAATGTAAGAAAAAAATGCACAAGTGTGTAAATGCACCATCGAAGTCGCATCAGTGTACAAGCTCTTCATTCCTGTCACACTGAAAAAGAGGTGATGGACCATCTACTTTATTTCTGAGTTGTAGGGTTCGGAGCGATTTTGCTATCTGAAAATTTCAGTGTTTCTGCAGTTCACCTTGAGCAGGGATTATACCTGGGATTGGAGAAAACACTGACTGCATACACAGAGAAATGAATAAGATTAACCCTTTAAATTCTTAGTGCATAATTCCCATAATGGGAAGAAGACAGATAAAACGGACACTAAGGACAAGATAACCCTAAAAAGACTGATGACTTTTCAGAGAAGTAAGTCAGCTAACATTTGAAGCAGAGGAAGAGATGTTTAGAGAGTTGTAACTCTAGCTCTTGAGAGGCAGAGGCAAGAGGATTGCCATGAGTTCGAAGTCAGCCAGGGTTGTATTGTGAGATCTTGATACATAAAGTAAAAATGCAAACATTTACTTATACGTTGAAATGTCACTGTAGCACCTTGATCCCAAGTTACTCACGTACTCCATAACGTGCCCTCTCACTGAGGACAAGCATGCTTTGTGCGTCTATTACAGATAATTGTTTATCTTTGTAAAACACTTTATATGTGAGGTTTGGCTTCTATTTAGTGCTATTAGTGTGAGATGTAGCATTTCCAGCTGCACAGAGAACAGTGCATTCTATCATGTAAGGATCACAAGCCATGGGTTGCAACTGTGAAGACTCTGTGTCTAGCCTTGCATAGTAATCACCATGTACCTGCTCGTTGTAGGCTGCTAGCTGATGGCGAAGCGCATGCCGATGCCTCTGTGGACAGTTCAAAAGGCCGTTTTCAGTCATAGAATCCCCTTACTTTATGGGAATTACAGTACTGATATTTGAAATAATTATTTCCCACTCAAAAAATCCACATTAAAAGAATGTTGTTTCCTTATGATTTTAAATTTATATTGGGGTACATGTGTTTCCCCCAACTATTTCTCCCCTTGTAAGGCAGAGGAAGCAACAGCAGAAGCAAAAGCTATAGTATATTTGGGGTAAAGTGTATTCTCTTTCCAACCCAAGAAAAACTTGCACTGTGCGTACAACGTTGGCTTCTCAGGTTAAGTCATGTTGTGTTAACATTTCTGGTACAGTGTGTGTTTCAGAAGTAAAATGATCTTTAGTCTTCTAGTCATTTTATCTTAGATATATTTTTAAGAATTAATTGTGGAGGCTAGAGACATGGTTCAGAGGTTAAGAGCACTGGCTGCTCTTCCAGAGAATCAGAGTTCAATTCCCAGGACCTACATGGTGGCTCACAGCTATGTGTAATGGGATCAGAGCACTCATATACATAAGATGCATAAATAAGTAAATCTTTTTTGGAAAAAGAATGAATTGTGACATACTTGGTTAGAAATATAATAGAATATACAAGATATGCCTCAGAGAAAGATCATAGATATTGTCTCCATCCTCAGGGAGGTCATAGATCAGTAACTAAGCCATTGAAAATCCATTTTATCTTCTTAGTTTTTAGTTTTAAACTAGCATACCAAGTATTAGATAGCTTAAGTAATTTTTTTAATTTTTAATTTTTTTTTTTTTTTTTTTTTAAAGAAACAAAGCCGTTGTTTTTGGTAAACTCTCTCTCCTTCTCATCTTCCCCATCCTTGTGCTCCTGACCCTCCCCTGTGGCCTCCCACTCCAATCCCTTTGTCTCTTTCATGTTCTGTGTGTCCTGTTGCCCCCTCTCAGACTTCCTTATTTCCTATTTTACCCTCTTTGTGTGTCTTTTTAAATGTTTGTTGGGCCTGACCCATTCATTCATTCATTCATTCATTCATTCATTTTCTCTCTCTGTCTCCTCTCTCTCTCTCTCTCTCTCCCTCTCCCTCTCCCTCTCCCTCTCCCTCTCCCTCTCCCTCTCCCTCTCCCTCTCTCTCTCTCTCTCTCACACGCACGCACATCCAGGATTCACATACGTGACAGAACATGGTGTTCTTCTTTTTGAGTTTGAGTCACCTCAGTTAAAATCATGATTTCACTTTTCTTCACAGCTGACTTCTACTCTATTGTGTATATGGACCACTTTTTCTTTATCCATTCATCTGTCAGTGGACTCCTGGGATGGTTCTATTTCCTTGCTATTGTGAATAGAATAACAGTAAACACAGATGTGTAAGACTCTTTGTGTTAGGATATGTATTTCTTATGGGTATAGAGAATGGTATAGCTCAGCCACACAGTAGGTATGTTTTTAATTTTTTGAGGAACCTCCACACTGAAGTCCATAGTGTCTGTATGAGGTTCCCCTGATGAGTAGAGATATTTGAAAACTTTGAAAAATACCTTCTGAGAGGACTGAAAGATGGAACCAGAGGATCCAGGTTCAATTCCCAGCACCCACATGGCACATTAAAACTGTCTGCGAATTTAGTTCCACGGCATCTGGCACCTTCACACAGATACACAGGAAGGCAAAACACCAGTGCACATAAAATTTTTTAAAGAAAAATAATTACTATTTATATTTCTTCTTTTGAGAATTGTTGAATTCATTAGCCTGTTTTTTGATAAATTTTGAATATTATATCCCTTTGTCAAAAATAAGGTGTCTGTACCATATGTGTTTTCTTTCCAGGTCCTCTATTCTGTTCCATTGGCTTGCCTTTCCATGTCCCTGTGGAAGGCTGTCTGTCAAGTGGCCTGCAGTTACGCTCTTTCTGTTTAGGATTGCTTTGGCTATTCATGGTTGTCTTAGGTTGCCTTTTTCTTGTGATATAAAAAACCATGACCTAAGGCAGCTCAGGGAGGAAAGGGTTTATTTCATATTAGATGTTCAGGTCACGATCTACCATGGGGAAGTAGGGTAGGAACTGAAGGCAGGAACTGAAGCAGAAGCCATGAGAGAGTTCTGTGGCGTGAGTTGCTCCTCATAGCTTGCTCACTCTGCTTTCTTATAGCACCCAGGACCACCTATCTAGGGGTGCAACCATATATAGTAAGCTGGGTCCACCCACATTAACCATCAATCAAGACAATGCACCACACACTTGCCTACAGGCCAATCTGATGAAGCCATTTTCTCAGTTCAGGCTCTATCTTCCCAAAGTCAAGTTGATGAAAAACTAGCCAGTACACTTGACCTTTTGTGAAGTTGAAAAACACATGACTATTTAATGAGAACCTTTTTTTTTCTTCATTTGTCTTCAAGATGATATAATATTACTATTACAAGATAATAGTAATGTTATATTATGACTTCGAAAAGTCCCACAGCCTTTCAAAATTCAAACACTTAAAAATTCACTCTCTTCAAAACATCCAAAGTCTTTTTCAAAGTTGAAAGTTTCTAGAAAATACCCAAAGTTACTCTAAAATATCTAAGAATAAAATATTCTATGTCTATTTAAAATTCTAAGGTCTCTCAACTGTAGACTCCTGTAAAATCAAAAATAAATCACATGATTTCTTAATCAAAAAAAAAAAAGAGGAAAAAGGCACAGTTAAAGAACAAAGCAAAGCTAAAAAAAAGTTCAGTGTCTGACATCTGGGACTCATCATCTATTACAATCTTCTGGATTCCTCTGAAGGGCTCCATTTCTCCAGCTCTGCCACTGTCAGCACACACAGCTTGTCTTAGATTCAGGCCAACTCCATTTTGCAGTGGCTGCTGTCCTTAGCAGTTGTCCAAGGTTGGGGTCTCCATTGCCGTGAGGCTGACAGCTCACCAGTAACCTCTGATAGTGTCTCCTCAGGGTCTCTGACTTCCGATCTGTTTTCAAGCCTCCATTTTTCTCCATGAGCCCTTTAAGCATATGGCTTCTACTGAAACTAGGGTTGTACCTTCACCGGTGGCCTCTCCTGAAGCCTCAGCTCCTGTTCATGCCTTTAAAACCAGTACCATCTAGGAAGCTCGTACACATTACTCAATCAGCTGCTAGCACAGGATACAGCCTTGGCCAGCTCTGGACCACAGTTTCTGTGTGCTGATGCTGAAGAAACACTCACAGACTTTCCTCAGTGATGGTGTTCTCTTCTTAGTTGTGCCAGCTAAGCCATATTGATTGTCTCAACAAAGCAAAGTGTCTTGGAAATCACAGCCAATTCTTTACCCCTTGCTGACCAGAGCCACACATCCTTCATTTAAGTTAGATTCTGTACTTCCTCAGAAACATTCAAAGCCATCTCTCCACCAACTGTACTGCTTTTGGTATCTGTGTCTTCCAAGCTCCCACAGAACAGCCCGCTGCACTCTGAGCACTCAGTGGCTTTTCCATCACAAAGTAATGGGATTCCAGCACAATCTTCCCCAAAATATGTGGTCAGGTCTGTCACAATACCGCTGAACCTGACACTAGTTTTGTTTTAATTAGGGTTTCTGATGTTGTGGTAATAAAATAATATTACCTCATGCAGTTTGGTAGAGGACACAGTTTATTTCACCTTACTGCTTGCAGTCCATCTTCCAGAGAAGTCAGCGTGGGAATTCAAGGATGGAACCTGGAGGAAGGGACCAAAGCAGTAGCCATGGAGGAGTGCTACTGACTGGCTTGCTCTCCTCATGGGCTGTTCAGCCTGCTTTTTTTTTTTTTTCCTTCTTTAACAGCAGCTCAGACCAACAGCCCAGGGATTTAAATGTCCAAAGTGAGATGGGCCCACCCATATCAATCATCAATCAAAAAAAGCATTCCCCATAGACAGCCATGGGCCAGTGTGGTGGGGGGATTTTCTCAGTTGCAGTTCCCTCTTTCCAAATGGCTCTAATGCTTCAAGTTGGCATAAAACTAATCAGAAATATGGTCTGTTGTGGTTCTATATGAAGTTTTGTGTTTCTTTGTTACAATACAATTATTTGAAGAATGACATCGGAAACCTGACTAGAATTGCATTCAATCTGTACACTACTTCTGGTAGTTTAGCTATTTTCATGGCATTAATTCATGTATCTACCGATCAGGACCACAAAGATTCTTTGTATCACCTAGTGTCTTAGTTAAGGTTTCTATTGCTGTGAAGAGACACCATGGCCAAGGCAACTCTTATAAAGGAAAACAATTACCTGGGCCTGGCTTACCATTTCAGTGGTTTAGTTCATTATCACCATGGTGGGAAATATGGCAGCATCTGGGCAGACACGGTGCTGGAGGAGCTGAGAGTTCTACATCTTGATCCACAGGAAGCAGAAGGGGACTGTGTGTAACTATAGGTGTAGCTTGAGCATAAGAGACCTCAAAGTCCACCCTCACAGAGACACACTCTTCCAATAAGGCTACACCTACTCAACAGGCTCACACTGCCTATTGGTGTCACTCCTTATTTCAAACACATGAGTCTGTGGGGGCTGTTCCTATTCAAAGCACCACATCTAGTATTTTCTTTCACTTTTCAGTATTTTGAAGTTGTCAGTGTAGAGGTCTTTCATTTCCTTGATTGAGTTTATTTTAGCTACTTTGTGAATAAGATACTTCTAATTTCTTTCTCTGGGAGTTCATTTTTCATACATAGGAAGGTTAATGGATTTTGATTATTAATATTGTATTGTAAAACTTTACTTAAAATGTTTCATAGATCTGAAGTTTCCTATTTAATTCTATAAGATCTTTAAAGTATAGATAGGGCTAACATATCCCTTTCCTATTTTCCCTTGTGTATTTTTCTTTTCTAGCCCTTAGCTAAGACATAGAGCACTATATTGAATGGGAGAGTGAGAGTGGACATTCTTGTCTCATTCCTGTTCTCAGGGGAAATAATACCAGTAATTTTTCCTTTGGGTATAACATAGATTAGAGGTTTGTTATTGATAACCTTAATGTGGGTCTTTTTCCTTTTTTGTCAGTTTAACTAAGGGTTTGTCAATATTACTAATTTTTTCAAAGAACTGATGTATTTGATTGATTTTTTAATGTGTTTGTTTAATCTCTATTTCATTAATTTTTGTCTAAATCTTTACTATTTCTTGCCATCATCTGGGTTTGAGATTAGCTTCTTATTTTTCCAGAATTTTGAGTGCATCATTAAGTTATTTGAGATGTCTCTAGTGTTTTTTTTTAAATATGAGCCCCTACGTCTATAAACTTTCCTTTTAGGACTGGCTTGGCTGTTTACCACGTGATGATATATTGTATTGCCATTTGACTCTAAGAATTTTTAATTTCCTCTCAGATTTCAGCCATCTGTTGTTCATTCAAAAGCATATTGTTCATTCTCTTAGTTGTTTTTGTTTGTATTATGTTACTTTGTTTTTCTTGCTGTTGCTGTCAGTACCTTCCATCTACACAAGGATGTCCTGAGGCAACACCAGAACCACACTGAGAGAGCAGGAAGTGTGGGTGGAAGATGAGTTATGTTGGGCAAATAAACACACTGATTAGTTACATAAGAAAATACATTGATAATAATAAAGGTCATACTTCTTACTGTTGAATAAGACACTGACTAACCTAGAAAGTGACAAGAAATAATCCAAGATATCAGATTTGAATTTGAGTGCTGACTGTATAATATACAGTGAATATGCTATATATGTATGTATAGAGCATGAATTTATTGTGCATATACATAGGTTTTTTTCAAGCACATTGGTTACCATAAGTCCCAAAAGGCAGTGCCCCCAAGAAACAAGACCAGTTGCCCAGATCATGTTTAAATGCTGTGCTTATCAAAAAGAATCAAGATCCTTTGAAGAGGAGGCTACTCCAAGAGCTAGGCCAAAATACAGAGCATGTGTGCACCAGAGTATCTTAAACCATACTGTAAAACAGTATTGAAAACATGAACTCAGATCCACAGCTTTAACATGAGAGCAGGCAGAGCAGGGTGTGTCTGTAACCCCAGTGCAGGGCTATGTGGTCACTGCGGCTCGTAGCCAATCAGTTCCTCTTAACTGGTGAGCTCTAGTTTCAGCAAGAGACCTTGTCTCAAAATATAAGGTGGAGAGCAATTGAAGAAGACACCTGATACCAGCCTCCAACTCCATACACACACAAATGCACATACACCATACATTGCTTGGACAAATGAACATGCACACATAAATACACACAAATATACCACAACCATGCACAAAAAGAATAGATAGATGAATGGCAGATTAAAAACCACTGAATAACGTAGGTATCTATAAGTAGATACGTAAATGTAGCTTTCTTACAGTAATTGCCAGCCAGGAAACAGGCAGTGATGGGCATGGGGTATCTCCGTATGATAGTCATCTCAGAAGCTAGGGATTAGTGAGTGATAAGGAATGGGATGTTGGCCATGTTAGAATAGCTCTGGTGGTAAAAAAAACAAAACAAAAACAAAAAACAAAGACCAAGCAGTTGCAGGGGCGGCGATGATCACCTTATGATGTAGAGATCTGTACAAACACACTCAGATGATCACAGTTAAGATCACCAGCAGTGGGTGAGTTGGCGTCCTGTGCCCTCAGACATGGGACACAGAGCATCATAGCCTGTCTATGATAACATGCCCGAGCCTACGTGAAAAGAATATCTGAGTCACTGTGTAAATTATAAGGCTTATTCTCCTTAAAACCATTGACGGGTAATAGTTGGCAGGTTAGGAAAAATGGGAGTTGTTTCTGCTTAGAAAAGCACAGAGTCGTGGTAGCTAAGGCAGCACATGCTCCACTACGTCCTGGTACAGAAGGAAATGAGAGAACTGGCACAGCTTACTCAGGCTTGGCAGCTTGTGTGGTAGCACTGCTGCGCCAGGATGCTTTCCTAATTTGAATTATTAGAATGGTGAGGCTTTACGTCAGCAGCTTGCTCTCAAGAAACCTCAATGAGGATTTATGATGTGTAGGATAGGCGAGAAGAGGTTAATGTTGGCCTCTGAGGACTCTGGGTTGGAGTAAAGGACAATACTTCATGTGTTTGTGACGTTACTCCATTGTAAGATTTGTCCCAAGAAAGTGGTCCCACACAGATCTGCAAGATGTTAGTAGTGGCCACATAAGGGTTTTTGAAAGGGCGGGGTGGGGGGGGGCGGCGGCGTGATTTAAGTTTTGTTTTGTTTTCTTCTTAATAACTGGCATTCAGTTACACTAATGAAAAGCATGACTAGAAAGACAACTCACTTGGTAAAGGTGGAAGTTACGATGTGAGCGCACTGTGGTTAAAACGAGAATGGCACCAATAGACGACAGAGCAGCCCTCACAAGGCCCGGCACAGGGAGCTGGGGGCAACTAAGGCATGCTGGGAGTGCGAGAAATAGGGTTGCCCAGGGAAGAGCACACCAATCAGTTATCCAATACCAAATGGGCAGCGCTGAAAACTTGCTTACAAGTGACACATACAGACTGAGCAGGTTGTATTTATGTATTTATGTATTTATGAGCACATAGTTAACTTAGCAATAAATACACCCCCACAAATATACACACATGTCGTGTGTGTGTGTGTGTGTGTGTGTGTGTGTGTGTGTGTGTGTGTGTAAAACGATAGTAGAGCCCATGCCTCAGTAGATGAGGAGGAGCTCAGTCCTGATGGGACTTGATGTACTGGGGTGGTGGTGGGGGCTCCCCCTCTCTGAAGAGCAGGGGATGGGAGAAGAGGGTGGGAGGGAGGGACTGGGAGACAAAGAGAGAGTGGGCTACAATTGGAATGTAAAGTGAATATATAAATTAAAAATAATTTTTTTTAAAGAAAATAGAGACCATGAGAAAGAGAGCAAAGAGGCATATGAGAGAGTTTAGAGGAAGAAAAGGGGAGGGGGAATGATATATTCTCAAAGAATATAAAAAATAATTTTTAAATGGGTTGGGAATATCCTTATAAAGTATATACACATAAGGGCATATTGGGTGTACTTGCAATCAACAGCAACAACAGAAATCCAAGAACTAAAAACAAAAAAAAAAAAAAAAAAGGAAACTAGAGCTCTCTTCTATATAGCATGACAAAAATTAAGGAGAGTCTGAAAATCTGTGTGTATAGTTATTACATTTCTTTTTAAAATATTTGAATATTTAATTTGATAAGATTTTCCACTTAAGTTTAATTAGAAGATCTCTAAGAAAAGTATATCAATATCCTTATTAAATTAAAATTTGAAGATGACATTGTACTTGTAAGAAAGAAATAGGATGGATAGCTTATTATAGACTTGTCTCCAAAATATGTATATACAAGAATGCATAGAACAGAATCTCTCTCTCTCTCTCTCTCTCTCTCTCTCTCTCTCTCTCTCTCTCTCTCTCTGAGACATAGTTTCTCTGTGAAGCCTTGACTGTTCATGAACTCATTCTATAGATTAGGCTGGCTTCAAACTTAGAGATTTACCTGCATTTGCCTTCTATCACACCTATCAGCTCTAAACCATTCTTTTTTTGTTTTCATTTTTTGAGACTGGGTCTCTTTTGTCTGTCCTGGAACTAGGCCTGTAGACTGGGCTGGCCTTGAACTCACAGAGATCTGCCTGAAGGCTTGCGCCACCACACCCATCCAAAACTATTTCACAACCAAAATCTTACATTTAAAGATGTAGAAGGATAAAGTTTATAAAATGAATCAGAAATTGAAAGATCTTGAGAGATACCCAACAGCATTATGCAGTGGTGGAAACTTAAGAGGGAAATGTTTAAAGTTCATGTTTTATAGATACTTACATTACTTTTTGTTTTACTAAATTGCTAGGCACTTGGGGGTGTCCCAGGAAGTCAACCATTACTCCCCAGTGGAATGGACCCAACACGACAACAAGGTAACTAAAGCGGAAGTGGAAGTGATGTGCAGAACTAGTGAGGAAATTCTTTTAAGAATTTCATAAGTATAAATTATTTCATGTCTCTTGAAAAATAGGAAGTTAAGTGATTGTACTTTTATCAGCCCCGACTTAGTAATGATAAAAGAGAAGGATACAAAGTAACAAGTGACTTAGTAATGATAAAAGGGAAGGGTACAAAGTAACAAGTGACGTCACTAGTCCTACAGCCTGAGCCACCCAGTCCTCCCTTAGCTTCCATGCATAGTTGAATTGTCGTGAGGAAAGAGGAAAGAGGAGCAAAGGCTGTGAAAGAAGTATCTAACACAAAGAAGGAAGACAATTTTAGCCACAAAACCAATCGAGTATGGGGTAGATGATAGCCAGAGCTGGAAATAATGGTTACAAAAGCAGAGTAAGTTGGCGGCAGTGCTCGGTACCTGGCAAGGAGAGAGCTAGCCCCTAGTTTAGTGTTCATGGCCGTTCTCCTGCTAATCGCTTCCTGCTTCCCTCAGGACATCCAAACATGGGTGGACCAATGCAGAGAATGACTCCTCCAAGAGGAATGGTGCCCTTAGGACCACAGGTAAATATACTCAGCCCGAGAGTGAGGCACTGGGCTGCCACCTCCTGTGAAAAGATGGCATCGTTTGCGGGGTTTCAGCACATTCATTGAAGTATTGACAGAGACAGACCTTGGGGCTCATGGCATTGGACACACAGAAATCACTTTAAAATGTGAAATAAAAAGCACACTAGCTTCTGTGCTTTATATTATAAATAGTTGTATATATAAAAAATTACAAAAGCTAATAAAAACATAGCTCTGGCTAGTATTCTCTTCCTGATGACTTTTAGTCAGTTTATTATATTTGGAATACTTCCTTTGCAAAATCGTATCGTAGTTTGTTTTTTGCTATTTAAATTAGCAGTATCTTTTTATATTTCTATTAACATGAAGGAAATAAAGTATCTTGGTATAAATTTACCTCAGGTACTAGGAATACCAATAATAACCCTAAAGGTTATACCACACAAAACAGGATTAAAGAAAATTAATTATTAATACCATGCACTTAAATGAAAGCAAGAGCCATGCTCATGAATGGGATAAGTGAGAAAGTTGAGGTAAAATCATTTTGAATGGCAGGAATCTCATGACATAGTCACTACATACCAAACCTGTCAGGCAAAATGTGCATCATTTCCTGAAAGATAATGAAAAGCAGTTCCTACCACAAACATTTTACCATGTAGCTGCCACCTCAGAGCAAACTGCCCTCTTTCTTTGTGGACACAGGCTCTGGAATGGTGTTTGCAATTTTCAGCATAGACAAACATATATACATTTGTTTTGTTTGAGACAAGGTCTCAATGTGTAGCCTTGTCTGGCCTGGAACTCATTCTGTAGACCAGGCTGACCTTAAACTCACAGAAATCCTTCTGCCTCTCCCAGGGTGTGCCTGGATTAAAAGCCTATGTCAGTCCCCTTAATGTCTTCACTAATTTAGCACTTGTCTGGTTTTTTACCTTAAGATATGTGTAATGAAGTGAGATAGTCATTTCTGAGAGCAGCAAGTATGAAACAAAGAAATAGACTTAGCATAAGGGTTCTTGAATGCTGGGAGCTAAGCCATCATACACGGAGCAAAGTGACCATGTGCTTAGTGTGTGGTGTGTGGGTGAAGACGTAACACCCCAGATCTGTCTGATTCTAAGGACGGCAACAGCAAGTGATTGTTAAATTGATATCAGTATACTTTTCAATTAAAAAACAACATTATTTCATCAGAAAAAAATTTTTCTACTGTATTTGGAATAATTTTCTGCTTTGTTTCTTTTTTGTGAAAGTCCCATAGCTAACCTGTGTCCTTAAAATCAGCATGCTCTATGAGATTCACTTAAAAAGTCACTTAAATTACACAGCTAATTCAATGTTCTCTAGAATTTTGAAGGGTAAATAAGCAACATACAAAGAACATTTAAAAACCAGATGGCCGAGGTTGACACATGTGAACTGAGGAGGTATAGTTCGCATATAGAGAGTACCTGATGCCGTACATACAGGCTCAACTCTAGAGTTCCTCTTCCTATAGCGTAAAACTCCTAATAACCAAACTGCCCAATCAAGGAAAGACATTGTAAAGTTCCCAAGTAGACCAAGTCTGAACGCCATTCTGTGAGGATCGTTGGACTGGAAAGGAGAGTAGAGCAGACTGAGTAGTGCAGTTGACATCAGCTGTAAAATCCCTGTCTCTCAGTGAGCTCATCCCATCTCGCCTTTGCTGAGCCACTTGGAGAGCCTCTTGCTCCTTCTTGTATCCCTGACTTCTTTGTGATTTAGAATATTAATCACAAAATGAAACAATGTATATCTGTAAATCATCTATTTGCTTCCTATAACAACTCAGTTTAATTAGCTTATTGATTGAAGGCCTACTATGTATCAGACATCTTACTTGAGTGTTGAGTATAAAAATATTAATGCAATGGGAACTTTGTTTTTAAGGTGCATACTGTTAAGGAGGAAATATAGCTGCATTTAGAAAGGCTGTTATCTAATACCAAACGCCTAGAAAACAGCATGCGCTGCTTATGTAATTACTCAGCAAGTCGTCACATGAAGACAGACGTGATCCTTTAGGGCTGAGGATACATGGGGAGTGAAGGGAAAGGGGTTCAGTTATGTTTTATTAACGTCCATGAAAAAGAATAAACAGCTACAGTTTATTAGTAGCAAGTGCCATGTTTTAATTCGCCAATTTATATGTCTCTTTATAAAATGTCTATAAGGAAGTTAATATTATTGCCATATAAATAAGAAAAATAAGGTTAAGAGAACCAGTAGCCCATGTAGAAGAGTAGCTACTGTGGTACACACCTGTAATTCCTGAACTCAGGAGGCTGAGGCAGGAGGATCTCAAGCCCAAGGCCAACTGGACCCTGGCTCACAAAGGCGGGCTGTTGTAGAGGCCGTAAGCCCGTAAGGCATACTGCTATGGCAGGACAGG
The DNA here is from genome assembly GCA_907169655.1 of Acomys percivali. Taxonomy (NCBI): domain Eukaryota; kingdom Metazoa; phylum Chordata; class Mammalia; order Rodentia; family Muridae; genus Acomys; species Acomys percivali. The sequence continues at coordinate 24,929,832 of OU015758.1, read as the reverse complement.
TGCATACCCAGAGCTCCAGTGAATATTGGGTTTTCTAAAACTCACAAGTAAAGAAAAGGGTGGCCGGACTTCTTCATGAAGCATCTCCACCTTACTTTACCATATGACTTTTCAGTTCCAGGACATTTGGCTCTGAAATCCCTGGCTAATTATCCCTACTATCACCACACTTGGCCCGAAGATGAACACAATTAGCTGCCCTTTACCGAAGACTCGTGTGGCTAGAAACGATCCCCCTACTGCTCCCAAACCCAAGTGTAAATAATGCCTCCTTAAAGTGAGAGCGAATAAACAGTGAGAGTAGCAGGTGGCTGGGTGATTTCATTTATCAAGTATGGCATTCTGTCTGGAGTTAACAGACCTCTCTCATTGATTCATTTCCTTGTCCTCTTAACACCTCCTCCAAAGTGTTCCTGCAGAATGAGCTAACGTGATTATGAAAGTGTAGTCTCTCTAATTTGGAAAAATCCAGTAGGCTAGACGTAAAACTGGGAGAAGTTGGAAAAATGCAGAAGCAAGGGCAGAAAGCATAGGCTGGGGCTGGGCTGTGAGTGACCTTGTAAGGACATAGCGAGGAGCTTACGCTTGCTTGACAGGTCATCTGGTCACCATAACTTTTAACTGACATGGGCAATACTGTGATTAAGAAAAAATTGCTTGAGGAAGTAAATGAAATAAATTGGATGGGAAACCAATTAGGATAATGCAGTCACCTTTGCACTAGGAAGTAGAGCTCTCTGGCAGTTGACCAAGTAGGAACTTCTAGACATTTCTAGCATGGACTGTTATGTGGTGGGTGATGCAAAGGACTAAAGGAAGAGTAAACATAAAGAACTGAGCCACCAGCAGATGACGTTGTTCATCTGTGTGCAGCGGGAGGGAGCAGCCAGGCAGAATCTACCACTGTGGAGCTCAGCACAGTTTAGGAACTTCGTGAGACATGATTAAATATTATCAGTCCTAATGTATTAAGCCATGTTTGAACAGATTGTAGCAGACAAGATTACCTATGACTATATGTTTATGGAAAATAATACTGTAGCTAAAACTTGAGGAAAAATTACATTTTAAACAGTGAGCAAAGCCAAAGAAGTCAGCAAAGTAACTGCCATAGAACATGCATAAGAGGAAGCTGAGCATCAGAAGACCAAAATGTGAAAGTCATTGACTGTCAAATGTGCTAACATGATATTCAAAAAAGTAGCATTTAACCCTTATTGCCAACTAAAGTAAGCTAATATGATACGCATATAAAAGCACTAAACTGCCTTTCATCTCCTTTAATGCACGCAATAGGTGTTGCCTGAGGTTTACTGGGTCACATTCATACATGCATATTTTCAGTATGGTTTAGTTCTCACATAGTTTGGGGATTCATAAGTATTGCATTTCCATGTTGGATGTCTTACTCTATGACTAGCCACTTATATTCAGCATTCTTGGGTTGGGTTTACCCGCTGTGTTTCTTTTCAGACGCCATGAAATTGTTCTTATCTACTAGTTTCTGACCTGTTGAATTAAAATTTTATCTAAAAACAGAATGATGGACTTATGAAATGTTTATTTGAAAAAGCAATGTACAGATATTAGGTAATGATAAAAGATATTCCAAACGTAATAAATTTGATCATACCTTGATCATTTAACAAATGATTTTCCATATTCATAGAGTTTTTAAATGGCATGTGAACCATAGCAGTTATGTTAAAAATAGAAGCAAAAATACAAGAGTGGACCCTTCAGAAAATGAATTACGCAGGCCTTATCCAGTCAGGAGTTATGTAGGGAAGTCATTAACCTGCTCTCCTTTCTTTCCCCCCTTCTCTTTGGTTTTGTTTTTTTGTTTTGTGGTAGTCTGACCCTTGGTTATCATTACAGAGCTATGGAGGAGCAATGAGACCCCCACTGAATGCTTTAGGTGGCCCTGGAATGCCCGGAATGAACATGTAAGCCAAACGCTTATTACTCTGTTTAGTGAAGTAGTCTGTATTCTGTCTTCTGGAATCCCACGAATTTGTAAAACACTCTAAGTACCTCAGTGTCCTTACTGTATGAAAATGAACTAAACATGGGCGTCATTTTTGCTTCATTTTCATGACTTACTATCATGTTTTTTTTTCTTCCTGTGCATCTTTTTTTTTTTTTTGCATTTGAGGTATCATAAATCACAACTTTTGGCCTGTTGCTTTTCAATAATAAGGTATAGATTCATACAGAATCTGTATAACACTAGTGTTGGCTCTGTTTCTTAACAATTAAACTTTATTAGACAACCCAACTAGCTTACACAAGAAGGAAAAAAGGTTAAAGGGACAAAAGAGTGAACCTTCCGGTATCCGTTCCACGGGATGAGTCCTTAGGTGTCTCTCTGGCCCGCGTGATAGTCCAGCCTGTTCGCTTTCTCCACACGCGCTCCCCCACCCCCGGCTGAATCTGTTGTTTTTCTCTTCCCCACCTGCCTGAGTCACATGGGAAGGGTGGTCTCCTTCTCCTGTTGAGGGTCCATTAGGAAAACAATAGGCCAGGTGGGGTTCCCAGGTCTCCTTCCTGAATTCCAGGCCCAGGATGGCTCCACTCAGTCTATCACAAGGTATTCATGGGGTGCGCCAAGGGTAAAGCCCGCCAAGACTGCTTCCACCTATGACAAAGCTTAATCTTTCCCACACACTAGGAAGAGATGCAGACAGCAGAACCATGTATTAACTTCTACAGAGGTTACTAGTTGAGAATCTTCATCCATGTTAACAATTTTTTGCGTTCGCAGACAGTACAGATAGTGAGTCTCATAAATGTATGTCTACATTTGTGTCATCGGGGCTACTTTCCACATGAAAGATTTCTCTGTGGTGATGTCCTCTGTATTAGAGAAGCATTCAAAAGATTGTCTTCGAAAACTCAAGATGTATCTCGGTGGGGAGTAAACTGAAGATACGTGTTTTACTGGAATGTCCTTTCCAGTCCTAAAAGAGTAGTTTCTTTCTGTTGCAATGCAAGTCACTAAGGCATTGTTTATTTCTTTCGCATTCTCCAGCCTTCCCCCGAAGGCCTGTGTACACCAGATCTTGTTAATGACTTTTATGAATTCACCAGAGGCTGCTGATGTGATGTAGCCTGAAGGAGTGCTCCATGCAGGCTCTGCTCAGCTTTACTTCCCATCTGCCTGGTTTTAGCTCCTTACATAGTAAATGGCACAGCTCTGCTATCATCCGTGGCATGAAGACACGCTGTGAAATCAGCTCTTTTGATGTGTGCAGGGTTGTATAAGCTTCTGAAACCATTTTCATAGGATGCAATTTTTACTAAAACTGAAAATAGGTTAATAAGTGGATACCAGCCAGACTCAAAACTAACAGCGCAGGGAGGAAAGTAGGTCAAATTTTCCTATAACATCTTTTTACTTTTGAAATAAAAATGGATAGACATGAGGCCTGGCTCTCCTTGAATTCCTCAAAGGCTCACCCTTTTATTAGTGGTTGCTACAGAAGGGCAGATGATATTTTGTGCTGTCAAAAGCTAGAGCTCTTACCAGAAGGGAAGAGAAATATATGAAACTTAATTTAGATTTCTCACTTTAAAAGTCAATATATTTTACTAAATTTTGAATATTTTGATCAACCAGGCTGTCCCAAGTGCTAAGAACATATCTAATATCGTTTGGTGTAGTACTCTGCTGTATACTTAGCTATACAGCCAACTTGACATAAACCTGGATTTGCTAGTATAAGTAAACTTCATTTTCATATGACTTGAAAGACTCCAAAATTACTTTTAAGAGTCTAGTTTCTTCTCATGTATGTGCTGCAGCATTCATATGTGAATACTCTTAATTCCTTAGACTGTAAAGACTAGAAATATGGCTGAAATTCTTATTAGCATTGGGGGGAGGTATTATTTGGGTGTATTAAGTATTCTTGATAGTTTGAAATAATTTCTCTTATATAAGATTTTACTATTGATAAAGAGTATGAAGTCTTACCAGCTTGTTCCCTTTTTTGTTGTGTTCCCTTTATTTTGAAGTTTTCTATCCTTTTTTTTTTTTTTCATTTTTAGTAAATTCAGGTCCTTTCAGGGACAATGAAAAAAATACATATATATTTAGGCATAATAAATATTTTCCTCTGGCACAAAAACTTCCCAACTAATGAAGTTCTAGTCAGTGAGGGTAATCATCACATTGCTGTTGTCCCCACCAAGTCAGAGGTGGCCTAACACCGAGAAACACACTGTGTCCTCATTACACTTGTAAAGTAAACTGAATTAAAATTCACATAATTATTTCTAATCTTTAAAACAAACATGTGACACCCCCTCAGTTTTTTGAATGGCATCTTTGGCTTTCTTCATGCTATTTTAAAAGAAAAAAGAGAAGGAAAACTCGGTTGTGCTACTTAAAAACTGGAAGATGAGCCACAGTGCTCCCTTAAGCTGTTTGCCTAACCGAAAGGTATGTGGGTGAAGAGTGAGGACGGACTGGCTACAGATTGTTTCTCTACTTGTCATTCCTTCTCGTTGGCCATGAAATTTTTAAAAGGCCAGCACTAGCAACCCCAGTAATTAAATGTTATATTCTAACCTGCCACTGTAGCTTTCAATCGTAGAATTAAACATTCATGACAAAAATGTTGTTAACTTCATTAATGAAAGTTCATAAAATAAAAATTGGCCACCTGGAAAAAAAAAAAGATGGGCAGTGGTGGGAGTTGACACTTGTGTGTTCTGCACAGTGTTCACTGCCCTTCAAAGTAGGTTTTCAACATTTCCACGGTGGTATTGTGCATTTACAAGTAAACACCCAACAGGAAGTGGCTTAAAGTAAAAACGTACAAAGTATGGCCACAATGTAAATATTTGCAAATGTATTACAGATCCCTTTGAAAGGGAGCATCAATAGAAGAGCTCTTCTGATTGAGGAGCTGGACAAGCCTCCACCATCAGGCCTTAACTACAGCATTGCTTCTTCGGCCTTGTAGCCTTGTAGCCTTGTGGCCTTGTGGCCGTGTAACCCCGCCTTCACAGAGCAAGGCAAAGAGCCAAAGTCCTCCCAACAGGACTCTTGAGTGAGGTTATTTCAATGAGTGAATTTGGAAGAGAATTCTCTTCTTGATAGTCATGGTTCCCTATGGTCCATCAAAACAGACACCACGAATCCGTACGCCTTTCTCATTTCCTTCTCTTTGCTTTCAAACAGAGCCCATCTGCCTAATTTTCACTCACAATAATTTTGTGAAACACTTCTCAGGTCAGCTTCTTGGTGATCCTTGTGGCTTCAGATGAAGTGGAGATTACTGAGCTTACTTAGTTGTCTCTAAAACTACCAGGCGTCTGATTCAGCACTTTTTGTGGAACTTTTTTAGTGTGTTATAAGTTTATATGTTATTTCCCATAGTATTAAAATGAAGCTTAATAGGAAATACAGAATTTGGGAATTGATTAGTATAAACAATTGAAATGAAGTTCCATATAATAAAATTAACATTGAATTTATGTTGTTTTCTTGTTTGTTTTATTTTTGGTTTTTTGAGACAGGGGTTTTCTATGTAGCCCTGGCTGTCCTGCCTCTGCTTTCCAAGTGCTGTAATTAAGGTGTGAGCCATTGCACCCAGCAATTTCTTTTTGTTTTTAAGAAAATTTATGTTATTTATTTAATTTAGCTCCTAATTTAATATAAGGCAGATTTCAAGTTAAATATTTTACATATCTTATTCATACAGGTTGTTTTTTAATTTTAATGCATTGACTTTGTGTCAGGGATGTGCATGCCACAGCTTGTGTGTTTAGGTCAGAGAAGAACATTTAGGGACCTATTTTCATGTTCCCCATGTGGGTGCTGGGGACGGAGCTCAGGCCATGAGGCTCAGCCGAGCCATGATTTCTACATTCTTAATTGATCTTATTCAAAGTTATGATATTAACTCTATGTCATCATATAATTGAAACTTTTTTGGTGATTTAAATATTTTCTAGGTCATTTCAAGACAAATACTTCCCAGTTTCTTCTCTGCGTTATGTTTAGCATCAGACAAACTCTGTTCCTAATCTTCCTACTCAGAGATTTCACTTGATCAGCATACATCCTGCCTTGGCATCATTGCATGTCCAGTGGAGCACCGAATCCCATATGTGAATCACCTTTCAAAGGTGTTCAGTCATAACACCGCCACACCTTTGTCAGCCTTGTTATCAGCCTCACCCGGGGCGGAGTCCTGCCATCTCCACTGCTTACCTAGGGAACACCAAACTTAACCTGATAGCTGTACGGATTCCAAGCAAACACTGCCAGTACAGCAGGTAGCTTGGACAGTGTCTTCACTTCATGTTTATTACTTTACATTTCAGATTCCTAGACTCAAGGGACTTTCGAAAATTAGAACATTCCACTGCCTTAGTGAGTAGAAAGAGAATTTTCAAAAGCCCTGATAAAAGAAGGAAAGTAGAAAGCAATATTGTTTTCATAAAACAATATTTATTCAAGTGCACTTAACACCACAGCCCAAGTGTGTGAATTTGATTTAGTTAACTGGGAATTAATTTTGTTTATAAGGTATGAAATAGAAAAGTCTTCTGAATTCTAAAATGAAGTAATATACTGGCATAGATTATCTCCTTTCATTTCAACACATTCTCTACTATCTTCAACTAAAGTTACAAAAATATGAATTTTTAAAGTAACATATTTATAAAGTTATAATCAGATTTATATTGTATAGTATATAATGGATTATAATAATAAATTTATAGAGCTGTAATATAGAGCATGCCCACTTAAAGGCTACATTCTTTTCCAGCAGATGACAGTACTGGTGGTTTAGTAACCCAGTGGCAGCTTTCTATAACAATGGTACAGGCAATCAGACTAATACCATACTCAGTGCTACCCAGCGCTAAGTCATCATAGCGCTAGAATATACACTTGATATACACTATATCTTAATATAATTTGAAGGAGGCAAGTTCACATAGGGCTTACTTGTAATTTAAGAGTATCATTTATGTAGGTATTTTACAGGTGATTTATACTGATGTCTTGGATTCTCTTTATCTGTATCTGATTCCTTTTACTCTAAAACTAGTAAAATTATTTAGGAGTATATATACACTGCTATAGGTGTTTCTAATTTTGTTTATAAAAATAAATAACATTAAACTAGCTCTACATGAAGCTATTTTATGAAGTAATATTTTTACATTCAAGGAAAAAACATTAGATAACTAAAACGTGATTTTAGCGCTTGGCTAGAACCGTGCGTGGCAACTGAATTTTACACACATAATAGTTTTCTGATTTGCTCTTTACTTACTGTGGAACCACTGAGGCAGAGGTTGAAGTTTAATCTGTCATATCATTTTGTAGGGGTCCAGGTGGTGGCAGACCTTGGCCAAACCCAACAAATGCCAATTCAGTGAGTATATATATGTATATATATATTTTTTTTTGCACTTTTAAAATTTAACTGTGAGAAGACTATTGCTTTTGAAAGCTTAACAGTCCACTGTGTTAAGATTTGAAAGAACTTGCTCAAAAGTAATTTTGTTTATATTCCTTTCAAGAAAAATGTATCTAATTTTTGAAATTATCCAATTTTTAAATTTCATTGTGTAAAAATGTGTTCTATGTCAAAAGTAAAGATAGAAGTAGTGACTGTAATACAATAGTCTGTATAGCAATCTATGCTAATCACAAGGTTTGATCGTCTATAACAGCTATATTAGGTCATTAAGTTGCCAGATAAGATGAGTCTCAATTAGAGGGACCTGAATTACTATGCTGTGTGTTGTATTTGTAATACCTACCAGGTGCCTCTTAGCTAAATTGCCCTTCCTGCACATCTACGTATCTGACATCCTGGGAGTTTTCCTTACATTTTTGTGGCAGTGGCTTAATGAATTTTTTCTCTTCATTAGATTTCAGAAATATTTGCACAGATTGAAAATTGATCTGCCAGGTTTTTAACTGAATGGTTTTAGCGTTATGATCCTGGAGTGGGTTTTCTTTATCTTTGAAAGTATAACCCTTTCAGTATGTGAGAGAAGCCTGCTTTAGGCAGTAGCCTAGTGTGTACACTGTACACAGATGTCCGAGTGAAGGGCAGAGTTACAGCCAAGCAGCCTGTGCTACATGTATGAAGTCTACGAGCACTATCCGAGAGGGCATGCGTTTTGCTGCTTGTGCACAGGTACAACTGGCAGTAGGCTGAATGCTAAGTAAGTCTGAAACAAAGCTAATATTTAACATAATTCAAAACTTCAAGAAATGAAAAATAGTGCGAGGCATGTGAAAAAACTCATCAGAGCCAGTTTCCTCCCAGCCAGTGAAATTGAAATCATTCATATTTTAGAGAAAATATTAATTTTGTATAATCTTATTTTCTTTTGGTTTTAGTAGTCATGACATTTACTAATTAGTTCGGGTAAAGAGAAAGATGCTGTTTCCGCTTGGGCCTTCAGTGAACTATTCAACAAGTCCCTCTAAAATATTACTTTGCCAGATTGTATTGTAATGTGAATAACTTCCCTCCCTGGGTTTTCAGTTACCTCTGTGCTTTAGGAGACTTTTCCTTTTCATTGCTTACTATTCTTTGTTAGCTAGTTTATCCAAGATTTCACTTTGAAATGGCATCTAACATGCACCCCCAAGTACATTTCCTTTGTCGTATTAAAATGCTCATTAAATGCAGAAAAATACGATTCTTGTTTTTTTCCTAGGTGACTGAAATCTCAGGCAGTCTTCCTAGTAGCACAGTCTAGAAGGAACCTGTTACCTCCAGTTTTGACAGGAAAAGTGAAGCCCATATTCACCTTAAGCTTAGTCCACTCAGCCGTCCACTGCAGGCAGAGAACCGTGGCACCATGTCCACCAGCACCTTTGATGCATACCTGAGCCACTGAGGGAGTGGATGGCATGTGGGAGGGGATAGAGAAATAGCTGTGTTGTACCCCCGGTAGTGATTGTCCAAGCAAGGTGTATTTAGTAAAGGCAGAGATGACAAGTGATTCTACATTCTGATCAATTCAGATGTGAGGGCCCATCTCCTCAGCATTCATCCGAGCAGTGTGAGTGGAAAATGTAGTAGTCAGATCAGTGGTGCTAAGTCATCTTCGACCCCGGGAAATACTAGGAACCGGAGTGGGACCATGCACACTGAACTGTTCGCGGTCTGTCTAGAATGGGCATCTGGCCAGCACAATCGTGGGCAGTAAACATTGTAGGTGGTACTCTCTGCTGCTGTGAGCCACGTACAGAAACATCTGCCCCAACTCACAGAGTGAACATCAGGAAAGCAGATGTGTGGGGTTTCCCCAGAATGAGAAGGAAGCCGTCACCCCAAGCATACCGAGGAGGAAAAACGTTCCTCTGAAAGGCAATGAACAGAAAAAGGAAGGCACTGCAGACAGTGGGTGGCTTTCTACAAAGGAGGGGCTTCTATGAAACAGAATAAAAGGACTTAGAGGGTGTTCTCTTCCCAAAACGCAGTTGATTCTTCTGTAGTGATGATTCACCTGTATTATTTTGAATCCCAAGTGCCTTGAACTTCTGTACCTATTTACTAAGACAAGTGCCTATCAGCTGATCAGTGTCTGCCTCCTAAGGGAAACAGTAAAGTAGGCTTTGGGTTTTTTTTTAACCTTTCTCCTGTTATTTTTAAGTATACAGACGACCTGGCAGAGGGTATAGAGGATTCCTGTGCACCTTACTCCAGGCCCCCTGTGCTAGTGCTGCAGGAGTTCCTCTCTATCATAAGAAACTCTTTCTGTTCTGTTAAGTTTCCTGAAACTTTGCTCCTCGATATTTCAGTATATCTCCTAGAAACAAGATATCGTCCTTTTTAACTATAACACAGTGCTCGGAATCACATCACTAACCCCGATGAGTGCTGTTTTCTAATCTACACATCTTACTTGAATTTTTCCAGTTGTCTAAATAATGTATTTTGTGCCACTCCCTGGGCATACGTCTGGGGCTTTTCATCTGGAACAGCGCCCCCAGCTCATGTTTGTCTCTGTTAGCTTGCAGTTGTGCTGACTGCAGACCAGCTGAGAATGTCCCATAACTTGGTTTTGTCTGGCACCTGCCAGCATGTGGCAAAAGGAACAGTTTTTCCTCAGGGCACCACTGCAGGGGCTCCTGGTGGATCTGTCTTGTCACTAGTTGTGTTAGGTTGCATTGTTTGGACAAGATCTTGCTTGCATAATGTCAATTACACTAAAATTACTGTTTTTCTTCTATAAATATCCATGTAGAACCATGGTAAATATTCTTTTTCTTCCTTCTCTTCAGCAGCCATTTTTGGCACCTGTTGATGATTTTTATCTGATATGTCCACCTCCTACCCCCCCCCACCCCTGTGTTGGTCACCAAATGGATATTTTAAACTTTGTCTTTCCTTCTCTCTTTATTAGCTGACTTTTTACTAAAACAGAGGTGTATTCATTCTGAAAACTCTTGTTTTTTTTCCGTGATAGTTATTAACACATATTAATTGAAAATGTCTGTTTTCTATCCACTGACCTTTTTTTAATTACTCCTCCAGCCCCCCTTCCCAGTCCGTAAATATCATGATTTATATCTGATTTAGGTTCCAAGAGTTCAAAACATGTGCCCTCTTTTTTTTTTTTTAACCCCTGACCCCTGTTCCTTTAGATGACACGAAGGCTGTGTGTCATTACAGCTTCCAGTTGAGCATGTGCCTCCATGGGCCTGACTATATGTAAGAGCAGCACATGTATGTAGGAGCCCGTGGAGCTCAGAGGAGGCCTTGCAGCCTCTGCAACTAGAGTTTTGACACCATTTGCCACTGAGTCCTTTCAAATAATTTGTGATTCTCAATTTTCCACTCCTGCCTGTTGTGGTCAGCATTACCCACAACTCCCTTTGCTATGTTTGAAATTTTGCAGGATTCTACTTGAATTCACTTTGTCTGGTTTCTGTAGAGTCACATAACTAGAGCATGCATTTGAACATGTTTATAAACCCTCTTACTTCCTAGAGCGTGTATTCTTTTTTGGTCCAATCATGTGGCTTTATGGGCTTTACTGCACAGCCCATAAGTCCTAGAGTGTAGCAGCCATTAAAAAAAGTTCTTAAACTTCCCTGAATATACTGTGCAATCTCATTTCTTTTCCATTCTTCAGTTCTTTTCCTCATCTTTCCTCATGCTGTACCTTCTTTCTATGTATCCCAGATTGCCAGCTCACAAACACACCCGCTATACTCACGTAGTATTTCTGTCTCTTGCTATAACGTTTGGCTTTAACACCGTTCTGTCATACCCTGCTGGCAACATTCAAGAGTGCAGGTTCAGTTACATGCCAGGGGCGCCTGCCCAAATGCTGAATTATAATCAGAAAACTGAAGAACATAACGTAGAAATAGTATATATAAGCTAAAATAGAAGAGCTCGTCTAGACAACGATGGAAATAAATTGGCCGGCTAGAGGAGATGACAAATTTTAAAGTATTTAGCAACTGTCTCACCTGTGATGAGGTGGTGAGGACTTGGAAGGCAAGGCTGAGCTTGGAGATTAACAGAGGGTGTTGTTCTCTAGGATAAGAGATGTAAGTCTAAGTCCGTAAACAGTGGCATGCTGATGATGGCAGGAGGACAAAGCATCTACTCAGGATGGCACAATAGCTCTGAAGGCTAGCCCACAAGAGGAAAACATGAGTCCAAACTTCAGAATGTGTTTTTCGCTCATATATTGTATAGCTGTGTGTTGAACCACTATGGTAACTTGAAATCTGACAAATAGGAATATTTATACCAAAACAGTGGGCTAAGACCACAGCTCAAGGATTTTCCTTCCTTCTAGAATTGACTAGATGTGTGTGCACATCTCTCACTCACCAAGACTTCTGCAAAGGCTGAACCAGGAGATGTGAAAGTGTTAGGACAGAACAGTTAGATGCGCAGAGTGTGACTGTATTTGTGAACTTACCATCATTGCTTTGTGCCTTCCTCCAGGAAATGTCTGTTGTAAAACAAAAGGTAACTAGCAGATGATCAAAAAAACAAAACAAAACAAAACAAAAAACAAACAAACAAACAAAAACCAAGAGCCAGTTTCCTGGACTTTAGAAAAATGAATTTAATTAATTAATAAACTGCAGTGCATAGGGGAGTGCAGAGGTAATTTAGTTAGAAACTAACAAAGAAATAAGTGACTAAGAAAACATTACAGACATGTAATGAAAAATAATCTGACAGGAATACAGGCTAAGTTTTGTAAGCATGAGCAGCAAGAAAGATGTCAGAAAAGGACACTGTCCAGATTCCAGTACAAAAGTTCTAACTTCCAGAAAGAAAAGAGACATAGTGATGTGTTGTAACGTTCATGACTGCAGTATTCTGTGAGTAACAAAGAGATAAAAGATGGTTCCAGTGCATCCTGCAGGTTTGTAAGAAAGACTGTAGACAACATCAGAGTAGGAGAACACTGACCAGGCGCTGAAGACTAGGGAGGCGGATCATTCTAAGAACTGATAGCACGCCAAAGAGGCAATGAGAGTGCTTAAAGAAATGTATTTAAAGAGGCTGGGTGACAGATCGTGAACGGAAAATGGCACAAGAAACCAGAACCATGCATTTCCTTGATGGACTCCCTTCCTCAACTAGTAACTGAGCCCCACAGTACCTGCAGTCTGTTGGGCTCAACCCCCACAGACACACCAAAGCTCTGGGGATGTGTGGCTTGTACCTATAGAAAACAAGCCAGTGAGGAGAGAGCCTTTTCAAACAGCCTAATACTAAATAGTACCCCTTGTAGTTTATATACTTTCTTATCTATGACTCCATGTTACTGTGTTGTTACGACAGGCTTGGGGGCCGTTCACAGTACAGGAACCACAGCGTTTCACCACTCAGAAGGTCTTATCCTGGCTTTGACTCTCTCATTCTAGGGAGCCAGATTGCTGTCGTGGACTTTATCAGGCCAATGAGCTAGTGTGCTTGTTGAAAAAGAAAATGTTTACCTTTTCCTGTTACACCCAAACCTAGGGGTTTATTCTAGAGTACATTTTTAATTACTCACTTATGTCATCAGAGCATTGTGGATTAACACTTTCCCATGCCCAGAAAATGGACTCTTGTTGTTTGGATCTTATCTTCACAAATTATCAGGCCTTAGACATCACAGTCAGCAAATCCCTTTGAATTTATTGCATTATTTTAATACTAACGGAATGAGGGATATGAGACTTGATATGTACTGAGTGAAAGTAGTAATAAACTGTCTTTTTAAATTTTACATTGACTAGACGTTTTATCTGCATAAAATACTAATGTGAAATTTCTTGGTTTCCTGGTTTTAGCTGTACAAATCTATTTATAGATTATCTCATTAGTACTATACAGTGGAGACAACTGAACTAAGCCAATATAATTTGAAGATGTAACCTTGAATTCCTCTCTACCGAAATCTACATTTTCCTGTGATTTCAATATTAGCGTTATATTGAAATACAACATTGCTTGAATTTTTTGGCACGTACACAGATATAAATTTCTTGATGTTTTGTTATACTTTGTGATAAATTTAAACTTGATGAAAGAGAAGTCAGTTCATTTCATTTCATGTGGTCACATGAATCAAAACGCTTGTTTCTGTCCTGCTCCTGTTCTAGATACCGTACTCCTCGGCGTCCCCTGGGAATTATGTAGTAAGTACATGTGGGTTTGTTTGCTCATAAGAGTCGATGTTACATTTTATCTGAGCAATGAAGTTGTTGCCCAGCTGTTAAGAAGAGCCCCTGTGTATTGACCAAGAAGTGAACATCTTGAGTTGCTTCATCTGCCAACCTCAATACATATGTTGATGTTCATTAGTGAAACAGTTATCAGTCTGGCTGAAATCGCCTTGAGCACTCTGCCTCACTCTGGCATATGTTTCTGGAGGGAACTGCAGCGCTCTAGCCAATCATGAAGAGGGCTGTTCCGAGTTACGCAATGATACGCTTGAATTCGCAGTTCTTCACGAGAGTAATGTGCGCGCCCACTCGCCACACATAAAGCCTAAGAAAACATAAAACTTTATCCCAACCACAGAGTGGATCAGTCTGCAGAATAAAGTATTAATTTGGAAGGATCTTTTAGTTTTTTTTTTTTTTTTCTATTCTTAGAAATAAAAAAAAAAGTTTCCTTTTTACTATCTAATACATGTAACTTTTCTCAGTAATCCATGTAAACTTGAAGCTGAGTTAGCAGGTATTGGACCACGTCTTTTAAAGTCTCAAATGACCCTTTGGCCGTCACCCCTTATGGTCCTTGTTACATCCATAGATCTCCATAAGGGATAACCAAGAAGCAAAGATAAAATGGTGAAATAGGAACCCCTTCCTAAAGTAGTTTTCAGAGGTTATGGGCAACTAAAGTGCAGTAAATAAGAGTACACAAGAAGAAACCAACGAGCATTTTAACCCCCATGGAAGTACTATTCTGTTACCATAGTGAAGAGCGCACGCTGCTCTGGCTGTGTCTAGTGCCCTAGTGAAGAGCACACGCCCGCTCTGACTGTGTCTAGTGCCATAGTGAAGAGCACACGCCGCTCTGGCTGTGTCTATTACCATAGTGAAGAGCACACGCCGCTCTGGCTGTGTCTATTACCATAGTGAAAAGCACACGCCGCTCTGGCAGTGTCTATTACTATAGTGAAGAGCACACGCCGCTCTGGCAGTGTCTATTACCATAGTGAAGAGCACACGCTGCTCTGGCAGTGTCTATTGCCCTAGTGAAGAGCAGACGCCGCTCTGGCTGGGGTCTCAGGGTTCATGTTCCTCTAAGCTGTTCCAGCCTAGAGTCTGACTTTTGACACCATTTGCATGAGACAACAGCAACATCAAAAAGAAAATAAATTAGGATAAAGCTCTCTTTCTTAAAGTCATTCACTAAGCCTGATAATTTTTTATTAAATTATATAAATTTACTTTAATTTTTTTTTAGTTGTGTACTAGGTGGAAACTGATAAGCTCTATGTATATACTCAGAATAAAGTAAAAATTTAAGTCTCGTGAGAGTTAATTTTATCATTATGCATAGGGCTTTTGAAATCTTCTAAACTCATGCCAACATTCTGCATTTAGCTGTCAGAAATTAACTGCAGATGTGCCCGGTGCCTGGTGCAGTTGTTTGTAGAGCAGTGGCCTCTGTAGCATGCAGCTTTAGTGAGGATCACATCTCATTTCCCACTGAAGTGATAGCTGATGTGTCCAGTTGCAGCTGAGGCTGACGCAGAGCAGAAATGGCGATAGTGGGCCAGTAATATGGCTCTCCACGTGGGTGTCTTTTAGGTACTCTACATGAAAGTCTTTGTAGTTTTAGTAAAACCCAGTGACATGAAATGTAAGAAAATTACAGCAAACAATTAAAGTGCACATGAATTATTCCTATTGTGTTGATTTGTAAAGGCCCTATTAAGTGATTTCTCCTTAACCTCGTTATGGGTGATGTGATTAAGTCATGAATAATAAACCAGTGTTGCAGGCTCATTGTTTTTGGAAACTTGTCAAAACAGTCTCAACATAGTTAAGCTAAATGATGTTTTGCATAATATTGAGGTGATTGTGCATCAAAGAAAATAAATTACAGAAGAAATATATTTGCTTTGTATTTTAAAATTAGATTATTATCAAGATAAGTATAACCCTTTCCTGCTTTTCCTTGTGTTGTTGAATGCAGTGCTTCAGTTTTACTGAATTTTTGTGTGCTTCTTTAGGGTCCTCCGGGAGGTGGTGGGCCACCAGGAACACCCATCATGCCTAGTCCAGCAGGTACTGTAACTCAAACTAGAAACATGGACACTGACTCCTAGGATAAAACCACAGAGTGTGGACATTGTTTTTTAGATAAACTTAGGGATTTGTATTGTCTCAGCATGATTAAAGACAGTAGGAGCAGCAGCAGGAAGAAGCCCGGTTCCTCAACAGCTTCAGTCCTCCCGTATGGATAACCAATTTAGTCAGTGTGAGCAATGTGTTGATTTGTATGACTTGCCCAGTAACTTAACTTCCCTAAAAGTCACTTAAAACTGAAAGGAATCCATAGCCAGCAACCCAGAAAAAAAGTGCCCAGGAGAAAAACATCAGAAGACTGAAGAGCAAACTGACCTCACTCACATATCTCGTCTTACTGAGAATGGACGTGTTTACAGTGTTGTTCCTACATACCTATTGGAATTTATTAGTTAACAAATTTACTAAATAGTGGTGGAAGATTTTTTAATCTTCTAAAATAAGATGTTCTTCAGTATATCCATAATAATTTAATGTAGCACTTTCAAGTAGCATTAGCCCTTTTTTTCCGTTGAGAATTTAGAACAGAGTATTAAGCCCACTTGGAGACTGGTAATTAGAATTTAAACTGTCAAAGATCGAGTAAATTATATACCATGTATCAAGAGCTATTAGATTGTTCTTAAGAGTTGACTCTATAATCCTAATACTATAAATTATTGGAGATATAATCCAAGGCTTCTGTACAAGGGCTCACATACTGTTCGCAGTGTTAAACAAACTATTTTTGTTCCTATCCCAATGTTAGTGAAATTATTAAATTTCAAAATAAGTTAGGGCTTTCAGTGTTTCCTGGTAATAAAATAGATGAGAAATGTTTATAATTAAAAATAATTTTAGTATAATTCACTGTAAGTCAAATGTTCTTAAATATTTAGATTTAACTCTCAGATATGCAGTAGTTTAAAAGTCATTGTTAATAATACCAGTAAATAATTTTTTGTTTTGTATTTTTTTAATTTAAGACCAAATTTGGCAATATAGAATATACTGGTTTCTCTCCACCCATACATATGTCATCATCTCTATCTTCAAACTGTTCACATTGAAAATGAAGCAGACTCCATCAAAGACAGAATTATATGAATGGATCACCTCTGCTGCGGTTCCTTCTCATATTGTTATGTTAATGTGCACTCTATGAAGGTAGCGTGCATTCATATCACTGCTGCCTGGAGCCTGGCTTCACGCCGCCCTATCTTGCCGGCCTTGCCTGCGTGCTTCTTCAGGGCTATCCTTTAATAGTGAGCCGGCGTCCTCAGCTCACAAGACAGCTTTTCCACAGGTCAAAAGGAAGCAGGCGTTTCCTAAAAATCATCCTCATTACTCTTGATGATTTTCTCTCTTTTGGATGAAATTATATTTTCAATTAGTCTTAAAAATGATAAATTCCTCTCTTGCATATTTAATTTTGGTAGCTCATTTTTCCTTTCACCAAAAGTAAAGATAAAGTCCCTTTAAAGTTTTCATATGTTTAAGAAATCCAAAATTTTCTCTGAAATACGATAGAACTTTTTAGACAGACTAAATGCAATACATCTAATTTCTTGTCTGAGGCACACACACTAAGTGACTGTCTCAAGCTACGCTGCATTGGTTGGGGAGCATATAGGCACTCAGAAGCCTCAGGGGGAAACTCAAATTAGAAATCACATTTGAGAAGCTGGTGAGGTGGTGCAGCCATTAAGAACACTGACTGCTCTTCCAGATGTCCTGAGTTCAAGTCCTAGCAAACCCATGGTAACTCTGTGAAGGGGTCTGATGCCCTCTTCCAGCGTGCATCTGTACATGCAAATAGTGCATTCACACATTACAAAAATCAATCAAACAAAAAACCACATAAAGTTTTTTTTTGTTTTAAAGAAAAGAAAAGAATTAGTAATTTTAGGAAAGAAAGGAACGAAAGAGAGCGAAAGAGAGCGTTTGAAATGGGGCTTGGCTGCCTAGTACCGAGCATTTCAGTGGGTGGAAACTGATGAGAAGGTGATCAGCAAGGCTGGTAACAGGCAAGGGTACGTGACAGAAGTACTTCATAGATAAGCACAGGAAAAAGTTCTCGCCACCAGAATAGGTTGTGACTCAGAAAAAGAGGTCTCCTGAGGGGTGCGTTCTGGCTTATTCAGTACTTCAGTGTATTTCGCTGTAGAAGTAATATCTAGCCGAGTGTACTGGCCCATGCCTTTAATCCCAGCACATGGGAGGCAGAGTGGATCCCTGTGAATTCGAAGCTAGCCTGGTCTGCATGGTGAGTCCTAGGACAGCCAGATGCGCATAGTGCGACCCTGCCTCAGCAGTAAAATCTAGTACTGAGACTCGTATGTCACTGTTAATAAGTGACCCACGAATAATATCATATTTACTCTAGTGCTGCACACTGAAATCACACGCCACTTCATGTCTAATAAGTAAGTCACAAAAGGAGAAGTAGTTAGATCTCTCTATGGTCACTACTATGAAAAGGCATATTATTTCATCCTCTCTCTCTTGAATCAATGCAAAACATGTTTTTCAAACATTCCATCATTCTCAAAATAAAGATCTAGTGTAATACAGCTAAGTAAACTTAATTGTAAGAAAATAGAAAATAGTGTTTCATAACTAATGCTTCTTAAATGTAAAGTAATTGGCTTTCCTTCTGGGCTTTACTTCAAAAAGATATATGTGGAGATTTAATTAGAATTAGCTAGTAGGCATGGCGTGTAAATGTTAGAAGTGCGTGAATTTATGGAGAATACTTCGCAATTGTCTCAGTAAAAGGACTGGAAAGTTAACAAAGAGTTGTTGAAATCTGAGTGTGGTGAGTCACATCTGTAAGCCAGTACTTGGAAGACCGAGACAGGAGGATTGCTGTGAATTCAAGGCCATCCTGGACTACCAAGAGAGTTCCAGGCCAGCCACAGCCGTAAAACAAGACTGTCTCTGAAAAGAGGAAAAAAACGATAGTAGAGAAATCTGGCTTTTACTTCAAGCAACATAGTTTCTCTTTCTACTCTTGATGTATAGTCTACCAGTTTTATCCTAAAATTCAATTTTCTTTTCTATAAGAAATCTAAGAAAATCCTGAAAATTGAAAAGCTACTGAATTTGAACTTCAAAATTTATATATATATATATATACATATAATTGTTTATAGATTAAAAATCATCCATATTTTATGAAAGATAAATACTGCAATTTTTTGGATTTTTTCAAAGTAATAATCAATTGATCTAAATTACTGAAATAGTTATACGTCTTACCATGTTCCTAATTTCTGACTTTAGAACAGTAAACTGTGGGTCAGAAAATGACTGTCAAGTATTTGTTTCCAGACATAAGTAATGGCTCTGTAAGTGTATCTAGCTGTCAGTTTCTATGTATGCCAAGTTCATCTTTGGGTATTATTTTGTGATGGGTTTGGTAGGTGTTAATTAAGTTGTGTTTTCTTTCAGATTCAACCAATTCTGGAGACAACATGTATACATTAATGAATGCAGTACCTCCCGGGCCTAACAGACCTAATGTAAATATAAATATGTTTTAATGATTTTGAATATAGTATGTAGTAGTCCAAGTAAATTTAAATATAGATATAAATGTTATGCTTATATATAAGTACATAGGGTAGCTAAAATTGAAAATAGCCAGCAAATACATTTTTTGTGTTAAGCTAATTAAAACCTACATACCTATACTCATTGAGTCTTTTAAATGTTAAATTCCTTCTGTAGTTGCAGAGGCAGAGGACAGAGTAAAATGTAGCACATTTGCAGGCTGTTGGGCTTACAGGTCTACCGTCTCCACCCGGCTCTAACCGTGCCCTTGTAGAGAGCTCAGTAAAGATGCTCTATTCAGTCAGCTTCTGACTCATCGGCTGTGTGTGTGTGTGTGTGTGTGTTCCATGTTCTCTTCTAAAGGATCAGCTCATGTGCTTTTATCTAGTTGCATTCATTCATTGTGTGTGTGTGTGTGTGTGTGTGTGTGTGTGTGTCTGTCTGTCTGTCTGTCTGTCTGTCTGTCTGTCTGTCTGTCTACATTCCTGCTGGTAAGCATGCTTTGGCATACGTGTGGAAGTCAAGAGAACAACTTGTAATAGGCTGTTCTCCATCCCCTGTGTGAGTCCTGGGGACTGAACTCAGGTTTTCAGGTTTGGTGGCAAGCGCCTTTCTCAGCTGAGCCATCTTTCCTACCTGTCTGTTCTGCCTAGACACTCCCTCATAAGCAGCAACCTTGTCCCCCTTCAGGGAAGGTCTGTGACCATGCGGTCTGCATCCTCACACTTGTAGAAGACAGCCGTGTTTCCACAGAGCTGGTGGCGTTCAGGCTTGTCTGAGTAGTTTCCCCCTGTAAGCTACCTAGCCTGCCTGCCTGTCCTCTTTCCTCGCTCCTTCCTTCCTTCCTTCCTTCCTTCCTTCCTTCCTTCCTTCCTTCCTTCTCTCCCTCTTTCTCTTCCTTTCTCCTATTTCTTCCTCCCTCCTTTCTGGTTTAATGTGCCCTGATCCTGAAAGCTAGTATGATTCGTAACAATCACCATTCCATCTATACACACTATAT
Source organism: Acomys percivali (assembly GCA_907169655.1). Taxonomy (NCBI): domain Eukaryota; kingdom Metazoa; phylum Chordata; class Mammalia; order Rodentia; family Muridae; genus Acomys; species Acomys percivali. The sequence continues at coordinate 24,909,517 of OU015758.1, read as the reverse complement.
TCAATACCGCAATTCATATGCGATGGAATAGGATTTGAACTTGAGAACCTCTAAAAGAAAATGCTGACTTCAGTAGGTACTTAGTTCAGAAGTAAGAGGATTATATATTACCTGCCTTCCAGCTGGGCGTGGAAGCATGCTAGAGGGGTCTGGAGGCAGTGAGAGGGCTCTGACTTGAACTTCCCGTCACAGCTGCACCCCAGCATGTCCTGGTGCTATAAAGGTGTGACTAGAGCTGCTGTACAAGGTCTGCGCTAAGCTGACATAGAGCAGCTGACTAAGAGCTAGCAATATGCAGATAAGTGTTTAAGATGTAATAATTCCCTGTGCCCACTCAAACAATGACACATTGCCTACTAAGAAAGAGTTGATATTGACATCATGGTTCAACGTAAATAACAAGCCATTAGCATCAGCAACTTCTTAAGAACTGCCATGGGCATCTGCATGCAATGGCCGTGCTCTCCAACTAGGCATATCTCAAGGAGGAAAAGAAGGATGAGTCTGAGCATCCAGGAGAGGAGATAGGAGAGGTGGGGCAGACAACTAAAGAATCCACAGCCTGGAAAAGTGTACTGAAAAGTCTGTAAACCTGGAAACAAATCCGGGCAATCTCTACAATGTTGTAAACAATGTTAAAATCATTACCCATGTGATCACAATACTTTCTTCATTTTTTTACAACAGTTTCCAATGGGCCCCGGATCAGATGGCCCCATGGGTGGATTAGGAGGAATGGAGTCCCATCACATGAATGGCTCTTTAGGTAAGGCCTTTACGTTAGAGGTACAGAACAAACTCACAATAAAAGGTTAATCCCGTACAATGGGTTTTATGGTCTGCAAAACTCTTCCACTTACAACAGAATGTGATGTGACCCACAGTGCATGGGCTATGAAAACTGGAGAGCATTTGAAAATCAGGAGTGTGGTATTTGTTCTGTGCAGTTTGCCCTATGGGTACTGATACCGACCATGAACACATAAGTGTCTTGTGGCCAAAGGATCTCTGCTTGGCATGTGCAATGCTGCCTAACACTGAGGGCTCCCATAGCCTCCTCACAGGTGTTTTTATCCCCAGTTTTGAATATGATATCAGAAAAACCAGCTCTCTTTCATAATTTCGTAATTTTGGTCTATATTTAAATAGGATTGGTCACCATGCTTTGGTGATGCTAGTAATTCCCTTATGAGGCCTTCAGGGTAAAGTCAAGCTCAGGTGCACCAGTAGTTAGCAAAGCCTTGTTAGCATCTGGAGCCAAGTGCCTGTAAGGCAAACAAAATATTCACAGTGGTGAGACACAAAGAAAAGGAAAACAAAACTGACTGAGTCTCTTAACACATTGTGTTCATGGGTAGAAGGTATAAAAAATGCCAGCCTTGTAGTCCTAAGATAGTCTAAACACTGACAGTTCTGCTGAGGGTTCTAAGCGAGCCTGTCACTTAGATTAGACAAGCTAATCTGGGGTTTCATTCACCATACTCGAGGTCAGAAATGCGTCCCTCGATTCTCTGAAAGTCTGTATCAACTTGAGTGACTCAGAAATTATTTACAATGCACTGATAGGCTTTTGTGCTTTTAAGGACCCATATTTATTTTTCCTAGATTTTAAAGTTTTGGTTCATTTTATTATTGTTGTCATGAAGTGTCTGATTATGGTATCCAACAGTCATGTGTAGCCCTTTAAAGTTGGAGAGAATTTAACATGTAAGCCCTCAGGGACACTGTCACATACAAGTGCGCAGCAGCCACCCATAATTACTGGCTACCATAGTGGACACCACAGACGAACACACCCGTCATTTCAGAGTGTTTACTTGGGCAGCACTAGTATAGAATTTCATTACTCTCAATCTGTCAAGTTGGAGAATTAGTCAAAAAAGAGGGTGTTTGGTCATGTTAGATGGTTTTTGGTTACATTCTTACTAGAATCTAGCTTCAGAAGAGCTTCACAGTCATTGACAACTAGCTCGTTACTTTCTGTAGTGAACTTCATTGTGCATGTGAACGTGTAACGGTAGAGCATGTGTGCATTAGGGTGTAACAGTGTTGTACCTTTTTACTCACAAGGGAGTCATGCTAACCCTTCACGTTAACTTTGCTGTTAAGTATATTCTGTTATTAAAATGTTCCAATATTTTACACTAACATTAATTGTTGAGAATAAAACAGTTAAAAAATAACTGCTATTGTGACAAAGTTATGATGATTGTTAGTATAATTCCATTGCCTATGTCTTTCAAGCATCAAAACTGAAACGCAGTATATCTTGAAGATATGTTTAGTTCCTATTGTGTATGTTGAGTGCTATTTTTCAATATTAGTGAAAATATTTTTTAATATTGCAACAAAATATGGTTCAAAATATTGTCAAACACTCTTAGAAATGTCCATTTTAAATTTTGTCAGATTTACAACATGGTTGTCATTATAACATGTAGATCTGTATAGAGTACATAAACATTGGAGTGCTCAATTGCTCCAGGCACGCAGATGGTCTCCCTAGCAGTCTCCCAGGGCTCTGCTCTCAGAGGTGGCTCCCTCACCTTAAACAGCTTCTATCTATAAGTGCCGTCTTACCTAATGAAAGTTATCTTTTCACGTTTTGCTTCAGGCTCAGGAGATATGGACAGTATTTCCAAGGTGAGTAATGTGTATTCTCTGTTTTCATCTCCTTTTTATTCCACATGGAATGCTAAGGTTGCTAAATGAGTTTCATTAATACTGTTATTCAGATATGATCACTTAGCAATTAAAATATGAATATATATTATCTTTGAGAAAGGAAAATATAATAACCAACTTAATCATGTTTCTGATGCTAAATAGTAAGCTAGACTGGATGATCTGTTAGACAGTTGTAAATGTTTACAAAGTATCTACAGCAATGGTAAACACATTGGAGAAGTTGGCTGCATACGGCTAAGGACACTGCATTTGTAGGTTCACTTGGTCTTTCAAGCCTTCATTAGACAGTGTTGACATATGCAGTCATTATTTTAGTCCTTAAAACAGTAGGAAAATAATTAGAAGGAAACTATTAACACATGTAGAAAAGTAAATGTATTTGCATTTTTTTCTCCCTCAATTATCTAAAATTAATCTTTTGGTAAAATGCTTTACATATTTTAAAGAATAATTTCTAATACTTCCTAGATCATAATGAAATTAAAGTAGCTCTCTGAGAGTCAAACATACACACACACACACACACACACGCACACACACACACATATAAAATGCTTGATGAGAATTAAAATTAGCTAACACCAAAAGTCTGCTTTAAATCAGTAAGTACAGGAATTCAATGAAGAGCAACTATGCTTTTAATTCCACCTATATCTGAATAATAAAGTTCCTGGCACCATAAAAAATAAAATAAGATTAAGTGAGCTATAAAACCAAGACTTCAGGCCTGATATTTTGTACCTAGAGTGTCTGGTTGCCTAGCCATCCAAGCTCTTTGGACATTGGATCAATGTGTTTAGAAACTATCAGAGAATGTCTTCATTGTTGTAGGACCGTCTTACTAAAATTTTCGTCAATAAATTACAGCCTTTTATACAGATAGACATAAAATTCTGTAGGGATAAGGACTCTATAACTTACAAAGCACTTTAGTTTTTTAATGGCGTCACAGTGATGAGTTGAACACTAGCATTTACAGTGTCCACTGCTAGTTGCCTTCTTCTGCTTAAGGCCTAAGCCCTGACTGACTGTGTGTTGTGTGACATGTGAACAGTGGGGAGGGGAAAAAGGACTTGTTTGAAAACAAACATCGTCTCCATGCCCTCAGGTGGTTTCTACTCACATAGGGATTCATTCCCTGTGTAAAGAGCAACATGCCAAGGTCCATCGGGGGAGCACCACTCCCCAAGGAGCTCTGTGCAACTGAGCAGACCAAGCTGGGAAAAGAGTTTAAAGTTTGGGTCCGGTTTTGAGGACCAAAGAAATAATAACTTATTAACTAAGAGAGTATTTTTAAAATATGTAAAAGGTAAACATTAAAGACTCTGGCCAGCAAAATGTCTCGACAGGAATGCAAGTCTAGAAACCTGAGTTTGACCGCAGAACTTAGGTAAAGGGAGAATGAGAACAGTGACTCTGGGAAGTTGTATCTGACCCCTACATGCATGCGACAACTCACACATACACACATACACGCACACATAATAATTGTAGTAGTAGTAGTAGTAGTAATAATAATAATTATTATTATTATTACTATTATTGTAAAAATAAATGGAGTTTAAGAGAGGTAAACTTTCTAGCCAGAGGATATTTGTGTGTAATTTTATTTATGTGGATTTCTTTCAAACTTGGAGAAAAGGTAAGTGGGAACATAAAAGAAAACCTTGAATATGGGATCAATAAAATCTGAATTATACTTTAAAGCTAAATCTTAGAGTAGAAATACACAGCAAGTTACCGATGTGCTGAAACTTTTAAAATGTCACCAACATGATGAAAACAGCTGAAGCCAATCCTTTCCTGAGTTCTTCCCTGTTCCCTCTTCTCTGTCAGGGCTGGCTTGCCTGCATCTGCATCTTGCCACTGTGACTGTGTGCAGTTTGGTTTCTTTAATCCTCCACATTGAGGAACTCATGGCACTTTGACAACATTTTGCAGAGAAATCATGAGATAAAACAGAGCAACCCCTTTGTCCTTATCATTTTCAACGTTTCAAACAAGGTCCAGTGACTAGAAGGAGCATGTGCCGTGTCTGATATTCCTATGGTTGATGCTATGTTGTTCATTTAAAATTTCTTTCAGCTTATTTATATATCCCCCACCATAAAAAAGAAAAACACACTCCTAGTCTGAGCCGCCATGCTATGAAGACACTGCATGAAAATAGAAATAGTGACATGGAAGTATTGCTTATCAAAAAGAAGCAGTGTGTTATCTTTAACTCTAAGTCTTATCAGATTGATAGCTTGGGGCCTAGGGGTTCAGCTAAGGGGTAGAGCATTTGCCTAGCATTATACAAGGCTATAAATTCAAATACCAGCACTAAAAATACCAATTAACTGATTAAAATAAAAACAACACCTTGAGTTAGGACTCATGCTTGGAGTTAGATAAACTTTTAGAATAAAAAATGACATGTGAAAAAAATATAACAGAGGCCTAAATCACCCCAAATGTTAAAAGAAAGTCCCTGCACAAAGTTTGGATTTCTATTTTGGTGTTTGTTATTTGTTTTGGGCTTTTGAGACCTTTTTCATTTGAAGGTAATCTTAAATTCACAAATATGCTATTTTTATTACCCAATCCTAATTACCTAAAACACACTTTGCAAACATACAAATATCTATTCTCTCCCATTCATCATAGTTTTGGGAATGAGGAGAATAGATTCCCCTTCCGTTGCAAGTCAGTAGGTGTTTCTTTACAGTTAACTTCAGCAAAATTCATACAAAGTAGTCATTAACAATGATCTTCTTTACTTGTTAACTTACAAGAAAACACATTCAAAACTGCATTTTGTTTAAGTTTCTGTACTAAAATGTAGAAAAACTGAACTACACAAATATTGAAAAGTAAAAAATTCCTTAATATTTTATTCCTGGTTCCACTACCACAAGTTACAGGGCAATATACCTGATATAATCAAAGAAAGAGAAAAAGACAAAGCTGCAACAGATAAAAGACCTCAGGAACGTCCATCTAACTGACACCACATTGCATTCATCAGTAGCTGCACTTGTTGCAAACTGTGGCTATGACAGTCCTGAACAAGGAGGGTTCCCTGTTTAAGCTGCAGTAACTTTTCTGGCTGTGGATCATCGCTCCTTCTGTGGAAGATGTTTACAGTTCCTCTAATGCATTTGGGACAGTTGTCCCAAAGCAACCTGCAGCTTTCCTGACAACTCCTTGCTCTTTCTCTCCTGCTAAGAACAGTGGCCTTTTTCTGCTCCTTTTTAAAAACTTTCTGCTACCATAGCCACCACTTCCACCACCAGATCCATAGCCACCACCATAGGGACTGCCTGAGCTTCTCCCACCAGAACTGGCCCCTTCATCGGTCCATAATCTGATTGCTGTGTCCATTGTAATTTCCAAAGTCATTATAGTTCCCACCACCACCATCATTACCGCAGAATTTCCTCCTTCATTGTAACCATCATAACCTCCTCCTCCACCATATCTACCACCTTGGTTTCCATACCCTGGTCCACCACCACCATAACCTCCTCTACCTCTGTAACCAGGACCTCCACCATACATGCCACCGTCACCTCCAAATGTATTATATCCACCATTACCACGCCCATCACTACCTCTGCTGCCACCACTTCCACCACCATAGCCTCTTCTTCCACCAAAGTTTCCACCATGACCAAAGTTACCCCCACTACCTCCAAAATTTCCACCAGGACCCATAAAGTTTCCAGATCCACCTCCACAACCTCTCTGTGTTCCAGCAGAATGAACCCCTTGTTTATATCAGAAGAAAGGAAGAAAGGCTCTCCTTTTTTTTTTTTTTTTTTTTTTTAATTTTTGTTTTTGGGTTTTTCGAGACAGGGTTTCTTTGTGTAACCTTGGCTGTCCTGGACTCATTTTGTAGAACAGGCTAAAGAGCCTTTTTCACTTCACAGTTAGGCCCATTAATAGTGTGATATTTCTGAACAACAATTTTATCAACTGTGTCATGATCATCAAAAGTTACAATAAGCAGATCCTCTCTTTTTTCCGCTCTGCCTGTCTTCCTTAACTTCTATGGTTTCAATCTTGTCATACTTTTCAAAGCAGTCTCTCAGAATATATTCTTCTGTATCTTCTTTAATACCACCAACAAAAATTTTCTTCACCGTTAAATGGACACCAAGCTTTACAGAATTTTCTCTAGAAGTAGCTCTCTTGGTTCCTCCACACACGCATTAACCTTGTGTGGCCCAGCACACGTTGCAGCATCCACCTCTTCCACACAAGAAGAGTAGGTCACAAAACCAAACCCCTGGAGTGTTTTGTTTGGGGGTCTCTCATTACCGCACTGTCTGTAAGTGTGCCCCATTTCTCAAAATGTTCTCTTAAGTTACCATCTGTGGTTTCAAAGCTCAGACACCAATACATAGCTTCCTCAGCTTCTGGTTCCTTTGGATCATGGCCCTCCATTTTGAGACCAGACTCACCTGTTGCAACTCGAGTTCAATATGGCACTGGGAGCAATACAGGATTTCTATTTTGAACTAAATAAGTGCCTTAGTTACAGTTCAATGACTATGATAGTCACTACAACCAAGGTAACGTGTAGAAAAAAGTGTTTAATTCGGGCCCCATTGTTCCAAAGCAATGGAGTGTGGCAGCAGGTAGTGAGACAGGCAGTGGAGCCATAGCTGATGTGGGCTGAAAGCTCACCCCCAGTGATCCACCTCCTACAAGGCCACACCTCTTTATTCTTTATAAACCACCCACCAACTAGGAAACACGTGTTCAAATATGTGAGCCTATGGGAGCCATTCTCATTAGAACCACTACAGTCAGCCATATCATTCCTGCTTTCAAAGCACAATTTCCTATTTAATAAACAGCCCCAATACACAATGACTAAAAAACGCATTTAATGACAAGTTTAAAGGAAAAGGAGTCATCAGGTTGCCTTTCTGTATTTGTGGGTAACTAACGTCTTCAGCAGAAAAGCTTACCAGAGATAATAGCGTTCTCCTTCTGCTGTGGAAGTCTGGTTCTGAGCCCTGGGCAGCTAGAACTCCCCTGGGCTTGCGAGGACCCTGGCTCTCTCTCTCCCTGACCCTCCCTGCAGGGGGAGTGAGACAAGCTAGGAGCTGCGTTTACATCACTTCATCTGCCTGCCTCTGCTCACAGGCTACCTGTATTCTTAGAAAGCATGTGTTCTTTAAGGAACTCACTCACAAAACTTGGATGTTTGCTGATAGGACTTGCTTTAGTAAATCAAAATCTTGTAAGCAATTTTCTTTAAAAAAAAAAATTCCAAACCATACAGTTCAGGGCAAAAACAATCTAGAAATCTTTCTCCCATTTAAAATAACAAAATGTTTGCTCCTGAATTTTTAAACTCAATAAATTGTAACTTGAAATGCTTCCTTCAGTCGCCATTGTAGGGCTGTAATGAACAAGATTTGTATGGTGCTGTGTGTTTCCTACTGGTGTGAGCCAGCAGGTAGCATGTGTAGTTAAAGATACAGAGAACAAACTTACACAGGGCTTTACAAAGGCCTCGGTAACTTGGTGCTGATTGCTAAGAGCAGCTGCTCTGTCTTGAAGAAAGTTCTTAGGAACCCTCCTGCTAAACCAGCGGTAGGGCCCTTCTGCAGCGGTCACCAGTCCCTTGCTCTTCTCTGCCAGCACACTAAGTTTCCCAGACCTAAGGTGCCTCTCTCCTTCTTAGTGATCTTCCTTTCTTCCTTAGGACTCACATCCAAATAATTGAAACACCATTATCTCTAAAGTGCACAAAGAATTAAAGGGAGGTGTCTATTAAAGCAGTGACATTTCAAAGTCTGATTAGTAAAATTACTAAGAGAGTTAGCCTCCATCATGCCTCATGCATGGGTAGGCTCTCTTCATCAGCCTCCTGCTGGGAACCTTTTTCCTTTATTTTTAACTCTCTAGAGCTCTCAAAACCCTATAAGCTGAGGGTGGGGACTTGAATAAACATTGGTTCTGGGAGTAAGAAAATAGTTGTCATAGATTATTTGGGGCTTTTGCTTGTTTTCAAACTTTCATTTGCAAAAGTGTTAACTCGCGTTCTGGTGAAGAGTGTAACATCAAGTGTAAGGGAGAAGCAGGTTGGCAATGCTGCCCTGTGTTGTATAATAGACTCGGTGTTTGAGACACTACAAAGGAAATGAAAATCTTCAACAATAACTTCTTTTCTGAATCTTGTTTGCAGAATTCTCCCAATAATATGAGCCTGAGTAACCAGCCAGGCACTCCAAGGGATGATGGTGAAATGGGGGGAAATTTCTTAAATCCTTTTCAGAGTGAGAGTGTAAGTATACCCTCGACTGTGTTGCTCTGCACTACTAATACTGAGTTCTGCTATCTGGGCAGATGCTCAGAGCTGTTGTTATTGATGCTTATACAGTGTTCAAAATGTTGATCTTTTAAAAGTCAGGAGAATCTTCAAGTGCAATGGTGTGGGGGGCGGTGCGCGGAGGATCTAAGAGACCTTTTTATTTATGTGCAGTTACTGAAACTGTAATACTAATTTTCTTGTAGAGAGCATCCATTGTCATGTGTTGTGCCCCTTTTAATCTATTTCATTTTGGATTCTTATGCCTCTACCTCCCCTTTCACCAACCCCTCAACATTAGGTAGGAGACAAAGAAAGTGGGGAGACGGCAAAGTTCCCCTTAGCTACTCCTAGCTGGTTAGGGTAGTCAGGTTCTTTAGGGCAGTGCCACCCTCAGTCATCAGGATGTCCAGCAGTCCAGCAAACATGGCAGATGGACAAGCCTGTGGCATTTTTATAGTGCTATTATAGGGTTGTAGGTTGAGTTCATAGATGCAGACTGGACAAAACGTGAAGTTATGAAGTTAATTTGCTTATTTAGCAAATAATAGCTAAGCACTTGTGTGCTCCAGGGCACTATGCTGGACACTGGCATGAATAGAGACAAAATGACACCCTTCTCGAAGAGTTACTATGCAACACAATAATAATAACTGTTATTCCACTCTAGAAACACTTAAGGATATATATTTTTTAAGTTTCCTAGAGTCCCCTCAAAACCCAATGGACTTAAGAATTTTTGGGAGTCAGGCTCGGGGTAGGTGCATAATAAGGCCCAATTAGTGATATCAAGGGCTGTTCTGTGCTGGAAACATTGAGTTGGATAATAGAACAAAGTGCTTCAGAGCCCAAGTGAGCTTTAGCAATGTATGTATGACCCATGGGTCTGTCAGACCACAGAAGACACACGGGCACCTCCTGCTGCCACACTGTCTGGCTGAGCCCTCGCCAGAGCTGCAACCACCAGAGGTCGTCACCATGGCTAACAGCAGTCTACTTCAGTACAGAGTGGCGGGTGCTAACATGGAGCCCGGGCTTAGGTGTCCCATGGACTCTTGCGCTTCTTGGTCTCATCCTGTAGCCTCTGCTGGAAATAGGGCTGCCCCTGAGTCTAGACTATAAAAAAGGTTTCTTTCAGACATCTAGTTTGTTTTGCTTATATGATTGGTGAGGGCAAAGAAGGCAGATAAAGTCATTCGAGAAGCTTAGCTCTCGGGGAGGAAGCAGGAGCACACGGGAGGCACCATGCAGTCTTGGTCACATACGAGTTACAGGAATTAGGTTCTTGGAGCCTTGGTCACTGGTTTACCTCCGGCATGTGGGCAGGTCAGTCATTCGCCATGCTCACTGTATCTAATGAGAGACATGGATCTCCTTCGAGTTCTTCAGCAGTAATATAATGTAAGTTAAGGAGATATGTGCAAGTCAGTTCAGTTCGTTGATTGTGCTGTATGCACAGTTTCAGACTAAGGAGCAGAGTGTTCTAGCATGAGGACTATAACATGTCTGTCCCTGAAGAGTGCAGCTCCTCTAACAGATGGTCACATGACTAGATCGTATGTCAGACTAATATGACACACAACTGACAGCAAAAGAATGAAATAAGCTATGAATTGATAAAATAAAAAGCATGTGTGTAATAGAATGCCGCTCGATTCAACAACTGTGACCAAACCAGGGGACAGTGTGCCAAGTGACATAAAAGACAGCATTGAGTGGCCTCACGCAGCCCTGGAATCAGCTCAGATGCTGGCTGTGATGGGCTCCTTAAGTGTTCCACTTGCAGCCCCAGCCACGTACGTGCAAAACAGATGTAGTACAAATCAGGTACTTGCTAGTATTAAATCATAAAGAAATACATTTAAAACAGTTCTTTGGTGCACACTTTTTAAAATAGTTTATTAAACACAAAATCTAATAAAATGAGAGAGAGAGAGAGAGAGAGAGAGAGAGAGAGAGAGAGAGAGAGAGAGAGAGAGAGTGTGTGTGTGTGTGTGTGTGTGTGTGTGTGTGTGTGTGTGTGTGTGTGTGTGTTTGAGACAAGGCCTCTCTGTACTTCTGGCTGATCTGCAACTTCTGTGTGGACCAGGCTGACCTCAGACTCACAGCGATCTGTCTGCCTTTCCCTGCCAAGTGCTATCACATGTGTTTTTACATAGAGAAGATATGACTGAATGTTTGTTACTAAAGGACATAGGAAATCTTATTTTTCAGAGTTGATTGATATTTTTATTCTATAGCCATCAATGCTCAAAATGCCCTTCACATACGTATGTCATAGAAGATAACTGATGTATGTTAGGACCATCTCATAAACTGTTGAAAGTGTGTCAAAATCAAGAAGAAGTCCATTTAATGGTTTTTAGCAACCTAAGGTCACTAACTGAAACAGCACTTTTTAACTTAGACATTCTCACATGATGATCACTGCCCTAAGATAAACCAGCTTCATATGTACATGCTAGTGAGCAACAGTGACTGGAGGCAAAGATTAAATGTTTTGTTTTCTATAATTAAGTTATTGTGTCTGTAAAAGCGGAAAATTTTGTATATATGGTTAAAAAAAAAAAAACCAACTTCAAAGCATTCAACTGCCTTTCTCTGCGCTGAGCTGCTGGCTGGTGTGGTGGCACGTGCACTGAAAAGTCCACGTTGCTACTCAAAACCACGGCTTTGGTAAGCGCCACCGTGCATGCATCGCGCCAGGACACTGCCAGGCCTACTCCACATTCATCACACGTTCGCTTTTGCTTTTGCATTAATTTTTGGTTACTTGAATATTCAGGAAAAAAAATGTTACCGTTGCCCACCCCTCCCCCACATGGCTCCACCTGGAGTCACCAGCCATGGTGTGTAAAGCTGTGAGCCCAGACGATGGAGCACAAAAGGCGATGGAGCACAAAAGGCGGTGGAGAGGCACTAAGGGGCCGAGCACAGAGATACAGCCAGGAGGGAGGACCGCGGTGTCCCCACCGCAGGAAACGCATTATTTACATAGACATGTTTAGCCCTTCTTGAGCTTTCTACAATATAGCATGAAAGTATCACATGGTAATCTGTAAATATAAGTAATTGTTATATCACTTTTAAAATTAAAATATTTTAAATAAATGCTGGGGTTGATGTAAATTGGGTGTTTCAAAGGTAAGAGGAGTCATTAGTTAGGGAATGGAAGTAAACCTTTTGAAATTAGCTTCACACAGCTTTAACCAAAGGCATAGACAAGAGGCAGCCTCTCTCTCTTCCTGATTCTCATATTTGTTAGTGTCACCGTTTCTTAACCCTTGGAAAGGGACACAAATTCAGAAAGCCCTTCAAGGAGAGCAGAGCTGTGAGCAAGATAAACCCTTCTCATCCTTAAATCTCAGCAGGCTGTGTCCTGCACAAGAGCCTGTCCTGGGTGGTCCAGCACTTAGAGTGGGAGTAGCCGAGAGCAGCTGGGTCTCCTAGCCAAACAGAGCTGCCCTGAACACAAAAGGAGGTTCAGTGTTAAGTAAAACTGTGGCAGAGTTGAAAACGACACTTTCTGATTTCTCCTCTTCCCTCTCTCTGGCCCCAGCAGGGGAGGTCACAAAAGGAAAATAAGTGGATAGCAGCCAGAGACTGAGCACCCTGAGACTAAGCACCCTGGGGTGGGAAAAGAGTGATTGACAGCTACTGCAGGTGAGAGGAGTAAGTCTGTGCTCAGTCCTCTGGTCTGTCCAGTGAGGAGAGTTCACGGTAGCTGGCATCTCTGTTATCTGTGGCTTTCTTTAGAGTACCATGGTTTTTAATGTGTAAGAATTTCATACATACATATAATGCATTTTTGATCCAATCTGTCCCCTCCCAATACCCTCCCCTCCAATTCTTCCCTGTCTCCCACTGCCAGGTTCCCCTGCTGGCTCCATGTGCTGTTTTTAAACCCACTGAGTGCACTTAGCATTACCGGAGTGGAAGGAGAGGGGAAGATAGGCAGGAGCTCCTGTGCTGACACACACAGGATACAGGGAAGTGCTAGCACTAAGCATCTCTAATAGCTTCACTTGTAAAGTAACTGAGAAAATGTGGGACTATCTAGTGAATTCAGAAACTCCAGTTCATGGTGTGGCATTGGTGGTATAGTGGTGAGCATTGCCGCCTTCCAGAAGTTCCAGGTCAGGTGTTCAAGTCTGGAGCTGAAAGCACAGAACTGAAAGCAGCGTGCCCTTCCCTGGAGGTTGAAGGACAGAAGGCCAGCGAAAGAGGGAACAGCTATTTAGTGTCCACTGTAGACTAGGTCTTTTCCCTCTCTCCTCCTTCATCCTGCTTCATTTAATTATATCAAAGCAAAAATGCCTACATCCACAAAGCCAGCACTGCAAAGGCAATTGGCAGAGCAACAGGCACAAGACTCCTTCTTTCGGGAAACAAAGCTGCCCCCTAGTGTTCACACACTGTAAATGTTGGAGGGTTTGATGGTGCTGATACCAAAAAAAAAAAAAAAAAAGTTCCAAAGAGAAGAAAACAGTTGGACTAATTCTTCTTAAAATGTTTCCCTGTGACCTTAGTCTATAGTCAGATGAGCAGGTGCGCTATCAGAACGGTGGTATTAAACTTTGACAAGCTGGTGGACAGCTCTCCACCTCTCCTCCGTGGTCTTCCTCTGCTGTTGTCAGCGAGCCATGCAAGCCCAAGTTCCTTACATGGTCACGTAAGCGTTAAGTTATTTCATGTCATCATCAGAGGAGCAGAGCTATTTTTTATTTCTTATTATGAAATAAAATGCTTATAGAAACTGAGACTTAAGACGTGGTATGGTCTAAAGTACCCTTAGCACGCTGGATGATGTCAAACGGATTCTGTGGAGCATTAGTTAGGTGGTGAGGAGGAAAAGACTCCACAGGTTCGCAGTAGGACCCACTGTCTCAGAAACGGATAAAATAGGTGTATGTTTAAAATAATAGCTTTCTGTTCTACTTTTCTTTTCCCTCAGCCAGACGACAGACAGTGCTGTCAAAAGCTAAAGGGCCGTTTTATTCTCTGAGGGGAACCGGACTATCTAAATAGTTCCAAACAGTACGACCTGCGATCACAGCATCGTGGTGTAGACCTTACAGTGTGTCATTGTATGTCGGTATAACAGCACAGCAGACATGCGGGTGTGAGTCAGCGCCATACACCAGGAAGAGTGTGTGCCTCTCAACACGGCGGTCCATTCAACACGCACTCTGCTTCTGGGAAAGTGTCAGCCACTTCCTCGGTACCCCCGAAGAAAGTGATCCATGGGAAGTGCTCCTTTCTGCTTGCATTCTGGGAACTTGCCTAGAATGTTATAATCCCTTTAGTTTCATTCTCTGGAAAGAGTTTCAGTAATAGGAACTGACGGTGAACAGTCTGCAGCCTTACAGGAACATGGGGCACGTGGCCCAGGGATGCCCACATGCGTACACCGCGCTGTTCTGTGCCGGAGACAGTAGCGTGTCACTCTGCACTGTGTGTGCTACCCAGAAGTTAGACTTCATTAGATTCTCACAGACTCTCTGAGTTTCATTTCTTTGGGCTGATGTCTCAGTCCTTTCTGACCAAGCCCGACCCTCAGTTTCCCTGCTGCTGATTTCTTTTCCCTCGGTTTCTTTCATGGGCTGCTTCTAACTTCCTGACATACTAGCAACGTCTTTCTTTCCTGTAAGTTTTCTCAAGACATTTTGTCCACCACAGTTTAGCAACAATTAGTGTAAAGGGATAACAGTAGCCACCAATAACACTTGAGAGCAGAGCGAGCACACATGTGCACACTGGGCAACGTGCGCTAGAATGGAGAGCATTTTATAATTTTCCCCTCGCATTATGTGACATACCACTGAGCTGGAATGGTACTTAGGACGAAAGGTTTCCAGAACGTCTTAAATGCACATTGCCCAGCTACACCTCTGGTGGGAGGGTCCCTGGAGTTTTACGGAGACCTTTTCTGAAGGCTTTGCAGGGAACCACCCTACCCTGTGCTTTTAGGGCATTGACACAGCAGCACACCGCAAAGCCTTTACTTTTAAAAGAATGCTGGGGATCTGGCCGTGCAATTTAGATATTTGCTTAAAGCTAAACACATGGAAATTTTTTACTTCTGAACCTTCAGTAGCTACGTTTCAAGACCTTAGCAGCCACACACATATAGGACCTGTTCCGCTGGCCAGGACGAAGTAGAATGTCCCATCCTTATAGGTTCTGTTGGGCCACAGGGAGGTGTTCCCAGACCAGGCTGGCCTCGAACTCACAGCGACCCACCTGCCTTTGCCTCCTCAAGTTCTGGGATTACAGGCATGTGCCACCACACCTGGTGCATTCCCTACTCTCACAGCAGCTACAAAGCCTATTGAAGCATGGTAAAATTCCTCTGTGCCTGTTCAGCTGTAGAGACACGCCCTCATCTTATTGTTTGTTCTTGTTTCTGAATATGACTGTATTCTGTAGCTTATATATAACTGTATATATAGTTATATTATGTGACTGATGCTTAGTCCCAGGCTGTGAGTGATAGATTGCAGCATGCTGAAGTTACTGGTGATGGGAAACCTTACGTGTCACATTGCCACAGAATGGGCTGTGTTCTCATTTCAACACAATGTGGCTCCAAGAATTTCTTGCATATGATGAATGGGGAGTTCTTTACTTCTGTCTTGATTTTTTTCATCCTTTTTTTTTTTTTTTGAGTTAAAATGCATTCTTCTTTTTTTTTTTATTCTTTGAGATTACAATACAGTTACATTGTTTCTCTGCTCCTTCCTTTTTATTGCCCAGTGTTCCATATTACCCAACAAAGGAGTCAGTTAAAACTTAAAACTTAGTTAAAATTTAGCTTCCTCATACCAAAACAGAGCTCAAGGCTCTTCACTAACAAGTAGATTCTCCTTGGCATAGACAGAGTTTAAAGAGTTAACAGCACCTGTCACGATCCAGCCACCCTTTGACCAGCCTCACCCTCCTCTTCTGTTCATTTACTCAGCGCCCTGATGGCTTGTGGTTTATAGAACTGCCAGCTGAGCCCCTGTCACACATGCGCTCACCTGGGGACCCTTGTCACACATGCTGGGAACCTCTCTCTTCAGTTCACCTGCCCCTCAGCTCTTGCCTGCAGTCCATCCCAAAATATTCCCCATACTTTCCCCTGTCTGCCAACTTTCTAAAAAGTTACATCCCACTGCCCACACAGCACGGATGCTTAGTGGATTCTCCAGTGTGGAGCCTGTCCTTCGGGCTTTACCCACCTCTCATCCATAGGTGCTGTCATTAGTAGGACATTGAGAAATGGCCCTTTGAAGGGTTTTTGGTTTTTGTTTTAGTTTTGTTTTGTTTTTGCAGGTTTTCTATCAAACATTAAAATACTGCAAGGTCTACATTTTTATTTTAATTTAGAAACCATTCTCATCCGTAGACTGTTACCACTTACTAGAGGTGCTTGCCTCTCCTCGGGTGATCTTAGAGCTGTGCTGTCCTCAATGGCAGCCTCACCCCTTGTCGCTTGTCAGCCTCATTGTACTGTTATGCCGAGGTCCTGTTATGTGTGCTGAATTGATGCTGGAGTCCTGGTTCTGTGTGTGTGTGTGTGTGTGTGTGTGTGTGTGTGTGTGTGTGTGTGTGTGTGTGTGTGT
>OU015758.1:24879550-24892902 GCA_907169655.1 Acomys percivali | reverse complement strand
TGTGTGTGTGTGTGTGTGTGTGTGTGTGTGTGTGTGTGTGTGTGTGTACATGTATAGTGTGTATGACGCGTCTGTGCTAACTCACACCAGAGCATCTGGTGTTCCCATGAGACTCAGCAGAGCTGGCAGTGGCTCGTGCTTCCTTACACTGTAAACTTACTGAGCACCCTCTGTGTGTCTAATCAACTGGATAGTCAAAGGATTTTATGGTTGACCTCCCCGAATTCCTTGCTATTGTCAGAAAGGCTGTTATAAAGGTGAGAAGACTGAAGGAGAGTCCAGGGAAGTCCCCCATCCACTCAGCTACACATAGCAAAGGCCTCAGATTCTCTTCACCGTGGCTCATCTTTGGATTCAAGTTACCCAGATTGTTACAAGTGTCTGAAAAATGCTAATCTGGCCAGTAAGAGTATGTGAAGACTAGGTAGCTATTTGGTCCTAGGGAAAAAAATCAGACTTTGTAGAGGAAATGATTTGAAATTTCACAACAAAGTAAAGCCGTATAAACTTCCTTGTTACAGTTCTTCACTTTCCCGAGGTTAAAGGAGCATGCATAAATGTTCATAGAAACTAAAATTCGTGTCTGTGCTCCATGCCATAGAACCACAGTGACGCACTGTTTAACCCTGGATTCCTCTGTCCTTGCAGTACTCCCCCAGCATGACCATGAGTGTGTGATCCATTACCACGTCTCCTCATGAGAGCCATCGTGAGTCTGCCCTTGACAGAGCTACCGCGGAAGAAACCTACTCATCAGTGTACAGCGAAACAGAGGGTCTCAGTCACCCAAACCGACCGTTTAGTTCCTGCTCTCTCCCCGATTCTGTGAAGAAAGCGGGTCCAAATGTGATTCAAACAACTGTACGCAGTGGCACACTAGCATTGCCTAAACTGAACTGCAAATGATTCTCTGTGTATGTATATGTGTGGGAAAGAGGACGTATCGTATATGCAGATCTATATGCACATATACGCATACAAGCATTGACCCACAGGACATTGTAAGATATTATCACATGACATCTTAAGTAGAAGTAAGTAGGGACTTTTATTCCATCCTTTTTTTCACGTTTACATTTTAATTATTAAAGGTTGCTCCTGCCCCTCCCTGAACTATTTTGTGCTGTGTACATCACTGCTTTATATAAGTTATTTTTTAAGGTGAACTCAGATGTTATGGTTTTGTAAATGTCTGCAATCATGGATAGGAATAAAATCGCTTATTTGAGAGCTTTCATTCACTTGTGTCTGATGCAAGCTGCCCATGGGGTCAGAGTGTACTATGTGGAGAAAAGCGTCTTCAGCCTCAGGTCCAGCCAGGCGTATACCCAGTTACCTTCTGTGCACAGTGTAGTACTTAGTACTTAAGGAAACCACTTCACCAGGAGCTCAGCCAGGGCCTCACAGTACATTTCTGCAATAACTGCTTGAAATTGAGTTCGTTCTTCATTTGTTGTCTTAAATGATGCCAAAATCATTATCTAACTCAAAGTACCTAGACCGGAGCAATAAAGTGCCGTGCGTTGTCAAATATTTAGCAGCACATTTTCTCTGTTACATGATAAAATCCAAAAGTAATAACAAAACCACTTGGTTGAGTTTGTGACTTCTCACGGGCATCTAGAGGTAAAGCTTTAATATATACAGTGAGAAATAGTATTGTGTTTTTACTCGGATTTCCTATGAGCATTTCCACAGAGGCCTGAAAACAGACGGACGTGCTGACCTGATTCAGGCTTTCAGCCCAGAGCGGACACTAGAGGTTTCTGGAGAGCTTCTGCCTTTTCTGACCTAGGAGCTTCCTTGCCTGGGGCGGAGCTGTTGCGTACCTTTCCTTGCTGGTGCCCCTGCTGTCTGCTGGCAGCATCCATGCCCTGTCTGCTCTGTTCTGGGGTCAGAGGTCTTGCACGGGGAGGCAGATTATCTGTGTAGCCTGTGTTGACTGAAGCTGGCCAGAGCTCCATCAGTATCGGACAGTCTGGACGGGAGTAAATAAATAGTTTTAATTACCTCCCCTACAAGAGGATCTTGCTGTGGACACTTTGCTGATCTTTGGGATTACAGTTAATCCTATATCCAAACACCAAATCCTAGTAGGAAGAGCACAGAGAGTTTATTTTACCCTCTTAAGACAGCTCTGCGCCCCTTCCTGATGTCATTGGGATATAAGTAACTCCTGATCACGACCCGCCAGGAGAAGGCACTGCTCACTCTGACAAGAGAGCGCTCCTCCCTTCCCGTTGAGACTGTGGCATAAGTGAGAATGTTGACACTGTGTTTGCCAGCTCTTGATTCTAGATGATTTATTTCTCTCAAATCCACAGTGATTCATTCTATCCGGAAAAAAAAATTAGCTGTGCATGCCAGGGATGCTGGGAGAACCACAGAGGATAAAGAAGATGAATTAGATTTACACTGCAGATCTAGACGACATTATATGAGTCGTAATTCATAGCACAGTGTAGACCTACAGCTGTACCAGAGAGCAGCCGTGGGCTAGCAAGCTGCGGGGACCTGTCGCAGACAGATCCCACAGCGTCCTTACCCGCAAGCCAAGGTAATCTGAAGATGGTGCTCGGCACGTTCGCCTGAATCGCCAAGAACAGTGGCAACTTTGACTTTCTGTGACATCGTATAAAATCCAACCTTTTCCAGTCAGCTCAGTCTTATTATGACAGAGTTTGAAACGTTTCCTTGCTCTTCTCTCCATAGTTAGTGGTCTTTCATTTCTGTCATTTGTCTTCTGAGAAATAAAGTAAGGTTTTATATTACACATGCACACTTACATGCACACGCACAATCACAAAGCTAATTTTACTTGCCCTTACTTGGGAGTAGTTCTAGAATGTAAATGATAGAAGTGGCATCATGTGACACTTCTGTGCTGTTTGGTCAAAAAAACAAAAACAAAAAACAACAACAACAAAAAAAAACGGTTTTTTGTTTTGTGTGTTTTCAACATGCAGCAATCAATTTATCATTTATCATTTCTTTCTTGGAACCCAGGTTAAAAACACCTATTTCCAATTTGTAAATTCCTGAAAAACTTAAGAATTATTTTTAAGACAAAACTGCATTCACAAAGAGGAAAATACAAGAATGCTTAATTTTTGTAGCCAGATAATCTGGTTACCTGAAGGGTAAACAATATCACTATATTGGTTTTGTTTCCATTTTAGTTATTTAACCTTATTATTTTTCTGGTGAGGATGTCTAGTGTTTTCTTACTCATTCCACCAATATTGGCACACTGTGTTCTCTTGATGTCTATGCTGCTTGCCTGGGTTATTTTGCATATTTCACCTCACAGTAATGAAATCAGCAGTGCTCATCCACATTGAATATGATGTGCAGGCACAAATGTAAGAGTAGCCGGCCTAAGCATTAATTCCTGTGACTCTGCTGTGTCCTGCCTAGTTCAGTGACGTTGAAAACACACGTCAGTTTACGTTGTGTATGTTTTTGTTTTTTTGTTTTGTTTTTGTTTTTTTTGTTTGTTTGTTTTGTCTTGTTTTGGTTTTTGGAGATAGGGTTTCTTTGTGTAGCCTTGGCTGTCCTGGACCCGCTTTGTAGACCAGGCTGGCCTCAAACTCACAGCAATCCACCTGCCTCTGCCTCCCTAGTGCTGGGATTATAGGTGTGTGCCACCATGCCTGGCTTTGTATATGTTTCTTAACCAGCAGACTTTTTTACAGCTAGGATGCCCAATGTGAACGAAGGCTTTTGGGTTCACTGCTCTCGTAACACCACAGACACGGTGGCTGGATTAGCACTCCTTTGAAAATGTTCCATGTTGGCTTCAATTGCTAAGAACGTTACAGCTACAAATCTGAGGTTAAGATTTCTCGATTGCCAAAGGACTAACGAGCCAGTTCTGTTCCCCTTCAGCCATGGAATGTGCGTGCGTGCACCTGCCCCTGCAGCAATTGCACAGAGGGAAGCTCTTTCGTTTCTATTTTCACGGTTCTGTAAGGTATCTGAATTCCATTGCCCTTGAAGCGGCCATTCAGGTAAAGTCCTCAGCTTTGAAGACAGTGGGTGGAATAAATAAGTTCAACTTGGCACGTGAGTAGCCCCCACAGCCTGTGTACACCTTTGCTCCACATCACTCCGGACTGCGCCCTCAGCAGGCAGAGGCTTGCACACTTCTCCACACTCTAAAGCTGGGTTAGCTTCTTGCCTGGTTTCTCCATGCCTGCCTCCCATCCCAGGAGGTGAGGTACCCGGGTTGAGCATCTGTCCCTTCTCAGTCTTGTAGCTTCCATCTCTGCAGAGGATGTAGTAGTGGTTGTTTTCCTGAAGATAGCGATTTCAGTTTTCACTGTTTATTACTGTTCATCATCAACAGAATTACACGTCACAGCTACTCGACACCCAAATGTTCTCTTGACCCTTTTTTCCTGTTGTTGTGTTTTGCATGCTATAGTTCTCGTCCCTTGAAACATAAACAGAGACAAGCAGCCCATGAATACATGGCGTAGAGGGGAATTGATGTGATGAGACAGCTGGCATGTGTTTTACCACTTGCGAGTACTCTGCTGTGTTTTCCTTCTTGCTGGTCTAAATTTCTCTGATACAAGGAGCAAAAGCTAAAAATAGTGGTTCCAGTTTTAAGCATTGGTAGCAGTCTCATCCAGTCTGAGAAGTATGCTTTGAGAAATACTGGAAAAGTTAAGAATGGCAAACCATTAATAATGCCATTTGTGTTTTGCATACTACATGTGTGTATACCTATACCTGTGTGCACGTGTTGGGGATGGCGGCTGAAATTTTGCTCATAAACCTCATTCCTACTGTGACCATGTTTTATTTGGCACTGTTGATAAATAGCGAACAATTCTTTCTTTTGACTTTACTTCAGTGGTAAAACATCTGATAAAAGTTGTTTGGGATGGAAAGAGTAATGACACTATGCTATCTAAAAGCGGTAGTCCCCAGGCCCGGATGGAGCATCTTGGCATTGGATTTTGTGCTGATCTTATCCAGAGCCGCACAGTCATCGTAGCTTCCCAGTGTACACATATACATATGAGAAGTCGAGTTGACATCACCTAAAGCATTAACTTATCTGTGAGCCATTCCGTTCGGGTGAGTTGCTGATAGAGGCAAACCTGAGACCTTGTCAGTTACTTCTCCAGACTCTATTATGAAGAGAAATACTCAGCTGAGTGAGTCTCCCAAGGGAGTGTCCTCTGTTGAGTTTTCCTTGGTGACCTACATAATCTGCTTTCTTGAATTAAAGAATAATTCCTGTACGGAGTTTAAATGTGAATATTTTTGCTGTCTACATTTTTTAAATGAAATGCAGCACTGAAATGAAATATGTAAATGGTACAACATTTAATGTGGAACCTGGTGTTCTCGTGTACGGATTTTCTAGGTATCTTAGGACAGCTGTTTGGTTCACTTTGATTAGCCTGGTCATTGGAATCATATGATCTGCTTTCTCAAGTACTTAGCGTTTCATTTCTAAAACAAGATAGGCTGTTGCTATGGCAAAGGTAAGTATTAGTATTTCCTGAAAAATGATATAAATATTTGTTCCCAGTTACTACATTTCACTTTGTCTTTCACGTCAAGGAATCTCAGTGAGAGTGACATTTTAGATTCTTTACAGTGTTCTCAAGCTCCATGCAGTACGTTGTAACCTGAGTTCCTATCGTGTTTTTGCACGATTGTCAGTTATTAATCATCTATTTGTTTGAAAACTACAACTCAAATAATTTGCCTGTCTTATGTTATTTAAGTAGAGATCTAAGTTTTTGCAATACTTTAGAGGGTTTCCTGACATAAAGTAATAATTGATATCTGTGTGTGGATTTAGATCAGACCTCAAAAATGTTTACTTTCCTTGCATTAAGACAATTAATAACATATAAACTAATGTTAGGACAAATAATTTAAAGAACATGTTATTGTTTCTGACATAAAGAGAAGCCTTTATACATAGAACTCTTGATTCATGGTAGCCATGTGATTATTGAATTGTTTAATCTGTCTAATTGTGATTTTAAGAATTTAAAATGTGTTTTTATTACATGTGTTAAATTGCTACCTACAATGTCTTCCTGAAAAATAGAATTATTTGTAAGGTTTTTATAAATGCACAATTTATGTATAAATATAATTGAAATCTGGGGTGAGCCAATATACTATCCTTAATTCAGTAATGGCCACCAGATAACCGACACGTTTGTAAACTGAGCCCCTGTGTGTGTATATGTGTGTGCACATACACATTGTTACATTTACTCTCAAGTGGATTTATCACTTAATGTTTTTGTAAAACTAGTTGAGCTGTTTGTGTGATGGAAAAGGCACCATAAAGATGTACATAAATGTCCCCCAACTTGACACGTCTTCACATTTAATTTAAAAAATACAGCTTTTGATTTACAGTTTCTACTCTTCCATGTCTATCCTTTACTTCAATATGTATTTGAAAAGTAAAGGAAATTGTTTAAAAAAAAAAAAAAAAAAAAGATACCATGGTGTTTCTGGAGTGAAATGTCAGGCTGGAATGTGGTCGTCTCTGTACAGATGTGAATGGAGCATTCCACCCTAAATACAATTCAGGAATCTGTAAAGGCAAAGGATTTATGTGCATGTAAATTTATGTGCACATAAAAGATGCTGCTTCTGTGTGGTCAGATAACAGCCCTGTCTCCAAATAATATTATTACAAAACAGGTAGTCGTCAAAGAATGAGGTTTTAGTATTTTATTGCAAGTAAAACTATGCACAATGTCAAAAACGGAGGCATTTGTTCAGATGATTCCTACAGTGCTTTCGTCTTCATGATGAACTGTGCAGATGGTCACTCCAGTTCACCATGAACATCTACCTGGAAGGTTTTTAAGGTAGACTCTCTGTACTGAGAAGGAAGAAGGTGACTCCTAATGTACCAAGAATCCATCCTCGGAAAGCTGTGGAAATACATAACCCCACCCCTCAGTACGGTGCTAAATACTGATTCCCTGTTATTTATTATGGCTTTGATCCGAATGGGATAGTTCAGTTTGGTGATGCAGCACATTTGTACATAATAGGGAGTACCATAAAATCCCACTGACCAGAGAGGATAAGTCAAGGCTTCTGTCTTTGATTTATGTCTGCCTACCAACGTAGCTTGTCAGGTGATTTTTCCCCAAAGTGTCCAGACATCTGGAGGATGAACAGTAGACAGAAGGCACATGGCAGGTCCTTGACTTCAAAACAGGTGGAACTTGGGTAGCCAAGAACAGACCTGCAGTGTGTTGTTTAAACTACTTGGTTGGCTACAAATGAGGATTAAGAGTAGAAGCTTGGAGTAGGGTCAGGGCAACAGCTGCACAGGTAGGCAACAGCTGGCAGAACATCAGCGACTCATGAATGAGGTGGCGCACAGTGAGATTCTGAAGAGACACAGGGAGGCAAGCACGTGCACACCTGGGCCCGAAGCAATCTGAGGCAGGAAGTGGCTGTCCCTGTGGTTCCCTGTATACTTACGATGAGAAACCTCTTTACACCAAAAAGGGATAGCTGTTACATTCTACAAGCCTTCCAACACAGTTTGATGAGACTATAATACAGCTTTTTAGAAAACTCTATAGTCAAAAGACAGCATGCATAAAGATGTAGCTTGCAGCTCTTTCCTCTGTGTAAGTTCTGGGCTCTGCTTGGCTATGGCTACAAGCCTGGAGAAGAGCAACCTCACATTTTCACCCCAAACATACACGTTTGCATTCACAACTTTTTCTGATAATATGGATGGAACTCTTAATGTGTATGACATGGGAAGGTTACTCGTAAGCATGCTTTCAGTAAAGTACCCCCATATGCACATTATATGATGAGCATCAGTAGCATAAAGGAAGCCAGCATCATTGTTTATACATGTGCACATATGGATGTGTTTATGCATGTTTTCTCAGATAAACAGCTTATGAATTGAAAAATCAAATGTATCCATTATACAGTCTTTTGCATTTTTGATAGCTATTATTCACCTAGGACTAAAGGGATCGCACACATACATAATGGTCTCAAGACACTTTTTCTTTTTTTTTTTTTTTTTTTTTTTTTGGGCAGGGGAGTTTGAGGCAGGATTTCTCTGTGTAGCCCTTGTAGTCTTAGACTTGCTTTATAGACCAGGCTGGCCTCGAACTCACAGAGCTCCACCTGTCTCTGCCTCCCTGAGTGCTCAAATTACAGGCATGTGCCATCTCACCTGGCTTTGATCTCAGGACTTTGAACAGAATGTATGTGTCAAGCATTGTGAGTGATGGTGGCTTTAAGAACTCACCGAGCTACTGCAACAGGCAATTGCCAGTCAGGTCTTAAATATTTACTTCATTTTCATTTAGAGTACTTACCTTCAAATAAACTCTAGGAACACTGAACATAATTTTTTTTAAAATGATAATACTAAATACATAAAAATATATGTGGTATATAAAAGCATTCAGTACAAATGGAAGTATTAGCAATTAATTGCATGAAATCCTGTTCTTCAAAAAAAAGCCTCCAAGTTAGTGTGGAAATTCACCACTATTAGCTGTTCTTTGTAAAGGTTATTAAAACATTTGTTGAACCAAAATAACCAAATCAAAACCAGTGTTCTGTACAAAAGGCAGATAGGTAAAGCTGCTCTTGACACTGGGCCTAAACTTGGTCTTCCAGCTGGGGAATTGTGAATACAGACAGCACTGGAAGTGGGCTAACTTATCCAGCTGAAGAAGGGTTCTAAGCAGACAAGCTGTTAAGTCCAAAATCATTCCCACTTGAGTACAAATGTAGTTGTTCCTGCTCCTGAGTAGGGGATTGACATCGACAAACATGAACAGCCAGTCGTGAAACTGCCACAGACGTCCAGCTCAGACATGAGACACACACCGCTTGTGCCTGGCCTTCCTGGAGGGTGCCTTCCTGCTGAAGAGGAAAATGAGGTGGTCTTGGTTTCTCCATGGTAATTTTCACTATGGCCCCAAACTTCATGATATAAACTTCCCAAATACAAACTGCAGTAACTAAAACACTTCAAATCTATATCCAGAAGAAAAACCTTGAAGGAAACCAAGTTGGGAAAGTGGGCACTGATGGGAAACTCAAAACAGCGAACTCAGCTCTGCAAAGAGAAAACACAGATGCATGGTGAGTGATGAGTTTCAGCTCCTGAGCCATGCTTTACTTCACAATTGGATTTTCATTCCTGAATTTGTTTCTAGGATAATTAACTAAGCTATTCAGAGTGTGCCTAAAGTTCAAGGCAATCATTAACTATTGGCTGTAGGTTTTTATTCTCCATGATTCTGTTTAAATGGGTATATTAAACTTTCCTCAGACTTAATGATGAGACAAAGACATGGAAAGACCTACTTTGGGAATAGTTTCTATAACAAACTGGCTGAATTGAAAAGCATAGACTAGCCATGCGTGGTGGTGCACACCTATAATGCCACCACCCAGGGAGGCAGAGGCAGGCTGATCTCTGTGAGTTCGAGGCTAGCCTGGTCTACAAAGTGAGTCCAGGACAGCCAAGGCTACATGGAGAAACCCTGTCTCAAACAAAACAAAACAAAACAAAAAGCATAGACTGTGCAATTTGGAATGTAAAAAATTATGGAATTTGTCTTTTATTTGAATGTCTGTATTCCTTTGAGACTTTGAGCCGTAGCACTGAGCGGTGACAGTGACTGTGTGGTTTCCTTTGCCCTTTACAATCTAGGACGATGAACCAGAAGATGGAGGGATGTTTCTGCGGAGGACCAAGAATAGCCATGTGGTTGCAGGGATGGTTCTTCCGTTGTTCTTTAAGAATTCCTCCCCTCCCCCCACCCCCCGGAACTTGAGTAACATTCTGTTTCCTGCAGCCAAAATCTTCTGCACCTGCCTCCAAAGGACTCATTCTTCTCAAGCCACGTTTACACCCCAAGATGCTGAATAAACATGGGGGGATGGATGATAGTGTGGAAACTCCAAAAAAAGGGACCAAAACTCATTTTCTTTTCACTACGAGAACATTACATATGAAGGAGTCTGACCGGTCAGGGAACCAATTAGTAATCCAATAATGTATTGTCTTAGTTAACTGAACTCTAGTGCAGTAGAAATGGACATTTTGTGAGTGAAAATTTCTATCTCCCTCTCTCCCTCCCTCCCTCCCTCCTCCTTTCTCTCTCTCACCTCACTTTTCTCTCTCATCCCTTCTCAGAATCTTGTTTTCTGTGGTGCCTGCTCTTGGTTTTCTAGTTGAAGTCTGATATAGAATTGTGGAAGAAGTCATGCACGTTTGTACTTCATTCACTTGAAGATTCACATGGCTCCTGAATTCTTTATTTCTTCACAATATGATGTGGGCACCTATTTGCATGAAATTCTATCTCTATTTGAAATATTTGCAAGACAAAAGAAAAACAAAGACAGCACAGGTCTTAATTTAATTGGAAAATTGATGTTATCTTGCAATCAACTCATTCTTTCCTGCCCTCAATTTGTATATTTGATCAAAAGCACCCCGTGTCTTCACCCTCTCCAAACATTTTTAAAGATGTTTTCTTTGGGACTAACTCACAACCTCATCTCTGCCACAAGATCTCTGAATGTTTGCAATCAAGCCAGTTGACAGCAGTCCTCCATCTGTTCTTACTCCTGCAGCTTCCCACTGGTCCCCAGGGGCCTATTAAGAAGCGATGTTAGTAAACACCTGTCACTAGAGAGGCAGCAGGTGGCCCCTCTGATTGGTGACATGGGCACAGCTCATCTTGACTAAGGCAGCCCCACTCTGCCTCCTCAACACTATTCCCTTCTCTGTGGCTTCCACAAAGACCACAGAACACTTCATCTGTGGGAAATTTTACTTCTGACTTATTATCTTTTATCAGCATTTTATTAAGGATTGTGTACACTACATTTTCAACAGTTTTTATCTTAATATATTTTACTAAGCTATCTGGTTTTAGCAGTTTTTTTAGGGAAGAAAGTGTTTGGTGACAGAAAATGAAAATCAACTCGCTTTATATTTAGTTTATTCGGTTCTTTTAAGTTATTATCATTATTATTATTATTATTATTTTGGCATAATATACCCCTGTAATTTATATATTAACTTAATTGGTTATCATCAGTGTATGGTGATATTATCTGTTCAATTTTCAATAATGGATGGGTCGAAGTGATAGAAGAAATTAGCAGGAGGGTGCATGGCTCTTTTTCTCCAACCATTGGTCTTGTGCATATCTGCCTCTTCAACCGAAGTCCCTAAATGTCTTTCACAGTAAGTGCATCCAGGTATTCTAAAAACTTGCAGACGTAAGTCCTACATGAACCCCCTTCAGCCCACACACCTTCTTGGTTTGAATTGTTTCCATAAACTTCATCCAACCAAGCATGTCAAAGCAGGCTTTTTATCCAAATACTTACATACGCAGTTATTCCCATGCCTAATGGTTGGGTCAGAGATCAGGGGCCAGTCATAACTAGATAATTAATTGTATGACTTTCAAAAATTAAAATACTAAGCAGGTGCCTAAGGAAGACAATGAGTTATAGTGCAAGAGATTTCTGAGAAGTGTGTATTTGGTGATTGTGTACAGTGATAACAGCTTGCATCACAGAAACTGCTCCTTCATAAGAAGGCAAATAAAATTAACTAGGACCTCAGCTTACTAAAATACTGTGACTGTATATGTCCCACATGATTCCTACATGTGCCCAAAGACTGAGAAGAAAGACTGAGTTGGCAGGCAGAAATGGCAGGTACTTCCACACTATACATCCACTATACACTATATATAATTATATACAGTGCTGAGCTGGAGAACTGTGCTACAGGTCCAGAAGTCTGTGTAGCTACATCAACAGCAGAGGACCAGCATCAACATTAAGAGCAGTAACATTATTTTTTAAGGTTCTAGCTTGGTGATACATTGTTTTCATTTGGGTTTTAGTCATTCTAGGAATGAAATCCAGGGCCTTGGACCTGCTGAGTAAGAACGATGAGCTAACACCCCAGCCTAGAGTAGAGACAGTGGGAAAACTGCTAAAGCCTCTGTGTTTAACTGTTATGCTATCCCATGTCGCTATTGATCCACAGCCATAAAAAACCAAGAACAACAAAATTTAACCTACTCCAAATAGGAAGACATAGATTTATTTCTAATGTGTAATATGTTTAACTTCTGGCCAAAATAAAAGAATAAATTAATAGTTTTTAAATATCCGTACTTGTTTGACTCCTCAAAGTTGAATTTTTAAGCTGAATTATTCTCAATTTTATTTTATTTGAGTGTGTGAGTGTATGTGTGTGTGTGTGTGTGTGTGTGTGTGTGTGTGTGTGTGTGTGTGTACACATGAGCATACATGTGAACTGTGTGTTTCTGAGGCAGTCCAATTCATGTCAGATCCTATAGAGCTAGAGTTACAGGCAGCTGTGAGCTACCAAATGTGGGTCCTTTACAAGAACAACACATGTTCTTAACTGCTGAGCCCTCTCTCCAGGCCCATAAACTATTCTACGTATTATTATTTTTTAATACTTTGGAGATAGCTCTTGGAAAAATGCCTTGTGAAGATAGGACATAGGGTCCCCAGCACCTTCACAAATTCCAGGTAGGGATGGCCACCCTCATATAATCTCAACACTCGGAGGGTGGAAATGAGATGGCTAGAGTGAGCTGCACACCCATACTAGCCAAATCAGCTCTGTGTTCAAGTGAGAGACCCTGCCTCAAAATACAGAGAGCAATCAAATAAGATTCCTGACACTAACCTCTGGCCTCCACAGGCATGCTCACATACCTATAAAAACTCGTGCATACACAAACATTAGACTCACAAACTATAGACTAAAAACAATAAAACCCCTCCACCACTTATTAGAAGGAACGTCAGAGACTGATAAGCCACGGAATCACTTCTGATTGTGGTGTCACCACTTGGTCCCAGACAGGTTGCTGGGTCCTTGCTGAGCCCCACTTTGTCCCATTAAAATAAGAATATTGATTTTGAAAACCTCTCAAACACAAACACTCAAGGATGCAGCAGTGACAGAGTATCTCTTCTTCCTGTTATCATGTTTGATAACGGTCATAGTAGTGCTCTGTCTGGAGCTGCTCATGTTGAGGGAAGATGCTGTGACTACCTCCCAGTGGCAGCAAAGAGGGAAGATCGTTAGATCTTTTGGCTGGTACGAATGAGTGTCAAAGCCTATTGTCTCTGAAATTTCCCTGAGATTGTTGACTTTACTCTTCTAAATTAGTATTTAGCTCTTATTAAAAGTACCAAAGAAGTCAAGCGGGAGAAAAATAAAAAATAAAACAAAATAAAAGAAAGAAAGAAAGAAAGAAAGAAAGAAAGAAAGAAAGAAAGAAAGA
>OU015758.1:24763763-24861324 GCA_907169655.1 Acomys percivali | reverse complement strand
CACACACACACACACACACACACACACACACACACACACACACACACCCGGCATTGTCATATAGATTCCTTATATCTATCCTTAGCCATATTCAAAATTCTAAAGTGAGGCTGGAAAAAGTGCTCACACTGCAAGCATGAGGCCCTGGTTTACTTCCCAGTCTTACATGCTCAGGTGCGCGCGCGCGCGCGCGCACGCACGCACGCACGCACGCACAGCCTTCACCTATTTACCTCAACAACAGAAGTTCTCTAACAGGGCTGGTCACAGTTCATGCTTTCACAGGTAATTTAAATGCTTCCTTGGTAAAAAGATTGCTCCTTTGCCAGAACCCCCCTTTTTGTTCAATGTACTGCCATTAACCATTAGGCAATCAGGGAAATCAGTGATATTCTTGAGAGAGAATGCGAGTGAAATCACAAGGCCAAGGCCGAGGGGTATAGCCCAGGTGTGAAGGGCTAGCCTGGTTCAATGAGGCCCTTGACTTCCATCCCCAGCACTGGGGATGGGGCGGGGGCAAAGGGGGGCAGACAAAACATCTGATAGGGACTGAATGGTGTCTCCCCGCCATCCCCAAAGTTTCTATTTCGGAAGTGACACTTCCCCGGTGTGGCTGTATCACATAAGCAAATAATCAAGAGATAGTATGACGCATCCTCATCCCACGCACGGAACTAAAGACTTAGATCTTAGAAGCATGTGAGTCTACAGCAAGCGCTGCTCTGCAAATCAGGAGGAGGGCCTCCTCCACTCTAATAGGGCAGATGCGGACCTTACGGCCTTCAGAACTGTGGGAAACTAAGTTTCTATTGTCCGAGCCACCCAGCCCATAGCATCGTGTTGGGGCCGCCCAAGAAAAGGCAGCTTCTCAGCTTGATTTAAGATCTGACTTTGATTGCCTTACACTTAAACCTTGCTTTTGAAAACAGCCCATTATAATATAACTGATTCTTCTAACTGAAAGCCTAGGATGAACAGTACCTGGGTTTGCTATACACAGGCTGACTTCTCTCATCTTTAGACCAATGAGAAATACAGTAGTCTTATCGGATACAAGTGAGACTTGCCATGCCTCCCATCTTTTTTTAATTTTAAAAATTAATTTATTCAGATTACAACTCAATTGTTCTCCCATGACTCGTATCCTTCCGTTCCTCCTACCCTCCCACCCTCCCCCTATTTCCCTCCCTTAGGTCCATGTCCGAGGGGGATCTCCTCCCCCACTTTATGGTCACAGGTAACAAGTTTCATCTTGGTAGTGTGCCTACTGTCACCCCATTGATCGCCAGGGTTGATTCGGCTGATCTGGCTGGCTAGGCCAGTGTCCCCTTCCTCCCTCACTGCTCCATGTGCGTCCCTCCAAAGCTGCACTTTCCCCAATAGAGGAGGACCAGTCTTCAGTCAAGGGTATAGGAGTAGCTGTGCTCCTCTGCTAGAACCTCCAAACAAGCTCAAGGCCACGCCTCCCTTCTGAAGGGATTCCTTTCCCATCCTAAGTGCTATCTTGCTTCCCGGTTCTGTTATCTATACTCGGTGACCTTTAAATACATGAATCATATTAGCGACTCTTACTCCCCTCCCCCAGCCTCTCAGTGTCCTCCCATCATCCTTGAAGTAAAACCGCAGACTCTCCCCATCCTTCACCCGCTCTCTGAGGGGCCAGACAGACAGATTCTGAGCCTGGCTTAGGACACCAGACTGACTGGCTGTAGGATGCTCCTTCACCAGAGGCCGTTGACATTAGAAACAAGGACAACACTTGTGTGTTTCCCACACAAACCATGCTCTGTGGAAACTCTCTCCCCTCCAGACTGTCTGATAGCAGCAATAGCAGCTCTCTGGTGTTTTTCTAGTACGTGCCAAGCTTTTCACCTTTTCTTCTTTTCTTGGCCATTCCCATGGCTTAGTTCCTTAGCTTCAATGTCCTTACACCATTTCTCCAGGGCCCCTAGTCTTAAATCCAGCCCCCTGTGCTGAGCCTCCATTACCACTGCCTAGTCTCAGCTCTGAGCAAATGTGTGTTCGGATGAAAAACTAGACAAGGGAGTTATAGTCCCATCCCTTACACTGCATACAGCAGAAGTAAAGTTCAGAACATTATGGGCCCCTGCTTTTCTTTTTCTTCTTTCTTTCTTTTTCCTTTTTCTTTTTTTAGGTACAGTGAACTTTATTGAAGGTATTCAAGAGCGTAGGGCTCCCTGGGCCCCTCCCGTTATTCTGGGGGGGCAGTCTAGGATAGAATCAGGGAAAGGAGATTCCACTTTTCTTAATGTGTTAATACAATGTAACACCCTTGTGTCAGTCACCTGTAGATTTTTAGCTACGTTTTCAACTATAGTCATTTTGTTTTATTTGGTGATTTGTTTGGTTTCTGTTTTAACAGTTTTTAAGCAAGATTTGAGTTGGGTCACAGCAATGTAGCAAAGAATCCGAAGTATGAAGTTTATCCACATGTAAATGAAAGAAGAAAGTTTAGAAATGATTGTCATCGCTGATAATGATGATGCCTAGTTCCGAGGCAATTGAATGTGATTGATATAAAAGTTTCTGGTTTGACTTTTTTGGAAACTCAGATGGTAGGAAGATTGTAGACAATCAACTATACTATGCTTTAGTAATTATATTGCTGCTGGTAGCTTTGTAACTGGTAATGGTACTATTACACATACGAAAGAATCCTTAACATGAAGTTGGCTTGTGAAATACAAATAGTGGCTGTGTTGGGAACTATGGAAATAAGAGACAGGACATGAGCAGGGGACATTATTCAATTATAAGGTGTGATTGACTCTGAACAGTAACACAAAAGCAGATTTTTTTCCTAGCATTGTTCCAATCAGAGTTCTGTTAACCAGTGCTCTGTATAGTTGTATTTCCTAAGATAATTAAAAGCCAGAGCCATGTCCCCAAGACCTTGCTATTAAGCCTCAAGCACATCTAGTTTCCAAAATATCTTCTCAATATTTAAAGAAAAAATTGAGCAGCTCCAATCACATCACCATTAGGCCCCATAGCTGCCAGAGGCCCCTTATTCCTTCATTCTTTCCAGTCACAAACTTGAAGCCATTACTAAGTCATGCTCCACATCCAGTACTTTGTTTGTTTGTTTGAACTCTTTCAAGACCAAAATTCCTTCTCCATGTTCTTGGTGAATCTTTCTGATGGTTCACTTTTAAAGTGAGCTGCCTGATCCATACAACTGTGCCACTAGAAGTCGAGGACTCATCCTTGAAGTCCCATCTATGTTGCTTCCTTCTCCACACATCCAATATGTAACCCTTATATTTTTGGATTTACTGAGGTCATCTTAGAGGATTATCTTGATCCTAAACCCTATGCTGAGCCTCCACACCACTACCTAGTCTCAGGCCCCACCACCCTGCCTTGTAGGCCTCAGAGTGACTCTCAAACTGTTCTCCCTTTAGTCTGGTCTCATCTCCATGATGCGTCTAATGTGCACTTGGAAATTGCTAGCCCCACCACGTGAGATACCTTTTCATCTTTATACCCTTTTGTTTCTTTACAAATGGACCTTGTGGGATCATTTGGAGGTTCTATAGCTACTTGTATATCCTTGACCAGAGACTGGTCCTCCTCTATTCGGGGGAAGGTCATCCTCTTTGACCCAGTGTGAAGCTTCAGGTAGGATGCACATGGAGTGGTGAGACAGGAAGGGGACACCCGCTTAGTGAGCCAGATCAGCCAAATCGGCCCTGGCAGCCAATGGATGACACGTCCCAGCCAGATCTCCCTCACATCCCCTTTGTTTCTTTACTAAAAGCTAAAAGGGTTTTTCCTCTACCCTGGTCAAGTATCTCCTATTAGAAAACGTTGCCTCATAGATAACAACTATGAGCTCTAGACAAAACAGCAAATGAAGGTAAATTAAGGCAACCAGGAATCGAACGGAAGTGTTTGAAATACACGGAAGTCACACGCAGAAGAGAAGAATGGTAGTAGCCCATGTTTTCTTTTTTCTTCTTTGTTTAATTTTATGAGGGGTGTGTGTGTGGGGGTGTTTAATGATATTAAGGATGAGAGAATAGTCTACCAATTTCCACCACCACTCCCCAAAATTTTTAGTTAGAAATCTACAGGTTTTCCAGTTTGAACATCCAAATTCAATGTTTGAGGAAAACACATCCTCTGAAATATGAAGAGAGATGTTTTCAGGAAAGAGAAAGCCAGTGAGGCAGATCTCTGGCACACTCTGAATTCTGTGTGTGTAGAGCAGACACCAGAGAACATGACGGAGCCATGTCCCTCTCTAAAATGACAGGGTTTTACTATTTGGATTTAGTGAACTGAACTACCTGTTTTGTTTTGTTTTGTTTTGTTTTGTTTCAAGAAAACAATGAAAGCAAAACAAATACTTTCCAAAGAGCTCATCAGAACCCACTGTTTTAACAACCAATCAGCAATTGAGCAAGAAAACATGAGTCATTCTTCAAAATCAATGGAGAGCAATCTCTAGATGACATTGATGCTGGAATTAAAATTCAAGAACTGTAGTTATATTCAAGGAAATTGATAATACTATTGTAAAGAATAAAAGTGTCAATGAATCTCAAAAAAAGAAGTAGAGAGTTTTTAATGAGGATAATATGGAAACTCAACAACTGAAAAATATACCATCTAAAATTTAAAATACATTGGATAGCCTTAACTACAGATTGAAAATGGCTGGGGGAAATGTTAGCAAAAATAACAATAAAAGATATACCAATATAATTATCTAATCTTACAAACAAAGGTGGGATTGTGGTCCGTGATATAGAACACTTGCCTACCATGCATAAGGTCAGAATTAAATCCCCAGCATCACATACATGTACACAAATTTCAATATAGCCATGAAAGGAAATAAAACAAAGTTTTTCAATATGTAAAACATCTCCCAAAGGAGAAAGTTTCCCCCAAAATGCTGCAAATCATACAGCTAAATTCACGAATTCATAGACCACCAAATAAGATCAATTTAAAAAATTATCACATATAGGAATATTATAAGCGGATATGTTTAAGAAGAAGTCTTGAACGCAGCAGCAGGAATGGCTGCACTCACTGCAGGAGGGCAATGGTTAGAGTCGCTACCAACCTCATCAGCACCAGCAGACATGCCTGGCCCAACTGCGGTAGGGTGTACAGCCAACTGATGACGGCAGAGGTCAGAAGACAGTGAATGATATCTGACAACGACAATTGTAAAAGATGACAAGCAGCCGGGCGTGGTGGTGCACGCCTTTAATCCTAGCACTTGGGAGGCAGAGGCAGGTGGATCGCTGTGAGTTCGAGGCCAGCCTGGTTTACAAAGGGAGTCCAGGACAGCCAAGACTACACAGAGAGACCCTGTCTCAAAAAAAAAAAAAAAAAAAAAAAAAAGACAAGCAAAAGCTTCCAGGCCCCAGTCCGGGTCTTGCTCCATCTTCCCTCTCACCGCCTCCACTCTAACCACAGCAGCCTTCCTGCAGCTCACTGTAGTCACTGCTCTGCCTGCTCAGCAACCTGCCCTCCCACGCCCCTCTCATATCTGTTTTATTCCAGCTCTCCCTACAGGGACCTTCACTTATTCCATAAGCCATGGGCTCCGTGTTTTCTTCAGAATGCCGAAATCATTTTTGTCACTGTGCACCCATCTAAACAAGCTCTGGTTTTTCCCTTTACACCTCGTGGAAACTGGGATGGTGGCTGTTTTGCATTCCCAGCAACCTGGAGAGATGCTGGCGTAGCACAGGTGTTCAATACGCATTAGTTGAAGATAAGACAAAGTGGACATTGGTACTATTTATCCAACAGCCAAAGAATACATGGATTAATAGTCACTCAGCTACTCTGCTTCCAAATTTCCCCAGGAAATCGGTAATGTCTCTTAAGTATTTCTACTGTCGTTGAAAGTATGAAGGACAATGAAAATCTAAGAGCCAGAATAACCTGGTCCTTTTAAATCCATATCCTCTGACTGGCACACTTGTAAAATGAAGGAAAGACAATGTATAACTGTGTACAACCTTATTTTGACCTCTCATATCATTATCTTTTCTTTTTTTATTGGTTCCTACACGTGCATAGTAGAAGGTACGGCTGTTGGGGTCCACACCCAGTGATGCTCTGTGAGAGCTTTCTCGGCTTCATCGATCCAACTCGTTCCTACAGTTCCTATTTTATGTGGTCACAACCCACTCTAGCCATCATTTGAATCTTTGTAGACTTGAATTCCCTCGTTTAAAGATGGAACCAATGGCAGTGCTCACCTCCCGTGATTGACATGGCGTGGCTTGGTGCCTGCCTGTTCAGTGAGAAATGCTTTGTAGGTGCTGTTATCTGTTGTTGACTCGCCCTGGTTCCATATACTGTCTAGCACTGTGTTCTCTAAACGTCATAGTCAGCTGGAAAATGCAGCGCAGCTCTCGGTCCATTTGTTTGTTGCTTGAGGCAGGGTTTCTCCATGTAGCCTTTGCTGTCCTGGACTGGCTTTGTAGACCAGGCTGGCCTCGAACTCACAGAGATTTGTCACACACCTCCACACACACTCCCCAACCCCCAGTTCTGGGATTACAGGTGCGTGGCCAGCTCTCCATCCTTATTGGTTACTAAATTTTAGTTATTTCAATCACTTAAAATTGGCAGATCCCATTGGTGTACACAATCACACATATCAATAAGAGCATTTGAACTGAGCTCAACTGCCTGTCCCTTCATGAACTGTGTGTCTGGGCACTCCTTTATCAGTGTTTTACAGAATGGTTTCTCAAAAACATTTGTCACTTTTCTGGAAAATGTCAGTCCTAAAGAGATGGTCATAGAATGGATCTGTAAGGACCACTGAGTAGACAGGTAAAAAGATTTCTCCTCAACTCCTGGAAATCAGCCGAGCATAATTCCTGTCTGCTCCACTGACTTAAACAGAGTCCACCCCGAGTGTGTCTAGAGTTGACACTTTCATGTCCCTGTCTTTTTGATGAACTGTTTTTTAAAATATTTACTTAATTTATTCAGATTTCATCTAAATTGTTATCTCATCCCTTGTATCCTCCCGTTCCTCCCTCCCTCCTGCTTCACCCTATTCCCCTCCCCTAGGTCTGTGACCGAGGGGGATCTCCTCCCCCACTATATGGTCATAGGCTATCAAGTCTCATCTTGGTAGCCTGCTTATTCTTTCTCTGAGTGCCACCAGGCCTCCCCACCAAGGAGAAGTGGTCAAATATGGGGCACCAGAGTTCATGTCCGAGTCGATCCATTGATAAACTGCTTTATCACTAACAAGCCCCTTCCCCACCCACTGTTCTCACACATACTTCCAAATGGTAAATTTCTCACTTCTCTTTACCTGAGATGATCAGTTAGTACTTCTATTGTAATCCACTATATGCAAATGAACAAGACTTTAGCTTAATTTACTGTCATCTTTTCATAATGTGCATCAGCTGTGAAGTCCTCAAATTTAAGGATGAAGCTAAAAGTTCTTTTAAAAGCCAGTGAGCCAAGCAAGGTGATGCACATCTAAAAATCCAGCACCCGAGAGGCCAAGGCTGGGGGCAGGGCTGAGGGTCAAGGGCCAGGGGCTAGCCTGGGCTACAAAGTCTCTGTCCAACTTCGTCTATGTGGAAAGACTAAAAAAACCAGACCAAGAAAAAAAAAAAAGTCAGTGAAAATCCATTTGGATTTTAACTGAATTCTTCTCAAAAACAAAGTTGGCAGAAACACACATTAAAATTCATTTCCAAATAGCATAAACTCTGGTATTTTGTGTTAAGCAAAACCAATAATCTAAACAATTCTGGACAAATTAAGTGCAGATACAGACCAGGGAAAGTGTCCAGTGCCAAACTTGGTGTCAGTTTGGTAATAATAAATGGCAAACACTGTCTGCTTTCCTCCCATGTGCCCTTTATATCCCCCGACCCCAGGGACATTCCTCTGTGATGTAGGAGGTGATCTCAGGGGCTCCCAGATTGTTCCATGCTCATAGTCATTAGTGAATTAGATATAGTCAGCTGCTGGGTTGTATGAGGCAGTGGATACAGCTTTGATGTTTGTTTATAAGATAAAAGAAGGATGATGCTTGATAATAATGTAGAAATATTTAGAGTCATCAAAAACTTGCAAAATTGTTGCTTACAGTTGCCAGATTTCCTGAGTATTGGTTTTAAAATTTCAAGTTAGAGATCCATTCCTCAGTTAAAATTCAGAGAAAGTAGAATAATCATCACACAACAGAGACAGCTTACAGAAAAAAGGCCTGCTGTTAAACACAGATCATTCTGAAAGTGTGGGCTCCCTGGCACTGTAGTGAGTGAGGGCATGTGTTACTAAGACAAATGCACTTCCGTTTATGTCTTTTTCCTTTTGCTAAAACTATAGTCACAGCTACTAACACGGCATACTTTGACCTGTTTTTTCGAAGCTGAAAAGCATGCCGGGATGTCCTGCGTCACAGCCTCCCTGGATGATGTTCTGTTTGAGGACACAGCCAGGTGAGTGGGGTTACCCTTTTCCCTTGCTGTGTGTTTGCTGGTTCATTTGCAGCAGATGGTTATGGCCCCTTATCCACTTGGAGTCAAGGATCATATTTCTTAGAAAACAAGAAGCCTAGACCCTCTCTAAATGAGTTAAAAAACAAAAACAAAACCCTGGTGTTCACTTGTAGCCACTGTTTTGAGTACAAATCTACTCTTGGTTTTATTAAGTAACTCTCAGCTTATGATGCATTGGAGTGTCAGGCAAGGCTGCATCTTAGCATTCATCCTTAATGACCCTTTTTTCCTACTTGAAAATGATAATAATAAGTCTCTCTGTGCTGG
Source organism: Acomys percivali (assembly GCA_907169655.1). NCBI lineage: Eukaryota > Metazoa > Chordata > Mammalia > Rodentia > Muridae > Acomys > Acomys percivali. Next base: position 24,852,523 of record OU015758.1, on the reverse strand, counting down.
TGCTGTGCAAACACTAACTCACGTGTGCAAATACAGTAAACTGTAAAGGAACTTTTTGTATGTCGAGAGTGCTTTGTTCTTTTCAATAAGCGAAGAGTAAAAAAGTTATATCTGAACCCTGTTTATCCTTTGATGTGAAGGCTGTCAGCCAAGGCAAACCTGTCTGCCTTTCTCAGCAGGAGACCTAGCTGGAGCAAAAGCAAGGCGTGATTTTTACATATGAGGTGAACTAACAAGGTGGCTGCTGCCTTGGGCGAAGACGCTAGCTGGCTATGGCTGCCAAGCAGACAAGATTAATGTAGTTTAGCCATCAGAGATCTGAGAAGAATAAATCACTGCAGGAAGGATAATCCAAGTGGCCTCTGTATCAGTTAAAATGACAGAGACGTACCCACTACCTAGCAGGTGACTGCACCAGGCTCCTGAGGTGTGGATGGTTTTGTTGGGGGGCAGAGGTCCCAGGGCAGCATCAGTCTTAGGCCATCCAGCCCAGAAGATCTGAAAGGCTTCCCTGTGGAGGTGGGACTTGGGGGAATGACCTACTTTGTCTAAGCAAAGTAGGGCAATCAGCTCTTCATTGTCCTGTTTGTCTGCAGTTTGCTGGGGAGGGGGTGGGGGGGCAGGAAGGTCCTGACAGCAGAAGAGGCTTTGGGACAGTTTCACCCAGTGGTTAGCATTACCACAATCCAGGTGGAGCTGCTGAGTTCCATCATCTTCTCCGGAGACCTTGGGGTCTCCACTGGGAATTGGGATCCCTCATAGTAAGCTTTTTCCATTAAACATTTTAAATGCTGTATTTATCGGATCTCTGACAAGTTTGAGGACTATTATCCGTTAAGTATACCTGAACTAAACAAACTTTGCTTGTTTTTAGTTACTTGCTTTAGGCTTAACTTTGAAAATATATACAGAAGGCTAAATAAAGCTTGTCCTTGAAAAGGAATTACATTTGTACTTAACATGATTACAAGCATAGTTTTGAACATATTAAAGAATTCGATCATTTATAAGATGACTGCAAATTGATTTGCATGTCCCAATTATCCTTAATAGTTCCTAAGAAGTTAGCAGCTTTAATAAGACTAGAATTTTACAGTTTTATCCTTGTTAATTTTTAGCCTTAAAATTATAATTTTTGAATTGAAGCTTTTATAGTGTCAAAATAAAACTTTAAATAATAAGTGTAGCCCTTAGAGAGACTGGGAACTTTATGAAGCCATAAATATAACAGATGGGGGGATTGGAAACCTTGTTCTATTTTTTTTTTCTTTCGAGACAGGGTCTCTCTGTGTAGCCTTGACTGTCCGGGACTCACTTTGTAGACCAGGCTGGCCTCAAACTCACAGCGATCCGCATGCCTCTGCCTCCCGAGTGCTGGGATTAAAGACATGTGCCACCACGCCCGGCTCCTTGCTCTATTTTATTCTTTAATAGTACACCACTACAGAACACTACAACTTCATATATGACTTAGTTTATCCAAATAGGTAAGGTTTAACAAAGTTAGCAAAGACAGAGAGGCTAGACATAAATCTTTAAATCAGTTATTGCGACTCTGAGTAGGCTTGAGAAGTTTATAAACTTTATTTGTCAAATATATTTTACTTATCATACATATATTGTTTTGGTTTTTTTTTTGTAAATTTCAGGACAAAAAAAAATCATAAGAACCTATCCTAATCCAAAATGTCTTGGGAACCTGTTATTCCCCAGTCTAAAAAAGTAGGCAACCAGAGTCAATTTCAAGTTACATATAAGCATGCAATAACAAATTAAGATTACCAATGTATAGATTTTTAATTATTAACCTTCTTGTTACAAGTTTAAAGATAACTTTTTGGCCTGTAATTGTACAGGTTTTCTCTGCTCCCACCTCCCATATCCTCTCAACGGTCTTACAGATCCTGAGAGAAAGAAAGTTTCATTGTAGCAGGAGTTCTGAACATCCGTGACCTTGAATGAAGGAACAATTTTTGTAATGAAGGGCCAAGCAAGCAAGAGAAGTCAAGAGTTAAGCATCTATAATCTCATTTATCCATTCTAATCTTCACACAAATTCTTTTTTAAAGTCTGAAATAACATGAGACATAACAGTAATAAATAAATTTACCATTATTTATAATACATTTTTTTCCTATGGGGTATTTGATAATATCTGGAGCCTTAAGGTATGTACACCAGCTGTTCCATTGTTGCTTAGGTGGACTCCATCCTTAGTCTTACTTTTTAGCTTGTATACCCTAGTTTCTCCAGAAAATACTTAGGACTTCTTGCAACTAGGACCTAGTTGCGTACAAGCAGTTGGAAGGCGTACCTGGATTCTTAGGTGAAGGTCCAATGATCTTGCTTATCTCCTTCTTTTGAAGGAATATTAACTATTAACAAGTCCGGCTCCGACTATTTTAAGCAAGCCTATCTAGAGTTATTATTAAGAGATTTAGACAGAAGATTTTATTTTTATAACCACTTTATGAGTGTCTACGGATGGAGGCAGACATCGTCGTGAGAAGCTTAATAAATATCCTTTATCTTTCAATGTCATTGGATTGTAGAATAAGATGCATAGCTGTAACCTAGAGCCATTGAACAGAAAACTGTTGTGACAGCAAGACCTCTACAGGGACACAGAAAATGTTGGCATCAGGTTGTTTTTGTTTTGTTTTCTTTATGGATTTTGTTTTACAGATTTTTTTTCACCATATCAATAAGTCTACAAATCTTAAGGCACAGAAACTTTATATTTTAGCTGTTGTTTTCTCTTTTTGTCCTAGAGTCCGATTGCCTTTTGATTTAGGAAAGAGATTTTGGGAGAAAATTTTTAAGCAACTGTGCTTGGGTTGGAATTGGACAATCATTACCTTACTCTAGAACCAGCTTTTTAATACGATGGAGCAGCATAAAACAATATTTTAATATTAGCCATACCCAAAGGACACCCAATCCCTACAAATCCAAATCTAGTGATCAGAGGGGGAGACCAAAGCAAGCAGAGTACAAAGAAGACTTAGAGACAGGAAATTCTGGGGGCAGGCCTGCTGCAGCAGTGCAGGGAGCAGCAGGCACTTGGTGGTGCCTACCAGGACTGCACACCAGGGCTGCCTGCATCACCCCAGCCCAGCTGCAGGGGGAGTGGCCACAGCCAGAGCTCCATGGTCAGAGACAGGAGCTAGCTGGGAGATAGAGCTTGTAGGGAACAAAAGCGACATTTTTTCCACTTTTTAAAATTGATTCATTCATATTACATCTCAATAGTTATCCCATCCCTTGCATCCTCCCATTCCTCCCTCCCTCCCATTTTCCCCCTACTCCCCTCCCCTATGTCTGTGACTGAGGGGGACCTCCTCCCCCTGTATATGCTCATAGGGTAGCAACTCTCTTCTTGGTAGCCTGCTATCATTCCTCTGAGTGCCACCAGGGCCCTCCTCAAGGGGATGTGGACAAATATTGGGGCACCAGTGTTCATGTGAAAGTCAGTCCCCACTCTCCACTCAACTGTGAAGAATGCCCTGTCCATTGGCTAGATCTGGGTAGGGGTTCAATGTTCACTGCACATATATTCCTTGGCTCGTGCCATAGTTTGACCAGGACCCCCGGGGCTCAGATCCGCCCATCATAATGTTCTTCTTGTAGGTTTTGAGGACCCTCTGGATCCTTCTATTTCCCCATTGTCCCATGCTTCTCTCACCTAGAGTCCCAATAGGATGTCCTCCCCTCTGACTCACTTTCCCGGTAAGTGAAGACTTTCATGGGCCATGCCCCTTGGGCTAGTGTGCAGATATAAGTGAGTATATACCATTTGAGTCTTTCTGCTTCTGGGTGAGCTCACTCATTATGATCATTTCTAGTTCTTCAGAAGCAGAGCAAGGGGAAAGGATGTCAAACAGGAAGGCATAGAAGAGTACCTGGTGTCGCTGTAGGGCTTAAATAGCAGGCTTCAGCTTCAGCAAGGGGAGGGACCGAGATGGAGCAAGCTAGATGAGCAAGCTCCCTGGCAGAGCTGGCAAAGAGGCAGCCAGGAGCAGTCTGCCTCTCAAAAATCCTGAAAATGTAGCATGCAGCTCCTGGTAATTTGGCTGTGTTCCATTCAGCCCTCATCTCTGCAACAAAACTTGAAAACAAACATCCAACAGACAGCCGAGGACATCAGAGAAAGGCAGTAAAACAACACAATCAGGAAAACAAAACAAAAAACCAGACAAACTCAGGCATGGTAGCCACCTTCCCTCCTACAACAAAACTAGAAGGATAATAGGGGGTCCCTGTACCCCAGAGATGGAGTTTTTTCATCTTATCAGCTCTCACCTATGTCTCTTCAAATATCCAGACTCCAAAACAAATCAGAACAATTCACCGTTGACAATTCTTACCTTCAGTTTGCAAGTTTTGCACAGTTGCAGTGTGGGATCCCCAGACTATCAAGTCCACTTTAGACTTGCTCCCTTGCGAGCCTATCCCAGACCCCTGGCCCTGAGTCTGAGGGTCTCCCAGGGACCTCACTGGGGCCTCCAAATGTTATGGAGTTTGTGAGCTCTGGGAAAGGACCATAGACTCAACACAGTTATAATTACAAGATTTATTGATTAGCTGCTAGCAAGCTAAACCGTCTCTGAGCCCAATTTGAGATTGTCATGAAGGGGTAATGTCGGGGACAACTTTTAAAAGGGAAAGCCGTGCCTTCAGTATCTATGCCAACAAGTAAAACTGTTCTGTTCTGCCAGGTTGAGTGATTAAGGCAACTAAAAGCAATCCTTGGGTATCTGCATTATCAGCTTACAGAAACAAACAAACAAAAGAATCTGTCATACCATAACAAGCAGAGTAGAAACTGCTCATTGTTGGGCATGGGGGCACTGAGTCCAGGTTACTGGGAATTTATGTCCCAGGGGACTGGAGTCAGAGACAAACGGCTGGAAGGTGCCAAGATAGTTGCCTAGCATGAAATTAAGCTGCTTTAGCCATAAAAATGTGCTTCTGCAGCCCTTATGGAAGAACAAGTCAAGTCAGACAATAAAATGAGAACGAACAGTATGGGGCATCACAAGAACCCATGGCTGACCTGGAGGATAATCAGCTCAGAACATCTCCTCCCATCAAGACCCTTTGTGGCCTGTCCCATGTGTGTTATTCCAAAGCTAAATTCTAGTCACAACTTGTAAATAATTCAGTAAATACTCATGAATACCAACGTTCCTTTTAAAAACATGACAACCACAATCCCTGTATTTGAAATTACTCAAAGGACTCTCGTCCAGATAGTTAGGCTATCGTGGTCAATTGCTTTCTGCTTTAAGATTGTTTTTTATTTTTGCGGCATCTGGTTTATCATGTATAACATTTACAAGCAATGGGTTCAAATGTGGAACATACATTTCACTCTGGCACATTTAGTTTCTATCACACTACTCCAAGGCTTCCTCCTTTTCTTAAGTATCTACCTTTTTCTCTGATAATTACCCTCTACATTAAAATATAAATGAGCATTTATTCATGTTCTTTAAAAAAAATAAATTCCAATATATTATGCCACTTTCTCCACCTTTCCCATATAAGAGTCAGACCATAAAACCAATTGAGCAATGCATACAACTGTTCATCACTTTAGCAGGTACTTTGGCATTCATTGTAGAGATTCCTATTCGGTTGGTCCTCATCAGTAAGCTCTGAATTGCTTTTGCTATCACAGATAATACTTCAGTCTATGGATTTCCGTGGTACATGTTTATACTTTTGCTAGGGTATTTTGGGAATAGATCCCTAAAAACAGAACAGGTTGGTCAAAATGCAATTGCATGGGCCATTTTATTCATTACCTAAGTCCATTCTGAAGCATTTTGCATGATTTTTATCACTTTCTAAATTAGTTAAATTAATCTAAACATTAAGAAAAGTATACTGAAATACTGATTTGTTCAAATTTCCAATGCAAGAATTACTTATTTAGAAATATCTAGCTATGTACATATGTAAATTACTTCCTTTACTTCTAGTTTTTCTGCCTGGATTGTTACAGATTATAAGAGATATAATATATAGGGCCTCAGTATATACACAAAGCATTGAGTAGATATCGCCACTCTTCCAGGAAAACCAATTGGTAATGCCTTGTAAACTGTCCTTAATGTATCGAAAGAAGCCTTTTCTGTGGTTAAAGTAGAACTAACTGTTGTTCTTTCTAGGAGCCCATGTAAGACCATGTTTCCAGGGCTTTGAGCTCAGATAAGAGCGGGGTTTGAACTCTGGCCCAGCCAGTTGCTGGCTCATATCACCGTTTAAGCCCAGTTCCAGTAGACAGTAAAATGAGAACCATCAATTTAACCAAACAGTTATTGCTCACTGAGTGCCATGCTGTTCGCTACTGTTCAAAGCATTTGGCATGCTGCCTGGTTTATGCAAGCATTCATGAAGCATTCATGCTGTCACTGGTGGGGCCACCCCGAGGAACAGTTCTTTATTTAAAGACAAAGGTTTCTGTTGTCAGTGAATTATCCAGTCATCCCTTTCTATGCCTCTGGACTTGGGGTGGTACAATACCTATGCCCCAAAGAAAAACTTGCCTTACTGAACTTAGCAGCCCTGACTCACTCACTATACCTTACTCCAACACCACCTTTAGTCAAAACTCAGTGAGGGGTAGAAAGGCCAGTAATTCTTTTAGGAAAGTCAAATATGCAAATAAACTAGAATGGAAAGAAGAGATTTTAGAGGGAGAAAGAAACCTTAAGTATTTTCATGGCCTGAGAAGAATCAGGAAAGCAGAGAGAGAGGTTGAAGACCGGGAGAGGAAAGAGCTGGCATCACAGCCTGGCAGGTCACAGGCGATGGGGTAGGGTAGAGCATACAAATACAAGAAAATAGAGAGAGCTGTGACAAAGCGGTTCAGATGGAGTCAGGTGGGATGGAGGGGCCCAGGGGGCAGTGACGAGCTTGCCGTGAGCAGCTCTTAACTCCCACTAAGACGAAGGGACCAGTGACTGAAAGACTTGACCTCAGAGATCCCATAGCAGTGGGCAGTAGGTGGGCGAGGAAAAGCTCTGAGGGCCCATGTCTACCTAGAAAAGTGACCGATGGCCTGGTTTTGTTTGTTTGTTTGTTTGTTTCTGTATGTTTGCTGGTCTGTTTGTTTATTAACTAATGTTTTAAAGTAAACATTAGTAGCACAGGTCTACTTGTGTGCTTGTCTGAATTTCCTATGGGGAACAGCAACACACAAGAAGTATCTTATTGCAGGTAGGGCCACCTGTACACTGTCCTTGCAAGAGCTCTTTTCTGATTAAATAGAGGGAGACTGCTGACCTTATAAGCATGATCTGAATGCTTAACATCTGTCTTGAAGGCCTGCCTTTGCTATTAGCTTTAACGTGAGTTTTTGATAACTGGGTATTATCAGCAAGTTAGGGCAGAATTGCTTTACGCCACCTGTGTCTACTAAATCTCATGAAATGTGCTATAATTGCTGACACCTTCCTTTCTTTCCAAAAACAGAATTGGGCACATCATCACCATCAGAGCAAAAGTCACTAGAGCGTTCAGCACAAGCATGGAGGTGAGTGGCGGCATTCTCTTAGGTCTGCCTGTGGGAGCTCATGCCCTTATTGCTTTCAGAGCACAAAGGAGGATGCTTAGAGCAATGCATACAGCTGATAAGGGTCCTGAATTTCAGAAAGCCCTTAAGTCTGTAATCAGAGACACAATTGAAAACTAAGGGGTTGATGTTTCCCCCATTCAATCCTGCCTGCCAAGTTCAAGTTCACTGTGACGTCATATACTATAGACCGGCACACACAGTTAACATGCAAGAGAAAAGGGCATTCTTCTTGTGTTTTGCAAACTATAGGTTCTATTTCTTACTTGTTTTTACAATATTATTACTCAAACTCTGTGTCTTCATCCCCTTACCGTCCCTCCCCTTGCAATGAAAACTAGTCCATAAAAGGTAATAGGTACCTCTTGTAAATTGAAGTCTCCTGTGGGCTGCGTGGATGTCTTATGGGTGGTGAGGTCTGCCCAGAGAGAACTCAGAAGGCTCTTAGCCCTGTGAGAGAGTTGAAACTATCTACCCCACAGTGCTCTAGGGCAGGGCAGTGTCCTCAGAAGTCATTCTCATCTGGCTTTATGAGATTCATGCTGTGCGTGCTCAGGTTGGTATGAACCCAAAGAGCCAAGGAGATTCCTGCCCAACAGATTGCAGACCCCTGGATCTGTTCGAGTTCTGCTTCTTCAACTCAGTGGAACTGGGTTTCATTTCCCTTACAGTTATCTGGGAATTACATTCAGGATGCGAGGAAATACTATGTTCCTTTTATCTGTTTTCCTGTCCTGAGCAATCAGAGCCCTAGTCACCCGTTTCTCCTATGTGGAAACAGTTGCCTACTATGCTTATCTAGTTTCCAACTTTTTTTTTTTTCACAGAGTGTAACTCCAGTTTTACCTCCTTTTCCTTAACCCAGTGAATTCTGCATGCCTTGTCTCTGAGACCCTTGCTCATCACACACACCTCAGCCAACTGTCCCGGTAGCAGGCTGTGTCTGAACTTTACCACTCCAGAGTTGTAGCTGTTCTCTTCTTGTTTGATGTGTTATTTTATCTTTCCTTGTCTACGTCTCTAACATGAAAATCCATGTATGTGAGGGTTGTTTATAGAGGTGAGGAATACTTGGTTTATATGTGATTCACTGTGATCCAGTTACGATTTACCATGCAAATACAGATTTCTGTTGTAAATTGTTTAAATGACTTTAAGTGAGTCATGGGTTATTGATTATTTTTGCACATGGTGTTCCTTGTGAGGGCGTAGAAATACATACATTTTATCACTCATTACTCATTGCTCAACTGAGATGCCCCAGGTTGCCTGTGCTTCTCAGAAGATAACATTATTTATCTGGCTTAGATATGAGGAGCGTGTTTATTAGACCAAATCTATGACCTTTTTTTTTTTCCTGTGGAGTGCAAGTTTGCAGAGGTAGCTCCTTTTACACAGAGTCAGAGCATCCTATAGCAGCATCCTCACAAAATCCCCCAGTCACTTGCTAACTGCCCAGGAAGAAAATAAACCAAGGAAACCAAGCCGCAGCTAACATAGCAATTCTTCCCCTGTTATCATGGGGTTAAAAAAAAATCCTCATGACTAAAGGTTAAAATAGTGACAGTTCCTCTCTCTGGTAGGCTGTCTTGTTATTGAGAGGGAATTCACCAGTAATATGACTTAAAAATGCTTGTTGCAACAAGACACACTTTTAAGAATTAGAATGCAGAACTTCAAATGGACCTGATAAATTTATAATGTATGTAAACATTGATGTGCATCTCATATACATTTAGAAAACACACATACAATATTATATTATGTATGTGTGTAATGTTACATTGTGTATAGGTAATATAACATGTGTAACTGGAAGAAAATTGATCTAAAAATTAATAAGTATTCCCTCGGGTTAATGGATTCAATATAATGTATTCTAGGTAGCTAGGTCCCACATATTTTTTCCTGGTAAATATGTGTATACCTACAGTCAAAAGAGTTTCACTGGCCATCGTGTATAGATCATCACTGAGATGGTAGTATCACTTAAAGATAAACTAAAATGCTGATGTCATTTAAAAACTGGAAGGCAAGCTTGGAGAAGTGTGTGACTGAATTCAGCGTGCTGCAGTTGAATCTGTTATCTAGATGACTGACAGCTTGTTTTTCTTTCTTTCAGATCAGCATCAAGGTCATAGTACAGGACAAGTTCACTGGCTCCGAGAAGCTCCTCTGCGTGGCTTTCTCTACGTTTGTAGCTAAACCAGTTGGAAAAGAAAAGGTACAATTTCTACGTGAAAAGACACCTTCTTGAAGCCAGATCCATAGGAATGCCTGCTTCAGAATTATTTTTTCCTTACTGTAAGACTCACTTAGGCAAGATTTTTTATTCATTGGTTATTATTGGTATTATTCTGTGGCAACATCATAGAATCAAACAGGGAGATCTTCTGACAGGAACACCTTAAAGGGAAAAAAATACCAAATTTATGAAAGAGGAAAAACATGGTTTTAAATTATCTGGAAGTCATATCTACTTCTCAAAAATATTGCTTACTGTGTTAGTTCTGTTTTTGGTTATGGAATTCAAAATGAAGTTGAACTGTATATATATATTTTTTTTAAGCAGGAAAAATCTGGCAAGGAGTTGAAAGTCATGGTCCAATCATTTTTTTTAGACCTTCAGGAAAGTAGCGAAGTTGCTGACTTAGTGAAGTTTAAAAATAAACCTTAGGGCATCTGGGCTGAAAACACCCTTGAAAGAAATACTGTGTCCTCATACACTGCCTAGCTCCCGGCCAGCCAGACCTCAGATCTACAGCAATATAGGTTGTCACCACTTCTTTTTGTCCCTTCTACTAAGGGAAAGGGTATGTAAGGGAAATCAACACATTTGAAAGATGTAACAATTCAAATTAAAATGTTGACTACTTCATTCAGGAGCCATCAAACAACAGCCAAAGTGGCTTCTCTTGCCCATGGCAGGGTCTACTGCTTACTCTTCCTTCATGTTGAGATCTTCCTCTGCCAACACAGCTGGGGCAAAGCCATGATGCCACTGCAGCCAGCAAAGGTGGCCACTGACCATGCTCTACAGCTACTCCAAACCTAGGCTGATAGCACATCTGGGCTAGACTAGCACCATGCTTAGTGGCAGGTGGCCCCACAGAATGTTGTCACCTGGAGTGATTTCCCTCCTATAGACCTCACATTAAATGTGCTGCAGGCAAATCCCCATTGCCCAAGGGTGCTGCTTTCCAAACTGAGGTGGACATCTGCTAATTATGTCATCTAAGAAAATGAAAGACAGCTTTCTGGTCATAAATTGGACCTAGTAAATCTTTGACCAAGCACCATAGAGACCCAAGGATCATGAAAACCTAAGCAGTAAGAGAGGTTTTGCAATGTTTACCTTCTTATTGACTTTCTCAAAATCTTTAAACTCTTCAGAATAAGACTGTTATGTGGCCTGACACAGAATTCCCACACTTGACAGCATGGTAGGACAGAGTACACATCACCACCCATTGCTTTGTCTGGAAGAAGAGGCCGTCTTTTACCCCTCCTGCCTCAGACTTCTCATTCTGGATTTAGGAACGAGTGGAAGAGGCACACAATGGAACATCTCCCACCCCTCTCCACAGAGACAAGAACTGGCTCACAAGCGCCATTCTGGGGAGCCAGCTACCTTACGGTGCTACTGTAACTGACTACTTCAGTCAACATAAATTGTAAAGCACCTAGTCCAGGTCAACTCAATCCTCCAGTTGGCACTTTCTCATCCTGTAGCACATCGTTTGGAGAGGTGCATGAAAGGCTGTGGTTTGGGTAGAACCCCCGAGAAATTCCAGGACCTCTGCCCACAGTAAGTTCATTCCAGGATGAACCTGGCAATGATTAACTAGGTTTGGTTCAACAGTCGAACAGCCCAAGTAATTAGAAGGCCTCACAAGACTGGGCAGAGTGGAAGGCAATGACACAGCAAGAGAAAGATGCCACCCTCAAAGGGCTTCACTTTCCAGGCAACACTGGCTCACAAGTTCATTTTCAGGCACACATAATGTACTCTGTGGGATACGAACCAACATGATGGATGCAAGGGTCTTCTTTGCTTGGGGAACAAAGGTTCACGTTTTCCAGGTCACCTAAGTGTATTCTGCTGACCATGCAGCCAAAATGGGACAATGCGAAGAGTCACTGTTCATCTATGCATTCCCGACAGGTGACATAGGCCAGCTCAGGGAGCTTTGGACTTTAAACAGCACATTAAGAGTCACTAGATTTTTTTCACCCTTATCTGGGTAAAGGGTCAAGTTCAGACTGCAGGCATCCTGGAGCTGCCAAGACCTTTCTACCCAGGGTCAGTGCATGCGCATCTGTGGGGGAGCTGGAGCCTGGACACTCTTGCATTTGGGGGTCTCTTCAGGGCAGCTGAAGTGGTGCGCTGACATCTTGATTCTTTGTTTGCCTATTAGACACTGTTTTGATGAAGTCCCCAAATTGGGGATGTTTATTGGTACAAGACAGTTTTCTCTAGAATCCTTTTATTACCTACCCTTGATGTCTCCAGTTTGCAAAAGACAGGTAAAATTATGAATTAAAAAGTCAGTGGAATTACAATCCCACACCTCATTCATTGATTTCATATTTTATGGAATTGTGTATTCTGTAATTGCACTGAAAATTATAAAATGAGAAAAAATAAGCAAGGATGGCTTTCAAATGAAAACTAAGAATGGCCATTTTGATCTTCTGATTGAAAACATTTAATGGAAACACCAATAGATACTCCATTTACTTGAGTTTTAAAAAAAACATATGGTATGCCATCTGCTTTTGCAAACTTTGCATTGGGTCTCTTGTAATCTAAGGAGGCCAAGAATGACAGAACTCTTTTCCTCTAGGTCCTCTTAAAACCTGTCGTGCTTCAAACGGAGCAAGAGCGTGTAGAGCATGACCTGGCATCGGAGAGAAGGAAAGTCCGGTTACAGCACGAGAACACCTTCAACAGCATTATGAAAGAAAGCAGCCACCTCCACGGTGAGTACATCTACACACAGGAAGTCTCTATGGCGCTGGCTCGATGGTACGTCTACATACAGGAAGTTTCTATGGCGCTGGCTCGATGGTAAGTCTATACACAGGAAGTCTCTATGGCGTAGGCGCAGGAAGGGGGCTTTCTTACAGCACATCTTAATCACAATGCAGCTTGGATAATGCTACGTCTGTTTTTCAGACAGACCCAGCAAGTATAGAAAAAAGGGACTGGCTATTCAGAGTGTACACGGTGGCCTAGGCTTCTAGGCTGGAATTTCTCTGGAGGAGAAAGTGGGGAACAAGAGATGAGGTCTTGGTGGTTATTTAGTGAGCAAGCCCTTGGGAGCACGGCGGAATGAAGGAGTGGTGACCATGGCACATTGATATGGAACCTCACAGGTCACTTAGCCCATTCTCATCTAGGACTTCATAGGAGCCATATGCATTCTCAGTAGAGAAGGAAACTCTAAGCAGGAAGAAGCCTGCCTCTGCCTCCCAAGTGCTGGCATTAAAGGCGTGCACCACCACGCCCGGCTCCTACATGCCTTTCAATGAAGAACTTTTAACTTAACTCTATCATATCAGTTTGATCTTCATTTTGGAAATATTACTACCACAGAACTTAGAAGCATCATTTTTTTTTTTAATTAAAGAACGAACAATGGATTCTGCTATTTCAGTATATGATGTCCATGAGGTCTGTCTACTCCCTGCCTTAGGTCTCAGAAAGGCTGTTCTTTGTCAGGACACATATCCTAAAGGAAGATAGACAGATTATCCTTACTAAGCTGAGGGATCTATATGTAACGTCAGACTGCTTAAGCTGTCCTCACCCTCTGAGGGTGCAGTGGTACACCAAGGAGCGCACAACGGAAATGAGTATTGTTTGAATGTTGGGAAGGTTGATTCCAGCTTCCATATTTTCATAAGAAAAGTGAAACAGATGAGATTAGGTTTTGTAAAAGGATGGTTGGAATATATTATGGTTCCATTGAATCACTCCGGGTGGGGCAGGATTAAAGTCTGAGCAATTTTAATTGCAATTTGTCAATACAAAATCAGATCTTCAGAGTGTTGCCCCAGTTGATCCTTTCTGGATGTGAAGAATGAAAACAAGAGCTGGAATATGATGACCTGAATTCAGGTCAAAGATCCTGATCTAAAAAAAAAAAAAATACAGAACAAATGTGAACTTGCCCAAGCAAGGTGATGAAACAATATATTAAAAACATTCATTGGACAACCATTGAACTTGGTCACTTGGATTGCAGAATGAGATCTGTTTACTAGACCTAGATCTAGTCAGGTCTGTGACCCTGAGCTGTTCTCTGGACCTGCAATAGCTCTACTTTTCCCCCATAGATTAGCAATTATCTACAAGAAGACACACTCCATATAAAAATACGTATCCTCAGTGTACTACTGCGTTCATGGCATAGCTGATACCTGTGTGCTTTTAACCTGACCAAGTGGAGATTCCCCCATTCTCCTTGTGTGTGCTTGTGTGTCTTCGTGGGAAGTGAGTGACTTTTTCTATAACTGCCCCTCAGAAAAATATCCTGCTTATTTTATAGTATTTCTTGGAGTCTATAGCCCTCTATTAATTTTTTTGTTTTGTAATTATTTTATAATCATTTAAAAATTGTATGTGTGCAGGGTAAGGCATTTAAAAGCATGAGAAGATATACAGTTTGAAGTAAGTATTCCTCCCACTTGTTGTACATATAGCCATGCACAGGCTTTGTTAATACAACAGTTAAATAGTTAGGCACTTAGGTTTTTATAACTTTATAATGTAACTTATAGGTATTTTAAGTAAACAAAGTTTAATGTTTTCTTTTGAATAGAAAGATCCATGTGGACAAGCAATATTAAACTGAAAATAGCTCAATCAACACTAACTCATCATGTTTTTAGAATCTCATCTAATAAAATCAAATTTGCAATCAGAGAGCAGGGTCTGGTGATGTGCACCTGAATCTCAGATATTCTCTATGCTGATGCAAAAAGATCACTTGAACTCAGGAGTTCTGAGCCAGCCTTTACAGCATAACAAGATCCATTCCAAAAAAAAAAAAATCCTTAGAAAACTGGGAATAAATAGAAGTTAAAGAGGTTAAGATTTTACGTGTCTTTAAAAATCACCCAGAAAACGAACCAGTTTTGTTTATAGCAATGTGGGAGAGTTTGCATGCAGGTCCATCTCAGCATTCAGATAAGGAGCGAAAGCAGAAAGGTCAGTGTTGCCTTGAGAATACCGAAGAAGCAGAGAGAAGCTGTGCTAACCTGGCATTGGCTCTGGGACTCGAAAGTACCCAAAGCCGCAGACTGTGGCAAGAACCAGGCACTTGTCTTAGGTGGAACAGTGAACCAGGAAATCGTGGAAGCTGCAATCACTCCCAAGAACACTCCATGAATCCACTTACAAAAGCCCCCCCCAGCACCCCCTTATGACCCCTAAACCTCACCTCCCACACCGCATCCCCACATCTCTGCAAGCCCCTTAAGAGAGCACAGGTACAGTGTCTTTCTGTCTCAGCATTAGCCCTGGGTGGCACAGGAGAATCGTTCCCTTTTAGAATCCAGACCCAAGTTTCTCTTCCTGCAGACTTGGTCCTATGTAGCAGCAGATCATGTGAGCTTTAGTGTGCCATGTGTGGTATTCTAGCCCCACTACAATCAGCGACAGCATATAAAAAACCACTGTGAAGAAGAGTCTCCAATCCAACTTCAGAGGGATTTCCACAGATAACTTCCAGGCAATAGGGCTTCTAATAAAAATATCACACGAGACTGAAAGCCGTAAGACCCAACAATCTAGAAATGACTCCAGAGCCACAGAGTCTGCAGGGGGTCCACTAAGAACATTTCACAGAAGAAGATGATGTAACCAGGGAATATGAGGGGCTTAGAGGGCAGCCTGGCATTTGAGTGCTTGCCTGTCAGAGATGAGGCCTTGGAGTTGATGCACAACTCCATTACTTGATTAAATGAGAAAGGAAAGAGAACCAAACATGCCTTCAAGAACAGAGATGATCTAGAAAGTCTAACAAAGAAGTAAGGAGACTGTCTACCAAAATATATAATTAAATATGGTGGCTCACGGCTGTAACCTAAGCATTTGGAAGGCTGAGGCAGGAGAATCACTGCAAGTTTGAGGCTGTGACATAGGCAAGACATAGAATAGATTAAGGTTATGTAAGGAGCTTAAGAGCAGCTTATACTACAGAGCTAAGACTCCATCTCCAACTAAAGAAAGCCCACCTACACATATAATATATATATATCATATAACTGGTATGTTCTGTCTGTGTGAGTGAGTGTGTGTGTGTGTGTGTGTGTGTGTGTGTGTGTGTGTGTGTATAGTGAGAATCTAACATTCATTAACTAAAGTTCCAGTGGTGGGATAGATGTGAACAGTATAGGCATTTAATGAAGAGAAAGCAAGAATATTTAACATACATATGAAAAGATGTTGAACCTCATTAGTACTCATTGAAATGTAAATTATAACTCACATGAGATACTATTTCACACCTACTAACGTGGAGGACTTGGATGTTGATAATACTGGTTAAGCAAAGGGGGAGGATTTAAACCTATTGCAAGCAGCAGATGGTATGACCATAGCATTTCCTTGAAGTATTGAACTAAGAGGAGGGACCACGATGTGGAATGAGTCAGCAAAGTCAAGTTCCCTTATGCACTCAACAAATCTTTGTTTGTGCAGGTATTTCAAAAATCAGCCCAGCCAATCATTGTGCATGCATGCACATGCAGGTGCACACACACAAACGTATGCACATATATACTTTTATTTGTGCGTGTACATATGTGTATGCAGGAGTGCATGTGACTGTGTGCACAGAGAGGTCAGTGGCAATGCTTTCTCAATCACTCGCCATCTTAGTTTTTTTTTTTTGAGACAGTGTCTCTTACTGAACCAGGAGCTCACCAGTTCCAGGCTCATCTAGATTAGCTGAATGGCAAGCCCCAGGGACTTTCCTGTCTCTTTCTTCTTGGTCCGGGGGTTGTGAGGTTACAATAGAGCACCAGCTTTAATCTGTGGGTTCTAGCGGATCAACGCGGGTCCTTCAGTTTGTTCAGCAAGCGCTTTACTGAACAAGCTGTCTTCCAGCCTTAGTCACCATGTGTTTTTGTAGGAGGGAGGCATCTCTGTGAAAGAGATCACTGATATGAGCCAAGAAGGATAGAAATTAAGTGGTCGGAGGTGGGGGATGGGGTGCAGCAGACAGAAGAGACATGTGGCGATGCCCTGAATTTGAAGACAGTTTTCTTTATGGTAACTGATAAAAGCCCAAAGTGCACAACAAAGAGGGGGAGACCTGGTTGGGGAGGCTGAGAGTCACACAGGCTGGACCAGGACAGACAGCTTGTGGGTCACAGGAAGCATTTGAGACTTCATCTAGAACAATGGAAGCTGATGCTACGTTTCTAGCAAACGACGGAAATGATCCACAGAAGGAAGAGGGAAATACAAGAAGTAGCTCATCAGTTAGCCATGAACCGGAAAATCCCCTTATGAAGTAGAGTGAAAGGTGCCTAGAGCCATGCTCTGGTCAACTAGAAGCAACTGCTCTGGGAGCAACCCATTTCCCGTGAACAACAGCTAGCTTTGTATGAACACTCTGCCTGCTGAGCTCTGCTAGGCCAGCGGCCTGTATGTAACTGGTGTTTGTGCAATACTGAGAGATGCCGGCAGCATGACCAAATGCATGGTACTGTTTTGCGCCCAGAGCAAATGGTTTCTCCATTGTGGAGAGCAAAAACAAACCTGTCTGTAAAGGAAAGGCCTGATTCGTAAGAAGCAGAGGACACAAGGACAGGCAGTGGCACATGTGTCTTTTCTACTGTGACCTCACCTGGGAGGCCACCTTCCCATGCTACCAGTGCCACACACTGACAGAGACCCCTCTGACTTTAGACTTCTTTAGTTTAGAGGCCTGATTGAGGTTTAACTGACATATTATAGATGGTCCATATATTTAAAGCACAGGACTTGAATTTGTGCAGCTTGACCCAGAACGCCAGAAGTGGATGCTTTTCAGTTGAAGGCCACTCTACAGAACCCACTCCTCACATCCTTGACGTAAGGTTTTAAGGACAGTGCCATCTTTCTGAAAGTGCCAGAATTGTGGTTGCAGCCTGGAAGGGCAAGTCCAGCAAAGGGCCACTGGCTGACCCCAGTGTCTCTGCTGTCATCTCACAGATCCCGTTTGTAATGAAGAAGGGACAGACACCACCAAGGGCACCTCTGTTCAGAGCATTGAACTTGTCCTCCCGCCCCATGCAAACCATCATGGAAATACATTTGGCGGACAGATTATGGCATGGATGGAGACCGTGGCAACCATTTCTGCAAGGTTCTCAGTGTTGGCCCTGGGGGATGGAGGTGGTGGGCATAGGAAAAGTGGTTTGAGGTTCGTTTCCTTTTTAAAACTACACAAAACCCGCGAGTGTATATTTTATAGCCTTTCTCACTTTGTGCAGCAATCCAGGCAATTTTTTTTTCCTCTGAAGGAAAAATTGGGCTTTTGATCTGTGGATCTATTCAGTGAACAGGGAAGCCAAGGAATAAGTGGGATCAGCATTGGTTGTCATCACTTGTGCACTACCCCAAACCCCAAATCACAGTGTCCTGGGACCTTTGTCAGGGTGACTATGACACTCAAATGACAACCAAAGCATTAGCTTGCTTTTGGAGAGACTTCCAAAGAGGACACAACCAATGACAAGGAACTGCCATCTTCAAGAAACGTGCAGTTTGTTGCCCCAGATGCCTGCAGTTGTGTGCAGGACCCCTCCAGGCTAGTCCTCATGAGTCAAAGGGGTTGTTTTCTTAGAACACAGGCAGCTTGCTCCTCTGGTGAAGCCATTCAACAGACCAGGTGTTGAAAAACTATGGAGGATGCTCATCTCCTTTGTCCTCTTCCCCTTGTTGCCTTAGCCGCCTGTGTCACGGGCATCCTTTTCTCAAGTCCGTGGATATGTTTAAGTTCCGTGGACCATCCACAGTCGGAGACCGCCTTGTCTTCAGTGCCATAGTCAACAACACATTTCAGAACAGGTAACGTGTGCCGCGTGGGCCAACCCAGAGCCATACGCAAGCCCTGCTCTCACATCCTCTGGAGGACAGTGGGACAGTGGGACAGTGTAGGGGCTGCCTGACAATACTCTCTAATTATTTTTTAAACTTCTCCCCTGTCTGTGGACACATTTTAGTCTTCTGTTCTGCGTGTGGTCTCTTCATAGTCAGGAAAGTGTAATGAATTGTTTTGTCCCTCAGGGTGTGGGGACATCCAGCTGGTATCTGCTGTCCTAACACAGTTTCTAGTTTTTCCTCTCAGAATCCATAACCTGTCTTCCTTATGACAGTGAGTCCAGACCACATCCTAGTTATTTTTATTATCTTCACTACACAGTGAAAGATTTCATATAGTATTTGTTCTCTTTTAGATGTAAAACAAAGGGGGCGTGTCGGTTTTCTGCCAAATTTCAGCTCTTCATTCTTTTAAGTCATAGAACTATTAAGGAAGAAAGCATGTTTTGAGCACAATTTAACTTGCCTTCCCCATGAACTAACTTGGTCAATGAATGCGTGTTCACACAAAGTCCCACTTGGGAAGGAAAATGGAAACCTACACTCCTACAATGCCCTCTCTCCAAGTGGATTTTTAGCAGCTGCACAGCTTTGCTGACATAAGGAAAAAGACCAGAGCCCTTGTCCTCCTGTTGCCTGGTGGGAGGGAGGCTGGTCAGGCCCTGGCCATCCTTGCCCAACCGGCCTGCATCCCCCTTGCAGTGTGGAAGTTGGAGTGCGTGTAGAGGCCTTTGACTGTCAGGAGTGGGCCGAGGGCCGAGGCCGCCACATCAACAGCGCTTTTCTCATTTACAATGCTGTTGATGACCAGGAGGAACTCATCACCTTCCCCAGAATCCAACCCATTTCAAAGGTCAGTTGTCACCATGTAAGCTTCAGTGATCAGCCCTGTGGGCACAGAGCCCCATGCAGCCCACCACTGGCAACCATCTCCACCGGCTTTTGAAAGAGGCTTGCTCTCTTCTGTGCCTATGTACAATGGGCTCATCTCTTTTCTTTTCTTCCTCCACCACTCTGGGGATGGGCTGTGATGGTGAAATCCCCAGGCACACATCTCTACAGCCAGATGACACTTTCCGTGTCTCGCTTCTGCATCTGCTGTTGTGCCTAGACATCCTGGGCATCCTGTCCTTGACGCTGCACCACGTTCATGGAAACCTGTCTTTCTCATGCCAGAATCAACTCAGTGCTAGTGCTCACCTCTTCTAAAAACCCTCACGTGAAAGAAATCTGTGTGATTCTAACAGCAGAAATGAAAATACTCTCCACTTTGAAAAGGAAATGAAAATATTGTTAAAGCCATCTAGCAGCTCAGACCTCGTGAGGAAGGTGTCATGAAGACATGGAGACCCAGTTAGTCTAGGGGAAGGTGACTGAAGGATCTCAGTGCTAAAATATTAGAGATTGATTGGCTGTACTCTTTTTTATTTTTATGTTTTTAAGGATGATTTTCGACGCTATCAGGGAGCCATTGCACGAAGGAGAATTCGCCTAGGCAGGTAAAGGACACACAGTGCAAGGATTTTATGGGCTTTTCTCTATCTGACAAGCCCCGTTACAAAGAGCCACTGCCTGGGGGTCCCTGTTCCCACATAATGGGAAAGGAAAGGGCCTCCTGTTTCCTAAAAGTTAAAAATGGTCCAACCCGGAAATGGGTCTTCCCGATTCTCCCACCAAAGAGCACATTTTTGAATGGCTGACTTCAAATCAAGAAATTTCTATGGGTCATGTATTAAGCCTAAGAAGAAAAATCGTTACTTTTTTTTCCCCCCAGGAAATACGTTATTTCCCACAAGAAAGAAGTTACTCTCAGCACACAGTGGGATAGCAGCAAAAAGGTAACAACAGATTTACGGTTTGGAATGCTTTGTGTAAACGCTACACCACCACAAAAGCAGAAACCTCCTTGTTTGGCGGATCCATGTTGTCCTGCATGGGTTAGATGACAAGGTGACTGCATCACCCTACGTCTCTAAATGATACCAAACAAGTCATCAGCCGCTGGGTATTTTACCATCAGATTTGAACTCTGTAAACAGATCCCCAGATCTGACGCAGGACAGTGTGCCTCCTTCTGGCATGGGACATTTCAATATGGTGTCTTGCCTCAACTTGCAATGAGTGACATGCTTATAAACATGGGCTTTTATAGAGCAAGAAGGATTACTTGGAGTTAGGGAGATGGCTCATTGGCTAAGAGCACTGGAAGCTGTCCCAGAGAGGGTCTAGGTTTAACTCCCAGAAACCATAGAGAGGCTCGCTCACAGCCATTTGTAACTCCAGTTCCAGGAGATCTGATGCCCTCTTCTGGCCTCCAAAGGCACTGCACACATGTGCTGCTTAGACATGCATGCAGGCAAACTATCCATATTCATAAAATAAAAATAAACAATTAAAAAAATTAGTCATTCAAACAGTTTTGACAATGAACTCTAACGTGGGATCCAAGTCACACTGAAGGGCTCAGAATACCAACTTGACACATCCACACTTGATGAGTGCTTAGTTAACTTGTACCTCCAGCACTGGCCATCATTGAAGCTGAAAACACTTGATGCCAAACGTATATATCGAACACATAGCTTTAAATGTTTTTGTGCATTTTAGGGTTCCCTAAGTAACACCAATGTGGAGGCTCTCAGAAATCTGGCATCCAAAAGCGGTTGGGAGATTACCACCACCTTGGACAAGGTATGCTCCCAGGATTTGTGCTGCAAATTAAAGTTAGAATGCTGGTCACACTTCTGAGAGCTCCTGCTGCTGTGCTTAAGAGATGGACTTCCTTCTAGGCCTGTGCCTTCCTGCCGGGAGACTTAGAGCACTCGAACACTCCTCCCTCCAGGCAGACCTGGGCTCTCACATCCCACCTCTCACCTCTCCCTCCCCCCTATCTCCCTCCACCCAAACCTGAGGATCTTGAGATCTTGAGGAGCCAGGACAAATACTTCTTCATAAATCCTCTCCAGACTTAGTGAACTTTCTTCAGTAGCTCATTTCATCATGACAGTTTTGTCTTTGAATTCTTTTCTGTCTTGTAATGTCTCATCCACAGAGAGTTGACATTTACACCTTACATTACAATTTAGTTTTCTTTCTTTCCTTTCTTTCTTTTCTTTTTTTGTTTTTTTTGTTTTTTGTTTTTGTTTGTTTGTTTGTTTGTTTTTCGAGACAGGGTTTCTCTGTGTAGCCTCAGCTGTCCTGGACTTGCTTTGTAGACCAGTCTGGCCTCAAACTCACAGCGATCTGCCTGCCTCTGCCTCCCGAGTGCTGGGATTAAAGGCGTGCCCCATCACGCCTAGCTCAATTTAGGTTTTCAATGATCCTTTTCCCCAAACAGATAATAAAACTTTCAAGAAGGAAGCCTTGTCTTGATTTCTTTGTATCTCTCTTAGCATCTTCTACAACTTCTGCATACTATCAAATTGAAATAAGTGTATATCATTTGGGCCTTAACTTTAGAATATTGGAAGTCTTGGGCACCAGTAGCTCTAGGGTACACTTTGTTCACCCACTGTATTCCCAGACCATGGTAGTGCCTGACATTAGGAAGATGACTGGTGTTGACAGCTTTGGGGGCTACCTTTGCTAGTGAGACATCACCCTAGAAAACAGGATGACCAGGTGTCCTGACTGTCCTGGGGTAATCCAAGTTTGCCCCTGTTGATCCAACATAACTTCAGCCATGCCTTTATGTTTCAGTGCAGAAGAGAGTCAGACAGGCTCTTAGAATTCCCATCTTGGGATATAAGTAAATTTGAAGGCTGCTTTCATTGTTACATTCAGTTCTGACTTTGACTTCTGTACATTTCCTTTTTGTTGTTTTGGTTATTCCCTTATGCTCACTGTTGAATCTTTCTAGGGTCTTCCTTAGCCCTTTAATTCCAGCTGGTGCCCATGTCTACTGTGCTCAGTGATGCAGGAACAGGTTTAATAGCTAAAGTACCGGGAGTCTCACTATTGCTCATAACAGGTGTCTAAACATCTTCCTTTCTTTTCTTGATATGGTATCTGTCTCTTGTTTTTTTGCTAGTTTCTGAGCATCCTAACAGGTTTCACCCACCCCCACCCCAGCAGTCTTACTATGTAGCTGGCCCTGAACCCAAGGTCTTCTTATATTTTCCTCTCAAGAATTTGGATCACCAGTGTGTACCACAACCACTCTTTTATCCTTATTCTTAATGTAATTGGATTAGAAGTCTGATATTTATAATAAAATCTGACAGTACTTATATAATATTCTTTATATAAAACAGTAGAAATAACTAAAAGTAATGCATGGAGCAAAGGAGAAATTTAGAAACAACATATATGCACATAAACATATATGCACATAAAACTGCTCATGAATAATATAAGGTAGTTCATAAACAAGTGGGATATTGTACTGCACAGAATGACAGAAGAACAGCAAAGGAGCCCAGAGGTGTGTGGTTCTTATTTCTTGGAGGCAATGTCATGAGTGAGGATGAGGAGAGTTTTCTAGGCAGTGCACAGTGCATAGCTTGAGTTGTGTCCTCTACAGGAGCCTGGCCTGACAGGCATGGAGTATCTGAAGTCTGAGACTAAATGAACAATATGATGAAAACAAAAATGACATGGATTGCCCAAAACTCATCTGTAGGAAAAACCCCTGGTGTGGGAAGCAAACCAGAGAGGATATTTCCTCAAAGAAGCAGAAGTAGGGAACAGATTCAGCCGAGACTGCCACCTGCCCCCCTCAGCCCCTTGTCATCTATGGCAGTGCCCTGGCGCCTTCAGAGACGAGGCCTCTATTAAAAACCAGCTTCCCTTTTCTGACTATAATGTAATCTCAACACAGATTTACCAATTGGTACAAAAAGTCTAAACTGTCTAGTTATTTCATAATTGTAAAACATCTAAACAGAGAGCAGAGCAGAGTTACTGTGATGAAAATGGCTCCACTACCTGACTCTGCACACACTTGCTTCTGTGAGTCTGGAGCTACCTAGTTAAACCTTATTTCAGGGAATAAACTGCACAATTGCCCCAAACACTGGAGCTGGTTACGAATTCAGTCTACCTCCATTTTCAGGAGCAAAGGGAAGCCATGTTCTTAGGGAACTGTGCTTGGAGATGCTGTCCATGAAGCCAACTCTGGCTGGATTGGTTACTGTCCATTCTGTGACAAGACAGCATGACCAAGGCAACTCATAATAGAAAATTTGGGTAGGGTGGTGGTGGTGGTGGGGCTTATGGCACAGAGGGTTAGAGTCCCCAATGGCAGAGCAAAGGCACACTGGGTGATAGGAACAGCAGAGTTCACAGCTCTGCCTCAAGCCAGGGAGCACACTAGAAAAGGCACGGGCTTTTAAAACCTTAACCCTACCCCCAACGACACACCTTTTCCAACAAGACCACACCTCCTAACCCTTCTCAAACAGCCACCAACCAGAGACCAAGCGTTCAAATGCCAGAGACTTACATGGAGCCATCTTGTTCAAACCACCACCATGGTTTTTCTTTGGCAAACTTGAAGAGAGTCAAAGTTGGCCACAGTCTTTCTTTGTCTCCTTTGCGTCTATGGCGTTGGTTTAGGTAGCAGATGAGTGAGAAGGACTTCCTGCTACCTTCTTCACCTTCCTGGGGGAAGGAAGAGGTGTCTTCACTTATCCATTATGGATCTTGATGCTGAATAGAATCAGTAAGCTCCCTCTACAAAGGTAGAATTTAACGGTAGCTACTCCTTTTGGCTCAAAGACAAAATGTGTCTGGAAAACTGTGGCTTAATATCCTAAGAGAGGACCACTCCCTGGGCCACTGAAACAACAGGAATCGGCAGGAGCCCCTTCTGAAAGTAGGTGGTCTGAGATTAAGGTGTAGGCTGCCTGGTTGCTTACGAGAAGGGAAAATTAGTTCTTCACCGCTCGCCTGGCTTCTAGAAGCATGCTGGTGAGCCTTACGTTCCTTGGCTTGCAGATGCACCACTCTGCCTTCATCTCCACACACCATCCTCCCAGCTTCCCTTCACTATAAAGACGTCAGTCATGTTGGGCCTACCTTACTGCAATATGACTTCATTTTAGCGAATTATATCGGCAAAGATGCTATTTCCATATAAAGTCACATTGTAAGGTCTAAGAAGTTAGGAGTGTGGGCAGGAGGGGACCATAATTCAACTTTAAGCAAGTGTTCAGTGCAATAGTACAACGTCTCCCCACATCCTAATTCACCAAAGACGACATCCCCAAAGCAAGCATTCGTTTGGCTCCACTGACTCCTCAGTGCACTGACTGCCAGGCTAGAGACACCTGCCCTCCAAGCTCCTCTCTGGATTTTTACCAGTGGGCTCCCTTTAGAATCTGTGCTGATGACAGGCAGGTGGATACCCAGCTGGTTTTGTATTTAACAAGTGCCCGCAGTCTAGGCTAAGCCTTTCTTTTCACACTGGAACTCAAGACACACGTGGCCTGGAAGAGTTGTGCTTCACTGAGGCTGGGAGTCACGTGTTTGCTGCCTAAACTGCTTGTAGTTTCTCATTTCTCATTCTTCATTCTCGTAGTGAAGATGACATTATGTTTAGATACAGATAAATGTTTCAATAGAGGTCAGCTCTTCACGGCTTGATTGCTTTCCATCTGCCTGGTTCCTGTGGTTGGAGTCCCAACCACATGTTTGTTTGTCCCTCACAGCTTGTTGCCGTGGGGATGGTTATAAGATGGAAAATTTCAGTGCTGACTTTAAAAATGCCCTGAAATTGATGGAGAAAATGAGTGGAATAAAAATGTGCTCTGAGTGGAGCACATAGCTCTGATAATTGTCAAAAAAGAAAAAAAAAGACAAAAACAAAATGAAACAAAACAGCTCAGAGCCACAGACACAGCGTTACTGTTTTAGTGTGTGTCAGATGTCTCCTACTTATCTCTCAGGTGCTATATATTAGAAACTTGCCTCGAGATTCAGAAAGCGAATAATGCTTTGTGCTGAAGAAGTATGCTCCAGGGGTCCTTTTGAAAAACTGAGTTTTCCCTAGAGATAGTTGACTTGTTTCCTGGGTCCCTTTAGCTCACTCGAAGACATGCCTGCCATCCTGGAGAAGCACAGCAGTCCAGTCTTGTCTCTAAGTATTGTTAGGGTCGAGGGGACACAGGCCTGTTTAGCACCCTGGTGACGTTCTCTGTCTTTAGTGTGTTAAGGCAGGAACTATCACAGAAGTCAAGAAGGAAAAGGCTTTTGTTCTTTATTTTTCATTTAAAAAAATCATGATGCAAATTAGCTAACCCACATATTCTTTGGGTGACATAGAACTAGCAGCCTGATCAGGCGTCTGAGCATCCAAGATGGAGGTGTGATTGCTGTGGACCACTTAGATGCCTTACCTGGTGCAGGCAGGCACTTATGAGTGCCCACTTGTGTGTGTGTGTGTGCCTTTTAAGGTACAAAATATATATTTTCTCTTGTAACCTAATTTTTCTCCCTATCTTTTAGATAAAAATATATACCATGGAAGAGCAAGATGGCATATCTGTTAAGGTTGAAAAGTATGTTAGCAGCCCAGCACACACGGCTTACCATCTCCTGTCTGACTTTACAAAGCGGCCTTTGTGGGACCCTCATTACATGTAAGGACAAGCTGAAATGTTTTTTCTTAATCACGCCTGACATTGTGGGAAAGATAACTTCAGCTGTAGCTCATCTCCACTTGCCAATGCATGACGTGTTGATTTGGGGACTTAGAGAAGTTTTAGAGCTTGTTCTGCTTAAATTGCTTCATGGTAGGTAAAAAGCAGAAAGCATTGCCCTCCTCTGCCTGCTGTTGGCATCGAGTAGGCATAGGTGGACGACGTCTGTTGTAATATTACTGACGATGTCAACGTTGATATCATTCCCGTTTCTGAGTTCAGCTCAGCCGGGCTCTGGAATATCTATACACACTTTTTTTCTCGCTGCTCAGTCTTGCTCTTGAGGAGGTATGCAGAGTCTTCCCAGAACTTCCTGCTGAGCCCTAAGCCTTTGCTGTCAGCAGTGAGTCCTGCTTGCTGCTCTCCCTGGATGCTCCCATCATGCTTTGCTCCCATCCAGCCACTTTCCTTCCACCACTCTGTCTCATCCTTCCTGGAGCTATCACTTCCCTTCCACTTTGCTGGAATATGGCTTGCATACCTATTGCTGGGAACACATATTTAGACACTCTGTACTAAAAATATTGTATGTCTTGTGGGGGGTAAAAATGTGGGGGTGTTGCATCAGCATCAAGCATGCACAGATTTTTTTTTTACTTCATTCTTTAAATCATAAAGAAAGTATCGACGCACCATTACATTGCGTATGTGACCTAGAGATGATTTAGAACATACTGAATGTTAGAATATGTTAGAATAAAAAATACTTTGTCACTGTATTTAAGGGACTGTGCTAGGGATGACTATGGAGCTATAAGCCTTGTTACTGCTACTCTACAGCGACAGATTACACCCAGGCCTAGCCTCCTAGGCTACAGAACACTGCAGCATCTTAAAGATGCCTTATCTTTCAGTGACTTATTTTAAATGATTCTCCCACAATTCTGTTCCACTTGGCACTCTGTTTAAATTGAGCATGAATGTATGGGGAAGCCAGTGAAATCACCGCAATTCAACTTACTTGTCTACCTACCTAAGACTCTGGGGGTCTTCAGGATGTGTTTGCATTCAACTCACACAATAACCCCCTAGATAGTATTATCTACATTATATACATGAAATAATAAAATGACTTGTCTAACATAATTTAGCCAGTAAGCAGCAGTCTGAGAGTCAAAAGCAAGTGGCTTAACTTCAAGGTTAGCATTCTTCCCAGCATGCTCTGTCTCTTTACCTGAGCACTTGGACTGGCCTTACATCCTGCTAGACTTCAAAATGTTTTATTTGCTCCTAGAAAAAAAAAATAACGTTATGAAAAGATTATTGCATTCCCCCAGAGTTTTGAGGGAAGTGACCTGGGAGCCAGACAGCTGACACCTATCACTTGCAAAATTACTGCTTCTGAGCAAAGAGTCTTCAGCAGAGTCCATGTGGGGCATGAGGATGCGGGAGGGATAGTTAACTGGCCATATATGTAAAGAAGAAAGTCAGGCCAAAATAGGTAAGGGAGGCGCGTGGCTTATCCTCACGGGTGGAAAGCATGCCCTTGGATACTGTTCTCTTCACACAGATCCTGTGAAGTCATAGACCAGGTGAGTGAGGACGACCAGATATATTACATCACCTGCTCAGTGGTCAATGGAGACAAACCCAAGGACTTTGTCGTACTTGTGTCACGAAGAAAGCCTCTCAATGACGAGTGAGTACATGAAGGTCATGTGACGTCCCATTGCTGCCTGTTGGCGACGAGGAATGAAAAGATATGAAAACAAGAGTACCACCATAGACGTTTCTAGTCTGCAATCATTCTCATCCAGTTTTTTTTTTTTAAAGTATGAATCCTTAGTTACCATTTTGAAATGCATTCTTGTATTGTCAGCTATATGCAAAGGACCCACAAGCATCCTTCCTAAAGCAGCTTCTCTCTGCTCTACATAGATTAGAATCAGTATCTGAAAATCCTTCAAGAAATCTTGTTGTCAGTGAAGTCAGGAGGAGTGATAGCACCGGAAGCTGCTGTATGAGCCGTCTAAACTGGCTCACCGTGTGCTAGGGCTGTGATCCAGGGTTTGCACGTGGCTCCCCATGTTCACTGGACCACTTGGAGGTGGGAATCCAAAGAGTGGTGTCCCAGATAATCTCTCCATATGTGTGGGCTAATGTACATAGGTGCTCACTGTAGTACCTTCTATTGTGTCAAAGGATATGATGGATAGATTGATAGCTGCCTTATAAATATAAGAAATCCACAACACAGAGCAGTGTGCCACCTCCAGTGAGGATAAAGAAGTTGTGGGGGCACAAATATAAAAACGTCTCTGTTTGTTGTTGGGTGGAGAATCAAGTCTTGGGGCTGTGTTTGCAAAGTGACTGTATTTGTATAACAATTTACATGTGTGTGTGTTTGCTAATGCTACACGAATCCATGAATACAATGTAGTGAGCTGCACAGCCAAGGGGAAGTGAGGGAAGTCACTCACAAGGCAGGCTAGGCCTGAAGCTAGAGCAGGCTGAAGGGCAACTTTTATTTCCTAGCCTATCGTATTCTTTCTCTTTCTTTCCTTTTCTTCTGAGACAGGGTTTCTCTGTGTAGACCTGGCTGTCCTGGACTCACTTTAAAGCAGGCTGGCCTTGAACTCACAGAGATCCACCTGCCTCTGCCTTGCCTATTGTATTCTTTACTGTGTGAAAATGGCTTTTCTTTTTAACTAAAAGAAATGACAGGGGCCTGAGATTACAACCTGTTAGGGCACAGAAAAACTTCAGCGACATCCAGCCTTGTGAAGTTACCATATCCCCTACTTCTGATGGTCTCTATAGAGATGGTTTTTTTTTGTTTTTGTTTTTGTTTTTGTTTTTGTTTTTAATGCAGATCACTCACCCTGAAGAGTCTAGTTTTCAGAGCTCACTTTTGCAGGGACAGTGAAATTATCCCAAGAATCGGGGATATCGCCAGGGCTGGATAGCTTGTCTAACATACAGGAGGCCCTAAATTTAATCCTCAGAACCACACAATTAAATTAATAAAAGCCAGTAACTACAGAAACTTCCTGTCTAACAACCCCTCTCTCATGGAGTTAGAACACGTGTGCGCTCTTATCTTTCAGTAACACCTATATCGTGGCCGTGAAGTCAGTTACCCTGCCGTCCGTCCCACCATCTCCACAGCACACCAGAAGCGAGGTCATATGTGCTGGGTTCCTCATCCAGGCTGTGGACAGCAGTTCATGCACCGTATGTGTGATGGAATATTTGTAGCTTGATTCATTCTCACAGATGTGGGGACACATCTTCATTTCCCTCAGATCTAGTTGTCATAGTCTTACAAAATGTGTCCCCACTAAAAGGCCCCTTGGTTCCCCCCTTCCAGATTCAGCCAGCAACAGTTTCAGTCCCTTGCGTGAAAATTTTCCAAGTCAACAAAAACTCAATGTGCTGTGTTTTCTCTTTGACGCAGGTAGCATACCTAAACCAGATGTCAGACAGCATCCTCCCTTACTTTGCTGGCAATATTGGTGGCTGGTCAAAATCCATCGAGGAAGCTGCAGCCTCTTGTATAAAATTCATAGAGAATGCCGCCGCTCACGATGGACTTAAAAGTGTGTTATGATTGGTCAAGTTTTAATTACCTGTAATTTAATTCCCCAGGTTTAATTCCAAGTATCCTTAGCCCTTTCATTTGGCAAGTGTTGGGGCCATAAAATAATTTCATATCAGCCTAAGAAAGACACAGTTATGAAGATACTAAAAAGCCAAACTGTATTCTGGTGATTTGGATTCAAACTACAAGATCTCTAAAGCCTCACTGCACAGCCACTGAGAAATTGCCTGGATGCAATATCACATGATGTATAAAATGGCACAATATGAGTTAAAACTATCACAGACATCTCCATGTTACAGAATTCAATGTGTATTCTACAGTGATAAGTTTGTAAAATGTGATGTGGTGGTGGGATATTAGCTTACAGGTGTTTAATACTGTTCAATGGGCAGCAGACACCTTTGTCCGGAGTCTCTGAGAAGATGTATTCCATGCTTTAGAACTTTAAATTAGGAAGCATTAAAGTATAATGGAATCCAATCAATTTTAGTAATAGGAACTACTTTACTCTTGTCATTTCACACACATTTCAGGTAGATGGCCAATTTAGTATCTATTTCTCTATATATCCCACACCAGGTACCTGTAAAGTGTGATATTACAAAGACAATATTAGCGGAGTTCTTCGTCACATCTATCCATTAGCTTTTTTATCCCCTAGATGTCAACATTTATCATTCCATATCATAGTGTGTCGTAACTCCTAAGACAAAACAGAATGTGTCAGGCTGGCCTCTTCAAAGGGGTCTTTTACAAATTGAAGGAGAAGTGAGACCATGAGACAGGTTAGGGATATGCTGCTCTGAGCTCACCAGATCTCTACCTCTGCTCGCCTGCCTCCTCCCACTTTTCTATTCGCATAGTCTAGGGCTGGCTACAATTTTATGTTTATTTATCTGCTTCAAGGTTTTCCTGTATATGAACTTTATACTGCATTCTAATTTTATAAATTACTATTTATCTGTCAAAAGAGTAGATACATAGAATAGAACATTCTAGAACTAAAAAGACTTCTGGAAACATTTTACATTCTAAAAGGTAAAAGGATTAGTAACAAATGGCTTATACATCACACTACAACTTAGTGTGTTAAAATTCCACACTTCTGAAATGAAGATACTTCTAAATGCTATTTGTGTAGACTTGGCCTTTGAATTGTTCTTGAAATATTTTCCTGAATAGAAACAGAAATTTTGTGAGTAATTTTAGTGGACTCGCATTGAGACACAGGGGCATTGTCCACTCCATCTGCAGGATCCCCCATCTCTAGGAGGGTTACTGATTACTCTGAACACTGTCACCTGTTGTAGGTTTGTCCCCATACCACGTACTTATGACGAAGCTTAGCTGGGAAGTTAGAGATCTGCAACAGCTTTAAATAAAATCGAGCCATTACAACAATGTGCTATAATAAAAGCTGTGAATGTCACACTGGTCTAACCTTTCCTCCATCCTCCTGAGATGAGTGAGTAAAGATGATGCAGCACACAGATGAACTAAGCTGAGGTGAATTTTGTAGGCACTGTGATGCAGCATTAGCTGTGGTGGGCCTTCTATCTTGAAACACTGTGGTATTATGACAGGGATATCGAATGGCTAATAGACAGGCAGCGAAAACATTGTGGATTTGTTGGATGTGAGGACAATGGTTCATTCTCTACATGGGACTAATTTCAACATGCTATGCAGAATGCTACATAAACATACACACACGTGTGTGCACCCCCCTCCACTTATAAATTGCTTAATTCTAGAATTTTCCATTGACTATCTCAAGGCAGTATTTGATGGAGTGACAGGCACACTGGGTCAGCTAGGTAACATAGGCATAGTCTAAACCCACCTGCATCCGCTGATATTATTGTCATTAGCCTCACAAATTCCTTTAAACTAAATGAAAATTTAAAAGCAGTTCTTTAGCCACATCAGTCCCCCTTCAAGTACTGCTGGTCACAGGAGGTTGGCGACAGCTGGAATGGGAGGTACGGGTGTGAGGCATGCCCATCTTCATGGTCTGTTCAGTTTGTCCCAGTCTTATGACACAGGAAGGGCCTGCTGTTTCCCCAGTCTCACCTGACCTATCAAACAATTCCTTCTAACCTTCCTAGGAGATTCTATTTCTATGCTTCTGAGCAGAGATGCAGAGCCCACACAGCTGGCTGTCTCAGGATCAGTCAACACAATCCTAAATGGAAATGTTCATTCTTAGAATTCCTTGATTTATAGATTTTTGGAAGAACACCATACAGGAAAAGACAGCAGTGTGCTGTGGTCTTTGTAGGCTATTTCGGAACAGAACCTAAAAACAATGCTCCAATGCATTCCAGTTGTGAAGTGCAGTAGCCCTTGGGGTTTGCACTGTCTTAAGCCCTTTTTACAACATTTAATTTATTTGTTTTGTGTGTGTTCATCTGATTGGTGGGGGTGGACACACGCCACTGCACCTTTGTGGAGGTCAGCTCTCTTTTTCCACCATGTGAGTCCCAAGGGTCAATCAGAGATTGTCAGGTTTGGCTGAAAGACCCTTTACCAAATGTACTAGCTATCTTTGTGGGTCATGTTTCCATTTATTCTACTGAGACCTTTTCTGCTAGGCACTTATTTGCTCTGCAGTTTTTGCAAGGAATTGGAATGTACTTATTATACTATAAATAAAATGAATAAACCATACGCAATGTGGGAAGGCCTTTTTTTTTTTGTTTTTTGTTTTTTGTTTTTTGTTTTTGTTTGTTTGGAAAATAAAGGAGGACAAAGGGGATGAGTGTCTGGAGAATTGGTTTGATGGTGAGAAGAGACTCGTGAGCATAAACCAAAGACACAGAAAGAGTGAACACAGAGACAACTCCCAAGTACAATTCCTCTGGCTCACTCTAGGAAAGGCAGAGACCCAAGTGAGACTACAGCAGGGACAGATACTTAAAAGCTTGGGTTTGAACACTTAGTCCATAGCTAGGGGAGGGTGTTGGGGTGGGAAAATATCGCAGGTCGACCTTTAGGTTTCTTAGCTCGGTTTCCCGTTCTAGGACTCTCTGCTTCCCGACTACATATTCTGTCTCGTGCTCTGACCACCATGCCTTGCCTGCCAGGATGGACTATCTCCTCTTAAATGGGGAGCTCAAGGGAGCCTTCTCCCAGCGGCTGCTCCTAGCCATGGTCAGCACACTGAGAGACGTACCTAATACACGCCCTTTAGGATAAAGCACAGGCATGCTGCTGGCTATGTTACTCCTTAGCATTACTCTTATTCATTTCAGTCTGTGCACTAACAGGCCTGTGCAATCAAATTAATTTTGATTCCATGTATGTATGGTGTGTGTGTGTGTGTGTGTGCATTGCATGTGGAAGTAGATGGTAACTTTCAGAAGCTGGGTCTCCTCTTCCACCGTGTGGGTCTCATGCCAGCCCGGATGGACTCTTAGCTCTTTTTGTATCTTAGACATGGTTCCTCATACAATCTTACTCCTGCTCAAAGGGCGACACTGAAGTCAGCTTTTGGTGACGTGTTCTATTTTATTTGTTCTTTATTTATCATTTCACTCCCTAACTGACAAACTACTAACATAAAACGAGTGATCTAAGAAAGGCAAACTGGCCACCTGCACTGCGGCACTAAGGACCGTCCGGAAAACATGACTTCCCTCCACTCCTGCGAGCACATGGGAATCTTAACTCCAGCAGCAGGGCTTGCAACCCACTGGAAGTGGCATGCATCCCCTTAAGCTCTGGGGTAGGGAGCACTGTTTTGTCATCACGTTGTTTTCCTCACCAAAAAGAACAGCACACACAGCTCCTATTAAGATCCGAACTGTTAAGCTGTGCAGGCATGAAAACAGAGACCGCGTTTCTTTTTCTTATTTGGTAAATATTTAGCTTTTGCAGTGTCGGTGGCTAATCACAGCTGTTTTCCTTTAGTTACAAATGGATTCAATCAGGTAAAATTTCAAAGGCAACACACAAACCACCAGTCACTCCATTATGCGGCACAATGGCAGTGGCAGGGCGTGTGGAGTATGTATTAAATATGCATGTATTCGTCAAATCAGACAAAGAAGCTAATGGGTCTCTGATTAGTGCTCTAACTCTATTATGCTGATGTTTCCATCACACCCTGACTCATCTACAGTGCTGGGAAGTCTAACACACAATCTGTCATGCCGTCACTCGGTCTGAAGATGGAACATTGGGTTTTTTTCTTGGCTAGAATTTCTCTCTTGAAAACTTGAAATCAAAAAAGAGCTGTGATGTTGGCGTACTCTTTAAGTTTAATAATTTCTAACTCTTTGTATCAAAACCAAACAGATCCCAGTATATTAAGGCTTACAAACAATCTTGCTTCCAAAGGGACTTGACAGAGAGAGTAATGATGACAAGCTCACCATAAGCAAACAGCTGATATAATTTTATTCAGTATTAAAAGTTACAGAGTTTGTGAGAGCATATAAATATATTTCTATTACAATAAATTGATCCTTTGAATTAACATATAACAAAACATTTATTTATTCACAAACTCAAAGCTGTGTGCTTTGTGTATGGGGCGTCAACTTTGATTCATAATTTACATTTCTACAGATGACAGTCACAATCAGGTATACAGCCACTTAGCTTTGTCTAAGTACTGTCTGTTAAATATGTTCTTGGGCTCACCGCCTGTAATCTCAGTACTCAGGACACTGAGGCAGAGTCACTAGTGTGAAGCCAACCTGGGCTACATAGAATCTGTCTTGAATATGGACAGACAGACAGACAGACAGACAGACAGACAGACAGACAGACACACACACACACACACACACACACACACACACGAGCCTGGAGAGTACAATCGATCACCCTGTACTCCTTGATGGACAGAATGCAGGCAACTTGCCCAACCAAGGTCAGAGTTTGTGATATAGGCTTGCCTCGACAGGTACCCAGCTCTAACCCCTAAAGACCTATTTCAGAAAGTCACAGTTAGGTGATAATTATCAACAATCAAAAATGAACAACTTTGGGCACTTTTGTCTTAGGTTTCTGAGGTTTGGGCACATCCAGAACTTCTTCATAGTCTGCACTCATTCCCTTTGCCCAGCGACCAACTGTGATGATTCGATCTGCAGAGGGATTAAAAAAAATAATCACGATATAAAAACAGCAATAATCAAATGCTTCCACTTGGAGTGGTATCGGTTTAGCAAGGAACTAGTTTTGACAGTCATAATCACAAGGAGAGGAGACTCCATCACTGCAGGAAAGTGAGCAACTCTGTCATTGATTAGAACCCTTGATTTCTGAGTACCATGGGCAATTTCTTGTCCCAATTAGGGAAATGCAGCCGCTACTTTGCAATGCACAAACTGATGAGAAAGCTCCTTCATTCTTTCCCAGAGTTCATCACTGAAGAGTCAATGAATTCCAAGAGCCGTAAACAGCAAGACTTAGGAGGCATCAGCTTTACATGCAACGATCCCACCTGCGAAATTATTCAACATCTGCTTGTCAGTTTTGTCGCTTGGGAAGTGACAATCCTCCCAGGAGGGAGAACTCCAATCCCACTCCATCATTTCAATCTCACTGCCTACACCACAGAGAGATGGTCTCCTTCTAGCCATGGCTGTCAACAAGAGCTCCTGATTTTCACATCTGAGCATCAGGGCAAGAACGCAAGAATGAGAAGACTCAGCAGTGACCAGGACTACATGAGTTACGAAGAAATGTGCTTTTCTCTAAGAAGCACTACCGGGGTGACCTACTGCCTCTCCTTACCTTTATTTTGGTGTGTATATGCATATATGTGAGTTTGTGTGTGAGAATATGCAGGCACAAGTGTGTGCATGCGTGTGGAAGCCAGAATACAACTGAGTGTCATTTCACAAGCACCATCTATCTTGGTTTTGAGACAGGGTCTCTCTGGCCTGGAGCTCAACAAGCAGGCTAGGCTAAGTGCCTGGCAAGCCCCAGGGGCCCACCTCTCCCCACTCCCCAGTGTCCAGATCACAAGCATGCAGCACCACACCCAGCTTTTTAGTCAGGTCCTCATCCCAATTAGGGAACCACCTGAGCCACATCCCCAAACCTGGGTCTTTCTTTAGTTCAGGATTCTAATCCTGACAAACTAGGGAATAAAGATCTCTCCTTCCTTAGAAGTGTGGTACAAGTAACAGTGGACACTTAGGAAACTTTTAATGGCCAAGGCTCATATTTCACTAGGAAAAAAAAAAAAAAAAGAAGTACTAGCAGATGCTGTGTTGATGACACATTTTTAATAAGTTTAACAGCTTTGACAACCATTTTGGAACACACAGCAAAGTGCAAGAGGACACTTGGGTGTATGAATGCTGAAGATTAATTTTGTCATCTTAGGAAGCAATATGTTTTTGCTAAGTGACAAAGTAAGTCCTGGTGTACTTAACTCCATTTCTGAGCAAATAGGAAGCTTATGGGAGATGCTTTTCAGAACAGGGTCCTGCAGCTTACTAGCTCGCTTGGCCCAGAACAGACCTGATGTTCAGGGACTTGGGACTGTGCTGACTGCTCACACATGTGGTGAGGCCACTGTCGCAGCACCATGGCAGCTGTCTGCAGGGAGCAGCACAAGTTATTACTAATGGAACTGGGGGAGCATGGAGAGGAACACCCCTTATAGATGGTGGCCTACGAACTCACCTGAATTTTGATTTTCAGGGCAATCTTTCTTAAAATGGTCCACAGAACCACAGAGCTTACAGCCACCACCTAGGAAAAAGACAGTCACTGAGTACTATATCATCCTGATACGGGGCTTGTAACATCGGTGAGCAATTTCATGTTGTGTCTGATTCCCACATCCCTGATGCCTGTAAAGGCAGCTGGAGTCAGGAGGCTGGGTAGGTGCCGTCACTCCTTTTAGCCACCCATTGGCCACTCCCACATTTCGAAACGCTAAGTGGTA
Organism: Acomys percivali; assembly: GCA_907169655.1. NCBI lineage: Eukaryota > Metazoa > Chordata > Mammalia > Rodentia > Muridae > Acomys > Acomys percivali. The sequence goes on along the minus strand of OU015758.1, from coordinate 24,815,743 downwards.
CCCAGCCACTCCTTCTTGTACTGGACCTTCCAGAGAGCAGCGGAGAAGAGAAACGTGACCGAAGGCACCTGACCAACACCTCTGGGACGAAGTCTAGGAGGATGACTCATGGAGGGACAGTCAAGGCATGGAGCCTTCACCTGGAAACAAAACTTGTGTGCAGACACATTTTTGTCCCCTCAGAAAGATGGCCACAGTTTCTAAGCAAGTGAGTGGTGCCCCCAAAAGGCTAGTGAGTGCCCCTGCTCTGCTTGCTAGTCAGGTGCAGCAGTGACTCACTCAGGCAGGTCTGTTCCAGTGCCTTCTATGCGCCGGTCCTGGTCCTTCTAACTGGAGAAAACACTCCCATCTGCCTTATTTAAGCAACACTGCAGCATGGTGCAGTTATAGCATGTGGTTTCCCCAACTTGTGTTTCCCACCACAACCAAGTTTTCTCATAATCATATGTGTGTGAAGTGACTCATCAGAAGATGTCCCTATAGGATGCAAACCTGTCTCACGTGTATAAGATGTGCCCCTCTTGCTTTGCAACAACAACAAAATCGGTCCATCTGGCTAACCATGCAAGGTCATTCTCCATGCACAAGTCAACTTTCCAGGCCGAGACCCTTCTTCATGGCACAGTGAAGCCAGAAGAGGCCCCTGACTAATGTACCTACTTTAAAAAAGATGAAGGCCACAACTGAGCAAAATCTAAGACACCACTGATTCCAAGACATCATTACTTCACGAGACAAAAAAGATACCAATCATGTAGGATCCCCCCAATGGTGCAACACATTTTGATTTCAGATATAAAACTGTGAAAAATGTCTCCTAGAATCAATAAAATCAAATTTCCTCATCTCCGTTTTACAGGCAACAAACTGACACAAGGCCAGTCATTTGGCAAAGATCCACAGCTGATCCTTGGGGTAGGGAAACTCAAGATACAGCAGAGACATGTCCAGGACCCAAGGGCACCAGCCACCTTCTTACAACCCAGTCCTGCAGGTCTCAGACACAACAGTCTTTACTGCAGGCTCTTAAGACACTAGCTGAGCCAAAGACAAGAAAGTTACAGGAAGCCCAGGTCATGAGTATGGAAAAATTCCAGAAACAAATTACCACAACAAAAGGAACAGTACACACCTCTCTCTGGCGGAATGATGTGCTAAGACACTGATGCATTCATTGCTCAGCTTTTTAAATCTTTTACTAATTTGGGGTATAATCTTTCTGCTTCTGTTGAGCTCACCCACCCACAGATGTTTAATATTTTCTCACAAATAATGCTAAAGCAAGGAGTTTGAGAAGCATGCTTTAGCTTTTCCTGATTTATTGATAAATCACACTACAGAGCATGAATAGCCTCGCACAGCACAGTACTTGGTAAAGACACTCAAATCAGATTTAAAAAGTCAGATCTTAATTCTGAGCGACGGTGCACGGGCCTGAGCCCTTGGTCAGGTGAGGGTTAACAGCACTCACCGTCAGCATAGACACCTTTGGTGTTATCAGGGCAGGACCTGGACAGGTGTCCCATCTCTCCACAGACAAAGCATTTTGCAAACGGAAATTCGCCTGTAAGAATCAGTGTTCTCATTAACTTATTGTGTATATGACAAGTCACGTAATTCACATCACTTTAAAATACTGTAAACTGAAAAGACATCTTTTTACTGAGGTGGTTATTTAGTGCTCACGCCCCCCCACCCCCAGCACCAAACAAGGACATGAAAGAGAACATACCGAGGGCGGGGTCTACGCTGGCTCTGCACTTGGTGATCTCATGCTCTGTGGACCCGCAGCGGTAACAGATGCCAGTGCCCATATCCTGACTTTCTAGCACAGCTGGGCAGTCAGCAACCCCATGACCAGGCTGTCTGCAATGGAAACATACCTGGAAAACAAAATATGAGCTTCCATGGTAAAACTACTCTCTTGCCTTCACCAGTATTTCATCAAAACTTTCTTTATCTTGCATTTTAAAGTTAAAAAAAAGCATCAGTGCTGTATCTGTACAAGAAAGTACGTTCCACATCTCCAAACAGTCTGGTGCCAATTCTGTCCCAGGGACTTACGTGCTTCTCAGAATTAATTCTGTTAATCCATGAATTAATCCATGAACCAGACACAAGGTTAAAAGTGGCTTTGTAGGAGGCAATTGCCCAAATGAATCAAACAACTATGGATAATACAGGACAATGGGAGACTGCAAAAGACCCCACCTTAAAAACAGGTAGATGGTGTCTAAGGAGTGATGCCTGAATGTCCTCTGGCCTCCACACACATGCTCTTGCCTACTTACATACATGTACACTGCACATACACACACACACACACTCTTGCCTACTTACAGACATGTACACTGTGCACACACGTACATATACACACTCATGCTCTTGCCTACTATACACTATGCATGCACATACACTCATGCTCTTGCCTACTTACATACATGTACACTGTGCACACACACTCATGCTTTTGCCTACTTACATACATGTATACTGTGCACACATATACACACTTTTGCCTACTTACATACATGTACACTGTACACATACAATTCATGCTTTTGCCTTATATACATGTACACTGTGCGCACGCACACGCGCGCGCACACACACACACACTCATGCTCTTGTCTACATACATACATGTACAGTATGCACACATATACACACACTCTTGCCTACTTACATACATGTACACTGCACACAAATGGCTTTTGGCTATGCATGGTGGCCTACATCTGTAATCCCAACCACCCACATACCAACCTCACAACACGTGCATGAGCATAAATGGCCACAAGCATACATGGCTCTGGCTAGGCATGGAGGCCCACAGCTGTATTCCATTCCCAGCAGGAGGGTTGCTATAAGCTTGGAAGCCATAATAAGCACTGGCCCTGTGAGGTCAGGGTGCCTGGCCTCTACCAGGCAGGGAAGTTTCCCGCCCAGGCTTCTGCAGCCTCTGTTGCCAAACATTTTGTGAAGAGTCCTTAACTTCCATGTAGAGAGCGCAACAGGGATCCGACCTCTTTCTTGGGAATGAGTATTTTACGGATAACAGGAAGAGCATGCACTCTTCCCAAGTAACGGGAACCACCTTGAGCTTGTGGTATCGAGTGGTTGCTTTTCAGCGGCTCTTTGAAAACATGTTACCATAAGACAAACACAGGCTTTGAGTTCAGTTTGACTCTCACCTCTAGCACCTACCAAGTGGCTCTCGTCCAGTTACTTAATCTGGACATACTTCTGTGTTTTCTGCCTGTAATACGGGAATGCTATCATTTGTGTAGTGTTTTACGACAGCTAACCACTATACTAAGTATGTGTCCATACATATATGTGTATACACACACACACACACACACACACACACACGCACGCACGCACGCACGCACGCACACGCACGCACACGCATACATGCTAAAGCAAGCACAATCCTTAAGGAGATGCACCAGGACAGCAGTAACTGGGCTGTTAAAATACATATTGTACGAGCAGATGACTGACAGCCTCTAGATACACAAAGATGTAAGCAGCACAGCCACGCCCATCTCACCATCGCATTCTTCTTTGCCGCTTGCCTCTTTAACCGCCTTCCTTCCCGTCGCCTGTCTCTCCTTAAGGCCACTTCAACTTCTTCCCTCACTTCCTGGCTGTCCGTTGCCATCAGCTCTCCACTGTGCAGCATTTCTGAGTTCTGTTTCAGGTATTCCATGAATCCATTCACATCTTCATTCAAGTACTCTTTTTTCTTTTTGTTCTTTTTGTGTTTTGCTTGAGGGGTGTCATTTTTAAGGGGCAGCCTGCTGACTTGACATCGTTTATACTTTGGAAAGTTTTGCCCGGCTCTCTCCGCAGGCGCCTTCTTCATGTCCTCCCATGATGTTGCAGACAAGGGTCTCTTACTATTGGAGGTGGTAACTCTAGCCCACCTGGTCATGGTTTCATTAGAGGCGCTTCAACCAATCTGTAAGATAAGTGCACGCAGTAATCGGTCAATTAATTAAAAACTGAAGATGACAGACAGGCCATTGTTATCAAACATACTCAGTATTTTAAACTTTAAACCACTAAAAAAAATTTCAGGTAAGTATCTGCATTGACACATGGTGTGCTGCAAAGACATTTCTCTAAAATAGTTTTGGCATTGATCGGAGAAGTTCCACTCCAGTTGAAGACAAAGACATATATATTTGCTTAGAACTAGAAAGCAATTGCCAACAAATGAATTTCACATTAGAAATCACATATAAATACGTTGAATGGTCCTCGCAAATCCTGCAGTTTCCCTGGCCATTTCTTTTCCTATCTTTAAACTTCAGTCTATGTTCTCCCAAATTGCTTGCTTAGTTTGCCATGTCAGTAAGACAACTTGCAAAGCACACTAGTAAGCACACAGAACGCTTGTCCTTTTAAGTTTGTCTTTAGTTCTCCCCGGGAGATGTATAAATAAAGGCAATATAAAAAGTGTTTGCAGTCAAGCATGGGAGAATGTGGAAATAGAAGAATCCAGAGGGTCCTAGAAACCTAAGAAGAACATTATGATGGGCAGATCTGGGCCCAGGGGTCTTGCTCAAACCTTGGCTCCAGCCAAGGACAATATGTGCAGTAAACTTTGAACCCCTACCCAGATCTACCCAATGGACAGGACATTCTCCACAGTTGAGTGGAGAGTGGGGTCTGACTATCACATGAACTCTGGTGCCCCATATTTGACCATGTCCCCTGGATGGGGAGGCCTGGTGGCACTCAGAGGAAGCATAGCAGGCTACCAAGAAGAGACTTGCTACGCTATGAGCATATACAGGGGGAGGAGGTCCCCCTCAGTCACAGTCATAGGGGAGGGGAGTAAGGGGAAAATGGGAGGGAGGGAGGAATGGGAGGATACAAGGGATGGGATAACAAATGAGATGTAATATGAATAAAATAATAAAATAGTTTTTAAAAAGTGTTTGCAGTCATGTGATAGTCTTCTCTTATTAATGAGGGTGACTGCCATTTGCAGTCCAATGATTATAAATCATTTTCCATTTCAATGATTCAAATTGTAAAGTAAACTTCCTACCAAGAAGCCTTGTCTGTATACCCTTAATGTGTTCAAATACTCATAAATGGACGTTTTATTTAGAGTATAGATGTGCACATACTTTTAAAGGAGTTTGTTTTAAGGTGAATTATTGGGTCCAACATATAATTGAGTATTTTACTTCGCACGCAACCTAGCAATTCCGACGGGGGCTTATTTTTCCTCTTCTATGAATGAGCACATCAGACACAATCAAAGAATGATCTGAACTACTGAGTTACTACTTTCAGGGCAGCCTTGGCGCCAGCAGTCTGCAGCATGCCTTCCTGGCCAGTGAGTGCCGCTGCACACCGCTTTACGACGCACTGGTGTCTGGGGACTGTCACCAAGAGGGCGGATCCTCCTTCCGCACACCCGGGATGTGAGGCTCGGGGTGTCAGGAGGGTGACATGGGAAGGCTGGGCGGACCAGATGCTCCCCCACGAGAGGCAGCAATATTGCCAGCGCTCCCAGCAGCGTCCGGTGAGCACCTTAAGCCTGCGAGGCCGCTCGCAACAGCCGAGCCGGACGATCGGAATGGCTCCAGCCTCTGTCCTCGTGACCTCCGTCACGACTCCGGCTCCAGCCAGCCCGAGATGGCACAGCGGCTCCTACACCCCAACCCGTGGCGCCCACCCAGCTCCTTACCCCGGGTGAATCCTCCAGAGCAGTTGAGACAGCAAGCCAGAGAAGCCCGACCCCGGAAGAGGGCGTGGCCACGAAGACAGGAAGTACACCTTTCCCCTGAGCGTCACTTCCGCCGAACCCAGCCAAGGTGCAATGAGACGTGTGTAAGAGGTGGCGGATGCTAGTTTGTGGGTTATATAGTGTTAACAGGTCGCTGCACTAGACTCCCGGGACTCGAAGATCTGTTCTGTCGTGGAATGCGCAGTTTAGAGGGAGACAGAGGCGAGGACTGCTGGGAGCAAGGGCTTCCTTAAAGTGTCCTTTGAAAATCCACAAATACAGTGAAATTGGCTGTGGGAGCGGGCCAAGGGCATTTTAAGCAGAGGCTCGGCAAAGGTGTCAGCGCAGTAGGAGTGTCACTCGGATACAAGTCTGCAGAGGTCTTTGGAGCACCTGTTGGTTCTGAGCAGTCTAATTAAACATTAACATTTTGTGGCTAGAGATCAAGAACATTCTTGTCCTCGGTCCTATTAGTTCCCCTTCGCCCCCACCCCCACCCCTCCCCCGGAAGCCACCCCCCCTCGATTGTGCTCGGTGAGAAATGGCATTGCCATATACATTTAATTCTCCATCCTCACGCTCTTCGCCCACTCTGTTCTCCTTCCCTTTAGTCTCCAACTGCCTCTTCCCTTGGCTCAGCTTTCACTGTTGGCCCAAGTTACTGCAGCTCATCTGGGCTGACGTCCGCCCCTCCCCTCCCCCCGCCCCCGCGCCTAATTTATTTTCCACAAGTGAAGTTTTGAAAACGTAAATCGGTCTGCCAGATCAAATTGGTGCCTTTCTGCTCAAAACCCTTGCGTCTTTTCTCACCGTTGGGATGATATTCTAATTGTTGAGCATGTGTTAAGTCCCTGCTCGCTTCACTAGTCTGAACTTTGTACAGTCTCTGTCCTTTTTGAACTCTGTACAAAGGGGCGTTCGCATTTTCTTAAGTGGTCGCTGTACTTATTTAGCACCAGGATTTACATAAGTTGTTCTGTTAGCATGATACTCCGGTTTCTTCAGTCTGTTTGGAGACTTAAGAGTTTATTCTTATCCAAGCCTCCCAAACATCCTCTCGCGCTAGGCAGTGACAGGCCATGCTTTCTGGTGACACTTTGCAACCCACAATGGATTGTGTAATACATTTTATTATACCCAATTAACCTCTCCCATAATTGATTCTCGTTCCTTACTCTGTTCGCTGGATGAAGAACTAAAATGGGCCTGTTTTCCTTAAAAGGAAAATCAATATCGGAAAGGTATTGTAATTTGGTATGGTAAATACCACACCAGAAAGTTTAAAAATACAAAAACAATCCTCTAGCTGTTAGGAAATGAGCTGCTTAAAAGGTGTGTGATCATGCTCCTTGAAGTTTGTGACCTCAGCCAGCTGCTGGTTCAAACATTTCCACTCAGTGTGAGGTTTTATTTTCTGTGGGTGCCTGGCCTTGAACACAATGTATACCACTAGGTGGCGCATTCAATGAAAACCTGTATTTTTGTGCTGAATTTCCTTGAAGATCTGATTCCTCCAGCCTGTTTTGAGGATCCTAGTTGAGAGAGCAGGCCTTTGGGGTGCAAGAAGAAATGTTAGTATTCCTACTAGTAATAGGTACTGTTGGCTGGAGTCAGCTGTTGCTTTCTCCATGTAACAACAAGGAAATAAGCACAGAGAGCTAGAGTTACTTACTCAAGGTCACACAGTAAAAAACAATGAAATTTGGATCCAAGAGCTCAGTCTGTAATTGTGTACTGTTTTGAAATTCTACAGAGCATTGTCTACTTGAACTCACTTTAAATACGCTCTACTGAGTGCCAAGGTAAGACTGGGGGGGGTTACTTACAACTCAGGAGATTATCTTTTTATTCCATTCTTCTTTACTTATTGATATATTATAACTATTCATTTCATGACAAAATGTAAGTTAGAAAAATGTCATATGAGGAGACGAGAGTTTCGTTATCAGAGGATACGCTTCATTTTTAAAAATATTGTAAAGCATCTGTATTTGTCAGTGTTCTCTAGAGGAACAGAACTGATAGAATGGATTTCACTGTGGCATTTCCATACATATGGGTCATGCTTAGCATACATATTGTTAGTTAAATGCTATTTTTAAACACCATACTATAAGGAAATAAGAGAATACATGCAGTGGTATAATACTTCCTTTACATGCAATAGCATGGAGTCCTATCACAAGAAGGAGAACACAGTACTTAATTATGGATGGGGGAAGAACTTCTAGGTACAATTAAAGGCCAGCCATTTGCTGGAGGCTAGGATCTCCTTAGTGTATGCTGGGATGTTTCTAGGAACCCACAGGTGCTTGTTGAACGGGTTTTATCAGGGCCTGTAATATTCCCTGAGGGATATGTGGCACTCCTTACAAGGTCTGGGGTTCCCCAGATCAGGTGAAGAGAGAACTCCCCTGGAAAAGGGAGTCTGTCATAATAGGCCAAGCTCAGTTGGCTATCTGGGTATGCTAGACTTTGACCTCTGCAGCAGCACCCCACAGACAGCAAAACACACACACACACACACACACACACACACACACACACACACACTCAGCCAACATACAAACACAAATACTCAACACGAACACCAGAACATGAATGAAGGAAGTTTATGCACCAAATACATAAATTTTATACTTACTTCAGAACAAACATAACGTTAGGGCTGGAGAGGTGGCTCAGCTAATAAAAGTACTGTCCACATAATCCTAAGGACATAATGATCTCCAAGACCCATGTTGAAGGAAGGCCAAGTGTGCTGGTGGGTTGTTATAATCCCAGTGCCGAGGAGGCAGAGACAGGCAGATTTCTGGAGTTTGCTGGACAACTAGTTTTTCTCAGCTAGTGAGCTCCAAGTTCAGCAAGAGAACCTGTCTCAATGTAGGAAGTAAAGAGTTATGCCCAAATTTTGAGAGACTCCCCGAACAGACCACCCAATAGCCGAGTACAAATGCAATTTTGAGGAAGTCTTTATTACAGGTTCGAGCCTGGGCCCTATCTCCTATGCACTGACACAGAAGATTCAGGGAAGTGGCCCCGAATATCAATTGAGAAGGGTTTTTATAGGTTTTAGACAAAGAAAGGGGTTTTACAGTATATGATTGGATGGCATTTGGGCAGAAAAGCTACAAGCAGGGAGTTAAAAGCCTTGGTGTTTCATGGTTGGGTAATAGGTATAGGGGCAAGTTGACCTATAGAAAAGATTGGTTGAAGCAGTCATTGGGGCTTTAGGAACTTTGGCCTGGCTTCTCCTAATTGGTTATTGCTATGTGCCAGACCACCTGCTGGTCACCTTGACCAGCGGAGAGTATATTTGGACTTTCTCAAGGTGAGTTGATTGTGTTCCTAGGGAATATTTTTCTGTGTAGACTACTTTGTGGTTTTCCTGGAGTGTGGGTTTACCTTAGCCAGGCTTAACACAAAATGGAGTTTCTTTTTCAAAATGGGGTTTGTCTGGGCCTTACAAAGAGCAACTGATGGGGACACCTGATGTGAGTCTGTGGCAATATATACCTTAGCCCTCATTTAAAGTCCTACTGCATACCTATTCTGGGGAGTCATTTAAGAAACCTCTATTCACCTCTAATACAGACGGACCAGGCAGACGTAAAAATCCTGTCGAGTCCAGCTTGGTAAATGAGCGTAAGATGATTATTTACAAGTATATGAGTGTTATACAGCTACAACACCAGAAATTCCCCCCAGAGAGACAGAGACAGAGAGCCACAGAGAGAGCCACAGAGAGAGCCACAGAGAGAGAGAGCCACCGAGAGAGACAGAGAGTGAGAATGAGGTGAGCAGAGAGGAGGGAGGGGAGAAAGAATGAACGTGGGAGACTCTGACTCTTAGTGTTAGGCTTTCGTATTCCCTGGGGAAGAAGAGAAGGTTTCTGGAATTCTCTCTTGGCCCAGGGGCCCACTTCCAAACTCAGGTGGTTGTGAATCTGGCTAAGGCACAGCAGAGCGCAGTAAGTGTTGACTTACTGGTCCACTGGCCCTTGGAGTTCTGCTTCACCAGTTTAGCGGCTCCAGTTTTTGTATGCGAGCACCAGCTGATCTCTGCATTGTGTTTCATGGCAGGCCTCAGTGGAAGGCAGAGTAGACCAGTTTGCTTCTGCCATCTTCTGTGGAACTACATCCAGCCCCACTAGAATTTTATATATCCATTCCTGCCCAAACCCTTTCTGAGTGACAAGTGTTTGGTCAGCCTGGTGAAGGGGACCAGGAAGTACTGCAAGACCAAGAGTCATGTGGAATATAGACAGTGTAGGGACTGGAGAGGAGAGCTGGAACAGTTTGTGTCAAATTCAGGTGTTCACATTTTTATCACTTAGAGCTTAAGAACTTTAGTATTAGTTACTTTCAAGTCACTGAAAAGAGGAAAGGTTTATTTGTTGTTTGTTTGTTTCAGACCATCAGGAAAAGCACTGTAGAGTAGCTCAGTCTGTGGTGTCAGAAGTGCGTGGCAGAAACATTGTTCCTGTCAGAGCAGGTGGGAGACGGGGAATGGAAAGAACTCTGGGTGGGACCTAGAATCCAGTTACAAAATAGCACACCAACCCTGTTGGGAGTGTTTCAGATTCAAAGCATGGCAGTACTGTAAAGCCATGGGTTGCCATTCCAGATCTTACAGTAGACAATGTAAAACTGACAAGTAGGTTTTGTATGAAAGAAGTGTGCCTGGTTTGGTTTCGACACCCTCTAGAAATTAATTGAACTTCATTAAAATGAACAGAAAAATAAAGCATTGGAAGGTGGAAATGAATTGTCAGCTCTATTGTTTTCAGTGAAAGTGAGATGTGGACAAGAGATGCTATAACAGCCTCTTTCTTTAAAAAACAATCTGTCAATATTTTTAAAGCTGTTTTAGAATCTTTGCAGTAAGGGTTGTGGATAATCCAATTATGTATTTCTTCATATGCCATTTTATAAATGTTATTCAATGAGTATGAGTTAAATTTAGAATCATTTAAAGGAGTTTTAAACTATGGTTTTTGACATAGGACTCAAGAATTTGTAATAAACATACACATAGACATATATACTTAAAAAAATCCATCTCCTTGCTTCACAAATCAACACATTCAAGAGATGTGACTACTCTAGGACACAATGCTAGAAATAGAGTTTTGTCACCTGATATGCACCATATTGTTCTTATTCTCATCTGCATTGTTGGTTTTCTTCCTCAATAACAAAAGCCATAAGCATCACTTCTTAATTTCAGAGGTGAAGGAAAGGGTATCTGAAGTGTCTGGAAGGAAAAACCATTAGTGGGAATTGTTTGAAGTTGCTAAGCAATAAATGGGAGCTGTCCCATTTATTAAATGTATGCAGTTGTATTGTCCCCAGAAAAAAGTTTAAGCCTTTTTCATATCCATTGCTTTAAAATTACAAAGAATAGGATTGGAGCATTAATTGTAGAAATGATGAAGTCCTCTAACTGTGCTCTCAGCCTCTCCTGGAGTCTCTCAAACTCAAGTCCCTAATCACAATTTGTAGACGTTAGCATGTCAAGTGCATCAAAGGAGTGCTTACCCCTCTACATTTCAAGGAAGTGGTGGAATTTGTAAGTGTTCTTGCATTATCTGAAGTGAGTGCTTCACCTCCCCCTCTGTCTGAGGGAAGGATACTGGGTGTGAACTACCCATGCATGGGGAATGATGGGGTTCCATTGAGAAAAAGCACTGCGCATAGCCACTGTCTCCAGTGTCTTGTTAGCTGATAAAGACAAGTGAGAGACTCCTTGACTTTAAACAGCCAGTAGCCTGTGAAAGTACACCATGAAGATTCACAAACCACAAGCAAGATAGCTAGTGAAAGGAATACACAAATGCCACAGATTTCATATACATCAATTATTCTTGGGAGGCTTTGAGAAAACCTACCCACAGTGTGTTGCAGCAGCTAGAGAGAGGGTTAGGAAAGTTCAAAGACAGAACCCATTTTTAAAGGTAAGTGCCTGGTGTCACTATCCAACACACACACACACACACACACACACACACACACACAGAGAGAGAGAGAGAGAGAGAGAGAGAGAGAGAGAGAGAGAGAGAGAGAGAGAGAATACTAAAAGTTTATAATAAGTCCAAGTCCAAGTTCAAGTGAACACACAATAGCCAGGATGTTTAGTACAGATTTTGGAAATAATAAATAACCTACCTAATCTAAACCTTTGGATAAAAAGATCAATGTATGATATAGGATGACATAATTTAAGAGGATTGTAAGTAGAATAGACATAGCCTTCCAAAGACTCTGGCATAACAACAACAACAAAAAGAGTATGGGAAAAGAATTCTCATGCATATTTTAAGTAACATTCATGGACCAGGAAATGTACTAAGTTGTATTTGGATGACATTCTGGGAGTGTGATGGTGTGGTGTATGAAGAATTGCAGGCAGTTCCCACTGGAACCTGTGACCCAGTGGGAAAGGCTGACACAGATGCTGACAGAACTGTGAGGAGGAAATGAGGAAGGCTAGTGTGAGGCCCTGCACAAGAGTGCACATGACGTGCTCGCTTCGACAGCACATATACTAAAATTGGAATGATACAGAGAAGATTAGCATGGCCCCTGCGCAAGGATGACACGCAAATTCGTGAAGCGTTCCATATTTTTGTCAGAGGGGAGGACATCCTATTGAGACTTTAGGTGTGAGAAGCCTGGGAGAATGAGGAAATAGAAGGATCCAGAGGGTCCTGGAAAACTACAGGCGGGTCTGGGCCCTGGGGTCCTCCTCAAACTATGGCACCAGCCAAGGAAAATATAGGCAGTAAACTTTGAACCCCTACCCAGACTAGCTGATGGACAGGACATCCTCCACAGTTGAGTGGAGAAGGGGATCTGACTTTCACACAAACTCTGGTGCTCCATATTTGACCATGTCCCCTGGATGGGGAGGCCTAGTGGCACTCAGAGGAAGGATAATAAGTCACCAAGAAGAGACTAAGATACCCTAGGAGCATATACAGGGGGAGGAGGTCCCCCTCAGTCACAGACATAGGGGAAGGGAGTAGGGGGGGAAGCGGGAGGGAGGAAGGAATGGGAGGATACAAGGGATGGGCTAACAATTGAGATATAATATGAATAAATTAATAAAAATTAAAAAAAACATAAACTAAGGCTGGGAATGTTAACTCAGTGATGGAGCTTTTGCTTGTATGTGTCACGCCCTTGGTTGATGCTAAGCACTGAAAACAAAATAAAAAATATGTTATCCACTCTATACCTTCTCAGAATTGCCAGAGACTATTTTATTTAGATATTCATAGAATATATTACACATGTCAGGAATTGGGACAAACATCAGACATGCAAATGTAAATAAAATTCAACCTTCAAAGTGAAAAAAAAAAAGAGTGCACATGACAGCTCAACAGGGAGGCCAGCAGTGAGATTCACACCAGCACATCAGCTACACTGTGTGTGAAGCCTTCGGTCTCCAGACAGTGTGCTCTGGAGAGGAGAAAGCCAGAGGGGGAGCCCGGTAAGGTCAGACCCACAGGCAGTGTGCAGTCTCTCTGTGTTGCTGCTTTCCTATGTTGGGTGTTTAGGATGGTGGTGATGGTTGTGGATGTCAATGTGCTTGGTGACATGTGTGGTATATGTGGAAAATGGCTAACATGGCAAATTTATTCTTATGTGCATTTTACTCCTGGCATCTAACCTTTTTAAGTTTGTTGTTTTTTTTTTTTTTAAATCATGATTGCCGCGAAGCACATTTTTGCATCCTTATTTACTGTTTAAGAATCTGTTCTTAAATCTATGATTCAAGTTTTATTTGTATATAATTTCTTTCTGATCACAAAATCCATTATTGTGAATATAGAATGTGTTGTTACACAACAGAATATTTTTAATACTTGTAATACCCACTGTTTATTGGGCACCTTATGTTCTAGAACTTCCTAAACTATAAATATTAAGACTCATTCTACAAGTAACATGAGCAGAAATATTTATTGGAAGAAACTGAGGAGATAGGGGCCTTAACTAACATTAATTTGTCAAATCTGGATCCAGCACATAACATGTATACTCCCGGGTCTGCCCATGCTCCTTCCTGGGGTTGGCCCCTATTTCACTTCATTATTTTCCGCACAAACATGAAAATACATAGATACTGACAAATATAGTATTTGCTTCCCACGCTAAAATACTACTGAATTTCTACCTCTAAATTTTGATGAGCATATATTCAGACTAAAGCTGAAAAACCCTACTTAAAAACACAATGGAAGCCACAAGAGAGAAAAACAGCATCACAGCAATGTAACGAGAAAATCTGGATGGGAGAGAAAGAATAGCTAAATATTATTTCTATTTTTTTTTTAATAAAAAGGTTAGCAAAATGTAGATAAGCCAGTGTCTGCTTTCACTAAACTAATTTGACCGACTATGTAAGTGAACATTTCAGAGACGCACCATGGGCACTTTGAATGTGTGTTGCTTCAACAAAGTCATAAGGAACTAAATCTGTTCACCTGTCTTCCAAAGAGACATGATTGCACCACTAACCAATTTGTTTCCAAATGAACAAAATGCATTTTAAAAAACCTTCAATACCAACCCTCTTTTATTCATTAGAGTCTTCTTGTGCCTCGTTAATGTTAATGGTATAATCTAGCTCTGATTGAAGTGCACCTGAAGGCAGTTAGTGCCTCATCACGACTGATGAGTTCCTAGTAATTCAGGCATACCCACAGAGTGCTCACACATCCGGGGTTCCTGTTATCTCTGGGCATGTCTGTGTTGGCAGTGGTCCAGCTTCTGCACTTTAGGGGCCCTACTCATCTTGTTTGACCTCACCTACATGACTTGCCACTTTCCTAAACTGCTTTTAGGCCTAGTTTTGTGCAAACAAGGGTGTGTGTGTGCACGCGCGCGTGCATACATGATTATGCCAAGGTTCCACACACGCCCCCCCCCCCCATCATCAGATTGAAGGCACATGCAGAATGTGTGAGTCAAATGCACTTTTGGAGAGTAAGGAGTCTGGTATAGCTAATAGGAACTAAGTGATAATACCAGTTCCGTTCATTTCTATGTAATTACTTCATAATACCTGATTTTCAAACGTTCTTAAATCTTGCCTTTATAATACAATTGCAGCTTTTTAAAACTTGGTTTTGACAATCCATACATGTTGTCTTAGGGCTACTGTGATAAAAAAAAAAAAAAAACTATGACCAAAAGCAGCTTGGGGAGGAAAGAATTTATTTCACCTTACAGTTTATAAGTCCACCACTGAGGGAGGTCAGGGAAGGAACTCAAGGCAGAAACCGGAACAGAGGCCATAGAACAGTGGTTCTCAACCTGCGGGGTGTGGCCCCTTTGACAGCATACTCTCTCTCTCCAAAAAATATTTACATTATGATTCAAAACAGTGGCAAAATTGCAGTCATGAAGTAGCAACAAAAATAATTTAATGGTTGCAGGTCACCACAATGAGGAGCTGCATTAAAGGGTCACAGCATTAGGAAGGTTGAGTAGAGGGTCACTGCTCACCGGCTCACTTCTCACGGTTTGCTTAGCCTGCTTCCTTATTGTCGCATGCCTTGGTCCTTGTCATGGCAAAGCCTTCTTTCTGTGGTCCAAGCACAAAAGTTTATTGACAATGATTAGTGTGCCCCCAAACTAGCAACTGTAGCTTCCTCCTTCCAGATGTTTATAGCCGAAGCCTGCTCACCTCCAGATACCTCTGATGGACATTAGCTAACCCAGTGCTGTGTATAATAAACTCTTGTGGTTCCAGGTTGGAGAGGTACTGGTTCCACTCATTGGAGTACATGCAGCACACCTGACCTTAGCTTTTCTGTATGTGTGTCCCTTTCTTCATTTTCTTGCTTCCGCTAGTCAGAGTTCAAAGACCAACCTGTGCTGGACATGTTGCTAGTACAGTCTCCCCTATGGCCTGTGACCTCCTCAGATATGGGCTTTTGAACAGGTATACGGCATCAGGCATGAATTTATTTCCATGGAGTGGACCTTAAACCAAACTGGGAAGAAGCTGGTTAACCCCCAAACATTATGGACACTATCGCACCAATGAACAATCTTGCCTGGAAGATTGGCATTGTAGCATGCAGGGCTCACACCATCGATGGATTTTTCTCCTCCAGCAGTTTACATAGAACTATCTGTCACTATAAATCACAACAGAAATAAATATTCCAGCTTAGTGATTTCTTTGTGTTCTTCATCCAGTGTTTTCAGAAGTAGGATTTTATCATATAGTTCTGGTGAGTAACCAAGGGCAATGGAAATACCGTGTATTGGGTTGGGACCAACCAGGTGCTTTCTACCCAGAAACTCATAAAAGAATATCTCACATCCAGCACTGGCTTTTGGGATCAACATTATGAACTCATACAGTATACCTCCATTATCATGCAATAGTCAACTTTATTCAGAGCATCAGACAATTTATACACTGGGGCTCAAACAATATCATATGAGAAAAGTTCACATGAGTTCAAACTATATACAGTCGCAAGGGCAAGGCATGTTCACATGAATTCATACATTCATAAGAACAACCCATGCTTTTAAACATCATCTGAATAACAGGGAGATGATGGGCAATTGGAAGTGAACCCACTTCTATTCACTACAGCTGGAATTTCTCAACATTTACAGACTGGACCACAAATCCTATTCCTAGTTTGTTTAACCATTTTTTCCAATTTTATTTGTGTTCCTACATAGTTATTATTCACCCCAAGTCAGCCTAAATAAACCTTAAGAGAAAGTTGCCCCAGTTCCCTTAAGGGGGTTGGGTAGGTTTTTGGTTGCTTTCTTGGTCTGTAGATGTATATTGTTTTTGAGAGGTATGGAGATAAGGGTTGAAAAGAAAGAAAGGGGAATATAGAAATTTGAGAGCTGGAGAGACATCTCTGTGGTCAAACACTTGCTTCTCTTAGAGAGGACCCAGGTTCAATTCCTAGCACCCACATGGCAGCTCACAACCATCTGAAACTCTAGATCCGGGGAGGCTAGCATGCTCTTCTGGTCTCTTCAGGTAGTCAGATGTTATTTGTTAAACAGACAAATATGTAGGCAAACACTCAAACATATAAAACAAAAACTTAAATATTAATCTCCTTTAATAAGTGAAAACTAATGAATGTTATTTCACTACTTAAAATTGTCATTCCATTGACTATGGCTAACCTGTTGAAGGTCTACAGTAATTCTTATCTCCATTTTCCTGTATTCATAATGCATTTTTGCTGCTTTTAAGAAGTCTTTTTATTGAATTATCATTACTTTTATTGTGGCATAGTTATGCGCTTTTTCTGAATTTTCTCTGTTCCATTCCTAGAATCTCTAAGATGAATAGATTATAATTTTTATGAAAGTTATATAATTTCAGTCATTTTTTTCCCTAATGAAATACAGGACTAACTGTGGACATGCCCACATCTCTTTTCAGCAAACTAAACCAAACATTGGTCCCCTTTTTGTAATCTTTCTCAAAGCTAATAATTGATAATTTTATGCAAGAAACTGCTGGCATGATAAATTGTAGAAACATCTATGCTGTGCTATCTGGCTTTGAGAGTGTTGTTCCTTTTTCACTCTGAGATTCAATTTCCTGGCTGCAGTTTGTGTAGCTTTGTTGACAGGGCTGTTTAAGATTTTCCAACTCCCAAGCATGATTCTTCCTTCAGAGGTTATGGTTTTTCTGGAGGGTAATTGAGAGCCCACAGTGGTCACCAAAATCTTTGCACTCTAGTTGGGCCTGAGCTCCAACATCTGTCATGACTGTGCTGCCTTGGACATGGTCCTTGTTCTCCAACCCCCAGGGCTGGCTCTCTGCTAGCACCCAAGTCTTCCACTTGCAAGAATCACTAAAAAGTCAGGCCAGGACTGGAGAGGAATTTTACTGCAGAGGTTTAGACCTCTTTCTCAGCAGCACTGTATTCTCTGATCCTTAAGTGCCTTGGACTCAGACCTGCTTTCTCTACTTAGGGAGTCAAATCAGAGGTCAATTGCTAAACATTCTTGTAAGCTGTCAGGAGAAGTAACACATTACACACAACTATGTGCCTAACAGAATTTTCGTCACATAGCGTGGAGATGAGAAAGCAGTGGAAGGAGATACTTAAAGAGTTAGAAGAAAGAAAACCAGAGACGCCAATGTTTATTGAGCCAGGTAACTAGGTTCATGCTTTCCAAGCTGTGACTTCCATCTCTTTAATATATTCCAAGTCACCAATGGCTTACATTTAGAATTTTCATGGGAGGGAGGCACCAGGTATTGAACACAGAGCCCTGTGTGCATGCTAAGAATATTCTGCAGCACTGAGCTATAGCCCTGGCCTCAAAACTAGAAGACAATGGAACGGTACTGTCTAGAAAAACCATTGGAGTGCATCTCCAACACTAAGGTAAGTGTTGCTGACAAAGCCTTTATTTACAAGTTCATGTGTGTGTGCGTAGTGGGTATGTAGAAGGCTTCTTCCCATAGGTTGTAATTTTTAAAAATCAGAAATTGTAGGTACTGATTAATTGCGTTTATCCTCATACAAATTTTGTGAGGCAGGAATTCTTTCTGTCTCACAAAGAAAGCCAAGATTGGTTTAAAAATTTGTTTTTGGGCATACATCAAAAGCCTTGCCTTGCAAGTACAAGTGACCAAGTGCCAACAGTGCCCTGTGCCAAGCAATACAATTATAGCTACTGGTGTGCTGTACCGTTTTTTGGTCTTGTTTTTAATAGGTAAGAATATAAACCCTTTGACAGCATATTGGGAAGTACTGACTTGCGGAGGCTCAAGTTTCTTTTCCTCCTCATATTGACTGGAATAAACTTTCATTCTCACACTCAAAGAGTTCCTACTTGCCTTTAGGATTGCTCTCTCAAATTAAATTCTTTCGGCTGCCTTCAAAACATGCACAGGTTTGGTGGTGTTTAACCTGCCTGAAGAGCAGCTGGTTTAGGGTGGGCTGCAGTAGCTTGTGAGAAGGGATTGTGCTTCCTTCCCCATAGAAGAGTGCAGGAGTGATTCCTGGTGAAAGCCCGCTATAGCTGCTTCCTAGTCAGACACAAGGGACAGCAAGCACACTTTTTAAAAAGTGGTAGTGGTGAGGCCTTTAATCCCAGCACTCCAGAGGCAGAGGCAGGAAGATCTCTGAGTTCAAGGCCAGCCTGGTCTCCAGACTGTCTACTCGTCTAGAAGAGCCAGGGATACAAAGAACCACTGTCTCAAAAACAAACAAACAAATAAGCCCCATGGTTGGGAGCTACGCTCCATCTTGCATCACCATCTGCATGGACACTGACTGCATTAGGATCGTTGTTAAGAGCCAGTTGCACGGTGTGATTACTTGGCAGGACGACATGGCTTCTGGCTGGGGACTGAATCCTTAGCAACAAGCCCTTCTATCTCATCTTGCCCATGCAATGTCTCACACAACACCCACCACAACAGACATTGCCAGTGTGCTCCTTCCTGGTGTCAAGAACTATAACTTATCAAAAAGCTCATAAACAGGTTCCACACACTCAAATGCTTGGCAACTTTTGAGAGGAATGGATATTCTTGTATGTAGTGTCCATGTGGTGGTGTAATCTATAGATTGTCTAAAGAAGTGTCATAAAAATATAACTGACTGGATAACTAGAGAAAGTTTTAAAGTGAGGCTATGGACCAACCTCAGGAATAGACTGCACACCTGGCTTTAGTGACTCCTGAGTAGTGGAAGTTTGATTCTATGGAGTAAAGCCTCACGTGAACTCACTCCTTATGACACACTGTGATACAGCCACACAACTGAAAGATTAATTCTAAAGGTCTGCAAGCAAATGAACAGTTAATGCAAATGTCAGTGTGTCTTGGTGGCCAAGAGCGAAACATTATATACCAAAGGGAGCAACAAAAAAGGAGAGTGTCATTGTCTGGGATTCTGCTCTTGCTGGGCCTGGTTCTAGAGGGAGGCAGATTAAATTAGGCTTCTCCCATCCACAAGCACATGTTTAACACACTCTTTATTTTCAGCCTTCTTTTTTTTGAAAAAGAAAGGAAACATTGCCATATATGTCTAATCTCTTTGGGTCCTTCATGCTTATGGGCCTTTAGCTATTTGACTTTGTCTTCCTTTACAATTTAGCTCATAAAAACTTTCAGAAGAGGGACCATCTAAACAACAATGATGATTGTTGTTTAATTGCCCTATTAATGATAAGGTAGTATTCAGAGATGATGATGATGATGATGATGATGATGATGATGATGATATCTCTTTATGTTTGTATTTATCCAGCAAATACTTAAATGATGAACTGAGTACTTCTGACTAAGTTTTTCAGATACTAGTTTTCAGTGTCCCTAAAGGCCCTATGAAACAGCTACAGTTGTTCTTACTTTATACAGAGGAAATGGAGATTAAAATATTGTGGTGACTGGAGACTTCAGGACTTGTGCCCAAGCAGCACCGCTGTGCAGCTAGTGAGCCACAGTCTGAGCTTTCTATCTTTTTCATTCTTCAACTATCAGTTCAAACCTCTCCCCCGCCCCATCTTATTCGGGGTACTTAGCGTGATGTCTCAAATTCTGTCAGTGTCATTTGCCCTTTGGAATGTCTACTGCATTGTAATTTGTCACTCCAACATTAGAGTAGTGCCCACCACCACCAGCACCATTGTCCCTTTTTGTACTTGTCCTGAAGGAACATAAATGAAGACAGGAGATTTCACTATAGCCCCGGTGCTTTATTTGTAGTGTCTACAATATTCACTTAATATAAAATGTAACTTGATCCTGCTCCTGTGGTTCAAGCTAATGTTAGTCTCGTGTGCGGAGCAGTGTTTCATAACTTGTTATGTGATTGATGGCTCCCACCTCCTTCTCCATCCTTTTTTAGGTAATAGGCATTGCAACATGGAAGGGAAAGAGTAATAATACTCAAAATGAGGATGCACGAGCAGAGGGAACATAGGATTTGACTGGATGCTAGTAATAGTCAACCCAGGAAAAAGTTCTTATGGACTAATTTGACTACATGTTATTCGTCTTTCAAATCATACTAAAGTACTAAAAATGTTTTCAGAATTTCAGATAAGAAGCTTTGACCTGTAATGAGAGATTTATTGTATAAATGGACAACGTTCAGGCCACATCTGACAACAGAGTTCTCACCCACAATTTCTAGAGAAGCCAGTCTGGTCTAGGAATCTAACGTGCAGCCTCTGGAGCAATCAGCTCAGACTGAACAGAATGTGGTCTATGGCTGGCAGATCCCTTGCTCACACTCAGCCCCAACAGGTAAAGCTAAACATTCTTCATAAACTCACGCTCCAGGTGCCCGCCTTGTTAGCCTGCAGCTTCTCCGCTCGCAGCTGCCGTCAGAGCACACCTGTCAGTACTTTCCTTAACCACAAAGCTTTTCCATGCTTCTGCTTGCTCGAGTTTATGCCAGATACAACTGGCAGGGCTAACAACTATTGCTGCAGTATATCCCAAACCAACGCATAGCCTCTGTTTGTCCTTGTTTATATAGACTTTCATCATATCCCCCCTTTTCAAAAGAAAAGGTTTCCTTTTGCTCTAATTTCTGGAAAATTACTTATCATATCTGCTCTTCATTTCCAGTGGTGTCCACAAGGCATTTATACAGGGCTGTTTATAGTTAGCATCTAGATGGTTGGACTGCTATCTAAATGTATCTCTGTGGCCTTAAACCGTCAACGCCAGAACTTTAAAATACCTTTGCTTGTTGTTGCCTGTAACTGACATATTGACCTTCTTAGTATTATTAAAAACCAGAGACACAACCCAGTGATATTAGGGAGAGTTTTATTGTAAAGAGAACAGTGCCTGCAGTTTTACATGTTTCCAAGTCTACACAAACTCTCAGAGCAGAGACTTCCTTGTGTCTGTTGCACCGGCAGACAGATTACTCATAAACTGGGAGGGAAAATCGCTTCCTGCCAACTATGGCAGAGGCGGGGCCACTTTAATGTCTCAGCCTCTCTCCAGATTCTTCTCCTAATCCACCAGGTAGTTGGTAATAATCTGGACAAGCTCAACCTTGATAGTGAAAAGCATCAATTAGTTATAGGTGTTCTTCATATTTAGAATTTGACCATAAAAGTTACACCAAGACAAGGAGCAGGTGAGCAGAGGTGGGCAGATCTCTTGCTTGCAATGGCTGTCCACCAAGACAGTTCGTGACTCCCAGAGCTGCTGAGCTACGAGAACCAAGGCAGCAGACTCAGCTTACTGCACTGTCTTGCTGGTCAATTTGACCAGCTAAGTGCAAAGACATGACCAACATCTGTACAAGCAGAAAAACAAAAACAAAAACAAAAACAAAAACAAAAACAAAAACCTAGTGAGACGATCAGGACTTAGGTGGGAAATGGTGTTCCAATTTGTCAGAAAATGTGCTTAATTTCATTTTATTTGTGTATATAAAGCCTGGCTGATGCAAGTCAACAAATTGGTGGCTAAGAAGATTCCTGGTATATAGTAGATTAATACATTTTAAAACAAGTCAAATATATTTAGGGTCTATTTTTGAATTGTGTGATCAAGATGAATGATTGAAGGTACCTGAGCCTCAATTTCCTTTCCATGTAAAGAGAAGTAACAACACTACATCTACAAAGTTAAATGTAGGGATAACCTTGAAGTGGGGAGATCAATGTGTGAAGCTTTAGCTGGACAAACATGAGGACCTGAGCTTAGTCTCTAGCACTCACTTAAAAAGCTAGACCTGGCCCAGTGCGGCATTGCATACCTTCACTCTCAGCACTCAGGAGATAGAGGCAGGCTAATCTCTGTGAGTTCAAGGCCATCCTGGTCATCAGAGTGACTTCCAGGCCAACCAGGGCTGTCACACTGAGAAACTCTGTCTTGCAAAGAAAACAACAAACAAACAAACAAACAAATGAACAAAACAAACAAAGCTAAGTTTGATGGCACACTATAGCAATCTCAGTGCTAAGGATGCACAGACCAGTGGATACTCCAGGCTCGCTGGCCAGACAGCCTTGTTGAATCAGGGAGCCCTAAATATTCATATAGATGGGATCGAGTCAGATCAAGTCACTTTTCAGGGAAACAGAAAATGAAATGAAACAGTCCACAATGGGAAGAGTGAGTCATGCTGACCTCTTGTTGGCAATGGAAAAAGAGAGCATCCTGGGAAGGTTGGGCTGTTCAGGAGAATGTTTGTGATAGTAAAAAGAGAACAAGAACTAGCCCAGTGCTTAGGACTTGACACAAATGCAATGAGCCTGGCAAGCAAGCCACATGCTTTTGGAGAGAGCTCAGTGGTGAACTGAAAAGCTGGAGCCAGGCAAGTGCTGTGTGGCTGGACCAGCATCAATTCAAGGACATATGGGAGTGTTGCCCAGAGAACTGTGAAAAGAGTGTAGGAGAAAAAAAACCCCACAGTACACACAGTACACAAAGGGTCCTTGTTTCTCATTTTTTAAAAAAAGTGGGATGCCCAGCTCGCTCACTGCTCAACATAGGCAGATGAGATGAGGCTAGGCCTGGACAGTCTCACATTTAGCTAAACATGGCCTACTTGTGCATCCCGGAGCACCTTAGACTTAAAGGTTCTATCATGGTGAGGAAAAAGAAACATTTCACTGCATAATCACACACTAAAACTTAAAACACTAGGCCGCACAGTTTATGTTAACTTTCGAGTCGCTTTGGATGCTATTTGGCTATTCAGGGTGGAAAAGAACATTTCAAACCCACAATTCATACTGAAGCATAACTTGATGCCTTCTAAACACTGAATAAGAAAACCATCATAACATAATGCAAGCGTGCCCTGACCAGAGCTGAGTCATTAGGAAGCTAGTTGAAAGTTCACGCTGGAAAGAAAATTCTTCTTGTTTTCAAAAAGACACAATGCTTCTGCTCCACTTTCTTTCCAGAGAAAAGAGAACTTTAGTTTGCAAAGTTGAATTTTTGGAGGATCATATAAGATTTTTTGGGGGACATGATGTACTAATCCACATTTCTCACTGGATTGTCAATCACCTCTTCTCCCTTCACAAGCCTTCTCTGAGAACCCCTGCCATCCGTAACACGGGGAAGTACAGCCATGCTTGCTGCGTGCTCTTACACTGGTCACTGATTCTAAAGATCTTAAATTAAAAATTCTGCTTGTAATGAAATGAGGAAGAGCAAATCTACACATACACTTCATTTCACAATCTACTTACCTATCAGGAGACCCGGATTGTGGTATGGAAAGTGAGAAGTTTTGTTTTACCTGATTGTAATTGATAATGTTAACAAAAAGTCCACACCAAAAAAACAAAAAACAAAAAACAAAAAACAAAAACAAAAAACAAAAAAAGAGACATTTAAGTATTGACTTTTATCTAGAATTGAACCAATAATTCTATAACTGCACTATTTTTTCCTATGACGGAACTACTAAAGAGCAAAGAATGGCTTGATTTTAAAGAAAATGCATTTATTAAAACTTGTTATCTTTCAAAAATCATGTAAAACGTGTATTATATTCATGTATTCTTACTTGCTACAAAATCAAATATTATTTTAAAATTACTAATTTAAACTTATTAACTTCAGTCCAAGATCTTCAAGTAAGACGAAAGTATTCTCATCCATAGGAAACTTTTGAATTAAATATTACCACAGCTACTAACCAGAAAGTTACTTGAAATGTCAGGGAAATGTTGGTGAGAGAGAATAGAAAAAGAAAATAGTAAAGAAAGTAGTAAAAGTAGAAAGGAGGGGAAAAAAGTAGAAAAAGAAAGCAGTAAAAAGAAAGTAGAAAGTGAAATCACGAGTGTGGACTAGGCTAGCCAATGAAATTAGAGCTCCTTCTTATGAGATTGGCCACAAAGCCACCAAGGACTGTTGTGTTCTGCAGATCAGTAACTGACCCAAAGTCCCAGGGAAAGAATGCCACCTTGTGCTTTGTTTGCTGCAGTGTCTGTTAGTCAGGGGCAGAAGAAAACAGACAAGGTACCATAGGTTTCAGTGAAATCTTACATTAACTATGAAAAAGCTCAAAGCTCACTGTCTTTATCAAGCCAAATCAGAGTGGCCCCATTCTTCTATTCATTCTCAGGAGACTCTGGGATGAAAAGCCACTGAGCTAAGACCTGCAGTGTACAGAAGGGGAGGGTCATGTCAAGACGAAAGAAAAGCAAAAAGGCAGTAACTGTTCTATTGTCGGTATCTTATTTTTTTAATATATTTTATTAATTTATTCATATTACATTTAAATTGTTATCCCATACGTTGTATCCTCCCATTCCTCCCTCCCTCCCACTTCCCCTTACTCCCCTCCCCTATGACTGTGACTGAGTTGTCTGTATCTTATATCAAAGGATGCTGCAGAGAAACTGGAAATTCCTAGAACTGTTCTTAGAACTGCATCACTTTAGAAGTCATCTGCCAATCAAAGAAATCTCCCAGGATGAGGTAATTGAATAATAATTGAAGTAGCAATTCTACTGTGTAGTGCTGGGATCTCATCTTTTGAGTATATTCAGATGTCCAGCGTTTCCCTCATAGCTCTTCAGCCAGACAGGGAGGACAAATATCTCATTAAAATTTACAATGGTAAAATAGTGGGAATAATGTCAGAACACATTGAAAGAGAAGAGTAAAGAACCAACACTCCTAGGCAGTATAAACACATAGCTAATTGATTTTTTCACAGTATGAATTATCGTATGTAACTTTATACCTTATGTGAATACTAATAAGTTTGGGTTATTTCCATTTTTTGAGCTATCATGTTTGACAGAAAATGTTAGTTCCTTGTAGAGATCCACTTGACAGTTGTAGGACACTTGGGAGAAGATGAAACCATCTGAAGTCAGAGCTTTATTTATGATTTTATTTTCCCAACCTAGTTGGAATGTCTATGAAGGATCTATTAATTTAAAAACCTTCACCCCAAAGGAATCTTGGTCTTACAGTCTCAGATAATCAAACCCTCCAAGATACCACTGAATAAAAAAATAAATTTATTATATGTCATTTCTTGCTACATACTTGCAGACTTTATAACTATACCTAAAAAGGGTACAATTGTTCTGAGGAGAGGATTCTAGCCTTCTTGGTTTTCAATTTAAAAAAGCAGAAGGAAAACTCATCCAGTCATTCAAGGGGTTTTAAAAGTAGCCTTGTAAACATCATGAAAACAGAAAGCTTCTATATAGAAAAGGAAACAATCAATTGAGTGAAGAAGCCCACAGAGTGGGTTAGATTCTTAGCCAGGTACACATCTGATAGAGTATCAATACCCAGAATATATAAAGATCTTAAAAAACAAAGAGTCAAGAGACCAAAAAACAATTAAAAAGTGTTTGTGGGACTATGGACCTGGAGAGAGAGAGAGAGAGAGAGAGAGAGAGAGAGAGAGAGAGAGAGAGAGAAGAAGAAGAAGAAGAAGAAGAAGAAGAAGAAGAAGAAGAAGAAGAAGAAAAAAAGAAAGAAAAAAGTGCCCAACATTCTTAGCAACTGTGGAAATGCAAATTAAAACTACTTTGAGATTTCATCTTACCACAATGAGAATAGTTAAGATCAAGAAAACAACTGAGGACAAATTCTGGAAAGTATGTGGGGAAAGTGTACCCCTCATTAAGTCTTTGTGGGATTGTAAACTAGCTACTCTGTAAATAAAGAATCCTCAAAAATCTATAAAGACAAATCAAAACAAGAATCTAGCCACAGGACCCAGCTGTGCCACTCCTTGGCATATGCTCTCAGGACTCAGCATCCTTCTCCACAGACACTTGTTCAGCCTGTTTATTGCTGCTGAAATCAGCCTGAATGTCCATCAGCTGACAAACGGATAATGAAAAGGCAGCATATATACACAGTGGAATTCTACTCACCTGTAAGGAAAAACAAAATCATGGGCTTTTCAGGTAAATGGTCAGAACCAGACATGATTTTACTGAGAGAGGTAACCCAGACCTAGGAAGACGAAGAGCACAACTTCTCCCGTGTTTGTGATTCTAATTTCTAAATGTGAGTATATCACTTATAGTAGCCACAGACATCAGGACAGTGCAAAGGGACTGCGGCAGGAGGGGTGGGGACAGAGCTCTGGAGAGGGGGTGACAGAGGAACACGGGTGTTATCAAGAGAGAAGTGGGAAAAACAGAAGGGTTTGACTGGGAAGGGAGTGAGAAATTCAGTAATGACAGAGTAAGAGGGAAGACGGATACTTTTTTTTTTATTATTATTAACAACAATAAAAAGTGTCTCTTTGTCATAGCAACCAAATGCAGTCCTAGGTTGAGTATGGCACATTTAATATACTATAAAAATACTTTATGAGTATTTAAGAAAACTTGAATATAGGTCTACACATATATCAAATTCCTGGAGTATGAAAGTGCTATGATAAAAACACAGGAAAATAATCTCATGTAATATGCCATTAGTCTTTTGAGTGTTTATTAAACGGTAGTGTCAAATACAGTTTACAGTTAAACAGTTTTGCTCATGATTTCTTTTGAAATGTAGATATTCATCAAAGCTCATTTTGATCTTTTTAAAATTATTTTTTAAAATTTATTTTTAACTTATATATTCATTTTACACTCTGATCGTAGCCCTCTCTGTCCTCTCCTCCTGGTCTCTCCCTCTCACCTTCTTCCCACTACTCCCCTCTGTGTGTCCTCAGAAAATGGGAGCCCCAGCCCCCCCACCCCATCCCAGTACATTAAGTCACATCAGGACTGAGCTCCTCTTTGTCCACTGAGGTCAGGCAAGGCAGCCTGGCTAGGGCCAATTGACAGAAAGAAAGCAACAGAGTCCATGTCATAGATGACACCAGCTCAACTTACTTAGGGACCCACCTGAAGATCAAATTGCCCATTGGTGGTTACATTTGTGTAAGGGGCCTAGGTCCAGTTCATGCGTGCTCTTTGGTTGGTGCTTCCGTCTCTGGAGGCCCCCATGGGTCATGTTGATCCTTTAAAAGAAATTGAAATCTGAGGCCAATAGTAACAGAATATGAGCACAGAAATGAGAGTGAAATGTTTTCACTAAACTTAAAGGTGGGGAGCCTCCACACTAATATTTTGGGCTTTCTGACAGTAACGAAGTGGGAGGGAAGAGATTGAGAGAGAGAGAGAGAGAGTTGTAAGAGAGCCTATAAGATGCTTTAACTCTGCCCTGAGCTTTGATTATGAATAATATAAACAACACACCTGTGGAAGAAGAAGGAGCAAAGTTCAGTGACCCTTATGATCATGGATCAAGAGACCTTAAAGGTTCCCTAAGAACCTGTAGACAATTACAAGAAAGCATACCTGAAGTGACGACTTAGAAAGTACAGTAAATTTTTGCCAATTGCAGAGAAAGAGGAGGAGGAGGGGGAGGAGGGAGAGAGAAAAGAGGAGGGGGATGAGGAGGAGGGGGAAAGAGATCCTGCCATCTTCTTATTACAATGAACTCTGGCTCCAAACACTTGTTCTTAGATTCATAAACTTAAAAATTTACCTGCAGGTTTTATCAACATATACCAGGAGGAGTATAATTACTTTCAGACACACTGAAGTGTGTCCCTGTACCCTGGATCACATTTTCTGCCTGCTTCTTTGATTTGTGGGATGTTTTTACCAATATAATACCATTTACTGTAAATCGTATCAGGCATGGTGCTTAGCTATCTTACCTACTGTATACCTGTAGATAACTCCACCTCCCCAATGGTGCAGGAATTACCATCTCAGGTCTTACAGCTGAGGAAATTGAGGAGTAGAATGATGAGACAGTATGCCTAAGTCCACTCTAGCAATCACCAGGCTGCATTTAAATCACAAAACTCAAAGTTCGGTGGCCAGAGTGCATGCCCAAAGTAGTCCCTACTCTCCACATTGTGGGGCCCACAAGGAGACTGTGCTACTACATCTAAGAAGAGGGTCTAGGTCCATATCATACATGGTCCTTGGTTGAAGTTTCAGTCTCTTTATTGTAGTATAGTTTTCCTGTTTTTTGTGGCTAATATCCGCTTATGAGTGAGCATATACCATGTGTGTCTTTCTGAGTCTGGGTTAGCTTACTCAGGATGCTCTTTTCTAGTTCCATCCATTTACCTGCAAATTTGAAAATTTCCTTGTTTTTAATAGCTGAATAGTGTTCCATTATGTAAATGTATCACAGTTTCTTTATCCATTCTTCTACTGAGGGATATCTAGATTTTTTCCAGATTCTGACTATTATGAACAAGGCTGCTATAAACATAGTTGAGCAAATGTCCTTGTTGTATGGCGGGCATCTTTTGGGTATATTCCTAGGAGTGGTATGACTGGGTCTGTTTTTAAAAATTGTTTTATTTTTGTACATATACATTTATATTGTTACACATATATACAATAGATTACCTATGGCAAGAAGAACCGTAACACAACCAGGAATTATATAAATGTTACATTCTTAGTGTTTTGGCTGTTTGTATTTGACAGCCTTGAAGAAGACATATTTTTCCTATCTTGGTGCATCTAAATTTCTGAGTGTAAATTAATCTCCATCACATATTGTCATTATCAACTTAGAACACCTATATAGACCTAAAAACATCTTAACCCCTAACCAATTAAGCTTCACTGTAAAACTAAGCTACCTGGTCTTCAACTCCCTCAGACTTGAGAAGGAGTAAACTTGATTATCTCAGTATGCTAGGAGTGCAGGTTAGTAGCTTTCCAAATGAAAAGATGACAGAGACAGTTTTCTACCTGAATAGGCACACAAAACTATAACATTGGAGGATCTTTTCCAGCCTTCTGGCCCAATATATCTGACAGACATATTTGTGAGGCAGGAACTACTGAGGACTTAGTTAGCCTGTCTTGGCAGAGTTTGGCCATCACTCTGTCTGCATCCAAGTTTGCCCTTTTTTAAGGCAGAATTCTGTCTTTGGTAAAAAAGAGGACTTTTTGCCCAGTGGCTTGTTTGCCACATTTGAAGCCATCTCCATAAGGAGATTCTTTGATGCTCATCATGTTTTTGAGGTAGGCTGGGTGTTGCCAGGAGTTAACCTGTCTCATTGTCAATGAGTCTTTAAAGTAATAAAACATTTTAAAATGCCATATTCTGCATGTCTCTGGGATTTTTGAAGACCTTGTCTTTCTATAGAGTCATATCTATCTGCTGCACCTAAGATGTATATTCTTCTGATAAAAGTAGACTAGCAATTGCCATGACCATGATTTAATCTACTAACATTTAATTGTATAACTTATTTCTCCTAAATAGCGTGATAGCACATTCAAAGCATTAGAAGTAAACCTTGTATTATAATTGAGTTATATGGGAACAATAACTCATATTAGAGTAGAAATCTATAGCACTGTTTCTAGAACTTATTTTTCATCTATATGCAAAATTCTTCTGTACCAGTGAATTAAAAATATCTTGTGAGTGACAATTGAGGCATTAAGTTGAGGAGTAGATTGACTAATCTTCTTTTTGATCTATCTTCCTTGTACATTTCTATTTCCCCCCCCCCTTTCTTTTCAACCACTTTCTCCAAACAGGATGTCAATGTCCAGTATGCTGCAAAGAATTCATCCTGTCAGGCCTGACCTAATGTCAGTGTCTGGTTCTTTTGTTCTGAAAGCATATAATTTCTCACAAGCATTATACATCTAGGGACATCTAGGTTGTTTCCAGATTCTGGATAGTACAAATAAAGCTGCTATGAGCATTGCTGAGCAAATATCCTTGTTGTATGGTGGAGCATTTTTTTTGGTATATTTCCAAGAGTGGTATGGCTGGGTCTTGAGGTATAATTATTCCCAATTTCCTGAGAAAGCACCAGATTGATTTCCAAAGTGGATGTACAAGTTTGCACTTCCACCAACAATGGAGGAGTGTTCCCCCTTTTCCACATCCTTGCCAGCCTGTGCTGTCACCTGAGTTTTTTGTCTTAGCCATTTGGATAGGTGTAAGATAGAATCTCTGAGTTGTTTTGAGTTGCATTTCCCTGATAACCAGGGATGTTGAACATTTCTTTAAGTGTTTCTCAGCCATTCAATATTCCTCTCTTGAGAATTCTCTGTTTAGTTCTGTATCCCATTTTTAATTTGGTTATTTGGTTTGGTGGTGTTTAATTTCTTGAGTTCTTTATATATTTTGGCTATTAGCTCTTTGTCAGATGTAGGGTTGATGAAGATCTTTTTCCTAGCTGTAGGCTGTCATTTTTTTCTGTTGACAGTGTCCATCACCTTACATAAGCTTTTCAGTTTCATAATGCCCCATTTAATTAATGGTTGATCTTAGGGCCTGAGCTGTTGGTATTCTGTTAAGGAAGTTGTCTCCTGTGCTGATGAGCTCAAGACTCTTCCCCACTTTTTCTTCTAACAAATTTAGTGTCTCTGGTTTTATGTTGAGGTCTTTAATCCATTTGGAATTCAGTTTTGTGCAGGGTGATAGATAGGGATCTACTTTCTTTTTCTTTCTTTTTTCTTTTTTTACATGTAGACATCCAGTAATACCAGCACCATTTGTTGAAGATGCTATTTTTATTCCATTGTATGGATTTGGCTTCTTTATCAAAAATCAATTGTCTCTAGGTATGTTGGTTTATTTTTGGGTATTCAATTTGATTCCATTGATCAACCAGCTTATTTCTATGCCAATACCATGCTGTTTTTATTACAGTTGCTCTACAAGCTTGAGATCCCGGATGGAGATTCCTCCAGAAGATCTTTTATTGTACAGGATTGTTTTAGCCATCCTTGGTTTTTTGTTTCTCCATATGAAGTAGAGAATTGATCTTTTAAGGTCTATAAAGAATTGTGAGGGTATTTTGATGGGGAATGCATTGAATCTGTATATTGCTTTTGGTAAGATAGCCATTTTTACTATGTTGATTCTCCCAACACATGAGTATGGGGGATTTTTCCATCTTCTGACATCTTCTTCAAATTCTTTCTTCAGAGATTTGAAGTTTTTTTTTCATACAAATCTTTCACTTTCTTGGTTAAAGTTACACCTAAATACTTTATATTATTTGTGGCTATTGTGAAGGGTGTATTCTCCCTAACTTCTTTCTCAGCCTCTTTGTCATTTGTATACAAGAGGGTTATTGATTTTTTTAGTTGATTTTGCATCCAGCTACTTTGCTGAAGTGTTTATCAGCTTTAAGAGTTCCTTGGTAGATGTTTTTGGGGTCACTTATGTATACTATCATATCATCTGCGAATACTGATAGCTTGACTTCTTCCTTTCTGATTTGGACCCTCTTGATCTCCTTTAGTTGTTTTATTGCTCTAGCTAGGCCTTCAAGTACTATATTAAGAGATGTGGCAAGAATGCACAGCCTTGTCTTGTTCCTGATTTCAGGGGAATTGATTTAACTTTCTCTCCATTTAGTTTGATGTTGGCTATAGGCTTGATGTAATTGCCTTTATTATGTTTAGGTATGTATCTTATATCCCTGCTCTCTCCAGGACTTTTAACATGAACGGATGTTGGATTTTGTCAAATACTTTTTCAGCATCTAAGGAGATATCATGTGGGGTTTTTTTCTTTCAGTTTGCATGCCTTGGATGAAGCCTACTTCATCATGGTGAATGATAGTTTTGTTGTATTCTTGGATTCAGTTTGTGAGCATTTTATTCAGTATTTTCGCATCAATGCTCATAAGAGAAATTGGTCTGAAATTCTCTTTCTTTGTTGAGTCTTTCTGTGGTTTAGGTATCAAGGTGACTATGACCTCGTAGAATGAGTTCTGTAATGTTCCTGAAGAGAATTATTATTAGCTTTTTTCTGAAAGTCTGTTAGAATTATGCTCTGAATCCATCTGGTCCTAGGATTTTTTTTTGTTGGGAGACTTTTGATGATTACCTCTATTTCCTTATTTCAATTTTGGTAGTTGGTAGCTTGTAGGAATATTTAGATCCCAGAATTTCTGTCTTCCTGGGTGTTCAACCTTTCAGGTTAGTGCCACAAAACCTGCTTGACGTCCCTTACTTTCCTTGTGGCACACAGTGGGTTGCTAACAGTATCCTTGCCAAGTGCTTAGCATCCCCTGAAAAGCATTCTGGAAGTACAAGGGACTTCTTCTTCAACTCCTGGCAGTAGAGATTTCATCTGTGGATGACACAGAGCACTAGGAGACCTGAGGACTTAGTAAGGTTGCCCTTTTCCAGGTTTGTTTGCCCTTGTCTGCTTCTATTAATCCTCTCCACATAATCATATCTGATATGCATTTCTGCTCTTCCAACAAAGGAGAGTTAATCGATGCTAATTATAATTAGTTTCTTAATGATATTTTAATAGAACTACAAAACACCCTGGGCATACTTTCTGATAGTTAAAAGTATTTTTCCAAGTAAATTCAAAAATGCTTTGCTTGGCCTCATCTGTCCCTGCAGGAGATTTTTTTTTTTTTTAGTATTAATTGAGTCACCAACTCAAATTTATTCACATTTTCCAGTCTTTTTAAATTTCATTAATGTGTTGACTCTTTTTAATATACATTTCTTAGCCAAACCCATGCACTTCACAAGATTCAAACACTTACCTTCGAATATTTGGCACAACCTCTGTCACTTTGCAGCAGTTTGCTGTTAGTACTATTGACCTATCCATGCACAGCCATGGAGTTGATCAATTTTTAATCAGATTCCCAGAGTTTAATTGTATTAGACATGTCTTGGTGAATGCCCTGCACATTCCTTTGGAAAGTATCCTCATAAATAGCACCTGCTGACATAAGGTTACTACAAAAACCTGTTCCTTGTTTGTATCTGCTTGGAACAGAGGTGGACACTTCATCCACAGGCTGACAGGTGACATATCAGAGCTATGAAGGACAAAATAGACTCATAAAGAAAGACAGTATGAAGAAAGGTAAAAACATAAGTAAGACAGAAAGACCTGTTTGCTACAGTAAGAGAGTGTTGGTGGCTCATTACTTTCCTAACTTCAAGTGCCAAGGCTTGCCTAAACATTCAGTAGCTGGACATTTCATGACTTCCCCCTGTGCTTGCAGAGGGCAGAGTGGCCATCATCTGTTCCAAGGATAGCATGCTAACAGGCCCAAGCTATGGCAGAATCAAGCCGGCTTCAAGAATCTGGATCAGGTGGCAGCTGCATGGATCACTGTAAGAAAAAAGATGTTTAAATGTAGGTGTATAAAGTGAATCCCACTCTGGCGTTCAAGGAGTAAGCATGGATATAAATGACTTATGTCTGTAACGGAGAATCATATGAGCCATCTGAAGAAGTATTGGTTATTAAAGGTTGGCCCCAGGCCAGAAGTTCAAAATATACTAAAGTACTAAACAATACTAACTATTCAGCAGGTAAAGAACACAGTAAGGAAGAGATGGTTACTAAAGGCATCTACCATCTACCAGGATGGTAGGCTAAGTAGTTTGTTATTATCTTTGGTATAAGGGGACATCTACCAAGACTTAGAGAAGACAAGCAGAACTATACAACCAGGAATAAGCCGGAAGAGGTTAAGTAGCCAGGTCGGAGAGCAGATGAGACAGGAAGTCACACAGACATAAGGACCTTTGACTCTTCTCAAAAAGAGATACCATGTGTGATTTGTGTGGTCTCTGACAAAGGAGATGAGACAGGGGAATAGATCTCAAGACAAAATTATAAGCCATCCTTTATTCTATCGCACGTGGGTGTTGGTTTCATAAGCAATAGGTTGGCAAGTGAAGGATAAGAGATGATCTGGTGGTGACTGTTGTTGGGAGTCCAGTGGGTGGTGGAAAGTTTCTAGGAGTCTGAAAGTAATATCAACCAGTGGGAGAAAATAGACCAAGACAAGGCAGACTGTCAAAGCACCAGTCACTTGCGAGGGTAAAATGGCAGATAGAGCTTTATGGGGGGAGAGAAAGGATGAGTGGGTCTCAAAGCATGCACAGAAACTAATACTTCTCTTTCATTTGAAGGCATGCTGCCTGCTGTGATTCTGAGCATCTGGCTTCCTTTATCCATCTTGAGAATAAGTTTGGTTCTCATGACCTCTCCAGTATCTAGCCCCTGTCTTGTTCCCAGTTCCCCTGTATGCTGATGAACCTGCTACTTGCTGAGCTATCCCATCCAGAGCAACACCGACACTGTGTTCTATTTCTAATTCCTGAGATGGAGCTCCATCCTGCCCAGACAGGGTATCAGCAGAGAGAAGAATGAATGACCTAAACAACTAAGCTAATGCTCTGTATCTGGCTCCTTGTCTTGTTTGTTATAACAAGACACTTGGCCAAAGCTACTTAAAGGAGGAAGGTTTCGTGTTGGCTCTCAGTCTGTGGGTACAATCCACCATGGCAAGGAAGGGATGGTGCCAGGAGTGTAAGGCAGCTGGCTGTGTTGCACCCTCATTTGGAAAAGAAAGAAAGAAGCCATGGTGCTTCACTCACTTTCACACTTTTTTTTTCAAGTCAAGCCTAGCCCGTGTGATAGGCCCACCCATATTTAGAGTGTTTCTCCCCTCTGTCATTTAATATCACCAGAAATGCCCTCACAGACATGGCCAGAGATCTATCCCCTAGGAGATTCTAAATCCCATCAATTTGATAATAGTGATTAACCAGTCTGTGATGATTATCATGGACCTATAAGTTAGGGGCTTCAGAGAGTTCAACTGGATGAGGTATATATATTAGGCAGAGATGCAAAAAGAAAGAAAGAGACAACAACTCACTCTACCAATTATACATCAGACAGAGAGCTCTCTCAGTGAATAGATACAGATTTAATAAGCAGAATTTAGAAGCTTAAGTCCACTGCCCTGCCTTGCTCTGTGAGGGAACAAGTGGCCAGACCTGTTTCTGTCAATGTTCTTCATGCTAACGTGTATCCTGTTTTCCAGCTACAAAGAAAGCCCTGTAGGTTTCAGCACCAATGCTCAGTTTTTCCAGAGATGATTTTGATCGTGTCTCAATGTTTTAATGCAAATTCATTCAGCTGGGCTGCAGACAGACAGTTATTTATGGTACGTTCACATCTATGTAAATTGCTCTAGTCTTCTGGACCTTCAAAGCAATTGGTATCTTAGGCTTTTCATGTTTGTCATTTTTGATTAACCTCAATTTTTCCCGTGAAATGATGCCTGTGGTGTCCGGATCACACTCATTAATTTCTCTGACTGTATTGTATTCAATCTTTCAGACGAGATTGTATAAATCCACAAAAAGAAGCCTCATGCAGTGTTTGGCAAAGGAAAAGGTGTGTCTTGATGATCTCTAGGCTGGTTTCCAATCTCTCTCTCTCTCTCTCTCTCTCTCTCTCTCTCTCTCTCTCTCTTTCACACACACACACACACACACACACACACACACACACACACACACACCATCACTACCATCACCACCACCACTACTTCAGACACATTCAGTGCCTTTACTGTGCTTCCTCACTGTGTTGGTATCTCACCTGCTACTGAATAGAGACTGGTTCCAAGGAAATAGGTTTCTGTGTCTTGGCTTCAGTGTTGTCTTATGATAATCTTGAAATTCACTCCATGGAGCGGGGATGGGAGATAGATAGTGGTTTGAGACAGAAGGACTTCTTCCTCAAACTCTTACCCATAATAGTATCTAGTCTGTTCTGCAGTTATCACCAAGTCAGGACACGTGACCTCTCACCTGTCTATCCTACCTTTTCTGTTTGGATTTGGTTTTCTTATTATATAAACTTACTTAGCTGGTACACAATATAAATTATACATAAAATAGGGTACTAAATGATATTGGCTATATAGTGTTTAAATTATTTTCAGCATATCTGTCTCCATTAATGCTTATGGTAAAAAGGATGAAGACTTTCAAAACCCTTTCTTGCAGGTTTTTGAAATTTATAGTACAAATTGTTATCCCTGATCTCAGTAGAGAGCAACAACACATCAGAACCACTTACTCCTAACTGACTATAACTTAATAACAGCCGAGTGATCTTTCTCGATCAGCTACTGCCCCAGGCTCTGGTAAACACCCTCCTATTCTCAACTTCCATGAAATAGCACTTCTAGATTTCATACATATGTGAAATAATGCAGTACTTTGCCTTCTTTTGTCTGGTTTACATTATTTAGCATAGAGATCTCTAGAGTCCATAATGACACAAATTGTCATTTAATACTTTTGTATGGTTGAATAATATTCCATTTATTACCAACATGTGGTATAATTATAATTACTAGGCTTTCTTTAACCATTCATCAGATAATAGATGCTTCTCGTGTCTTGACTACTATAAATAGTGCTGCATTGAACTTGTGAGTATAGTTGTTTTATTTCTTTTAGACCCTTCAAGCCAATTTAGAACAGTCTGATTCAACTGTCCCTTTTTCAGAGGGGAGTTTTGCAGCCACTGAACTCCATGGACAGTGTCAGTCCCCTCAGACAACAGGTCCTCAAAGCAGTCTTACTTTATGAGATGGAAGAATTAAGCTTCCATATCACAAAGCTTATTATAGCTGAATGATCAAATTAATTCCAATTAGTTTAGATGTGAACAGGATCTCAAATATAAGAGACTGTCTCAAGCACTTGGGAAAAATAGTTCAAAAAAGAAAATACACTGAGTTACAAACATGATTTTAATGTGCTACTATTGCAATCTTATTTAACAATTTCTTTAGAGGGTGATCAGCAAGAATAAAATCTAAATTATGTAACTCATAGAAAATAAGGTAAGTGTAAAGTTACTATTTTAAAGTGAGTATACTGAGAGAAATTCCAGGAAGGAAAGACCCAAAAGCTAGAAATAAAACTAGAGTGAATGGGGTATTATATAAACATCTGACCGAGAAAGAAAGCAAACTCTCACTGCAATTAAGTTATCTCAATTCAAAGATAAATTTGTAACAAAACACAGTAGGTCCTTCACCCACTATGCTCTTGGGCCCTGAAGAGGAAAGAGTCCATTATTCACAATTTTAGTAAAAAAGCTACTTAATTTATGAGAATGTGAGACTTCCATCCTTTCTAGATGCATCCATGTCCCTCTCTCCTCTTAGATGCAGTAAACCAGCTGGCTCCAGCCACTATTCTCAGATCTGGAGACAAGGTCCCTAAGCCCTAGCTTACCCAACCTCAGGAGAATTCAGGGGTAGTTCCCTGACTGTGAACTTGGAATGTAGTTAAAAACAGAAATGGGTTTAAGCTCTGTGTTTTCTTTATGCCTGACCCTATGGATATGGTTTACTTGCTTTGGGTAGCCTGTTATTGTGACTGAAAACTTGAAAAAAGTTGGAGGAAGGTTTTGGCAGTGTTGCTCAGTGTTCAAGTGAATGCTTGACATGTAAGAGGTCCTGTCTCACTCCTCAACAATGGAAGGAGGAGGAAGAGGAAGAGGAGGAGGAGGAGAAGCAGGAAGAGGGGGAGCAGGAGGAGGAAGAGGAAGACATGATAATTGAGACTGCAGTGCTTCATTCCGAAAAAAGAAAGCAATTTTAATAGTGGAACTTCAGATGTGGTGATAGGTTCATGGGAGTAGTAATTAATGTGGGCAAATGTCAGAGTAACTGTTTTCCCTGGAGATTCCCCAGAAGCAATTAACTTGCTTTGCCTGCACATGAGCAACTTGAATAACTCCCAGTTTAAAGAAAAAGCTTTGCTCCATTGATCTCTGTGAGCATGAGTACGATGACTACCCATATTTCATGGAGAAGTTGCTGTCTAAAATTATCATCCAACCCTGTAATCAACCGATCACTAGCTTTCCTATAAGAATAATAAAGAATCTGCAGTATCAATAAGGACTAAAGGCACGATAGTTGACCCTGGAGCCCTGTCCTTCAGAGGGACCTCACTGGGCAGTTGTTAACTCAGGAAGCATCACAAAGCCTTTCACCAGAGGAACCACCCTCCAGGAGGACAGATCCATAGTAAAGGGAGTTAAGAACGCCCTGTTGCTGCAACCTCCCTAGAGCGCTGTATTTGGGATCTGCCACCCTAGGACTTTAATGTTTTCCTGGCTTAACACGGGCCAACTTTGACTTCTATTTATTCTAGATTATAGAATACATACATATCAATAGCTAAGGAGGTTTATTTCATAAGGCCCACGTGTCCAGGCTACCTATGTAAGTTGCCCACACTATCTTTAAAAATTGCCTTTTTTGATCACTATTCTATTCTATAACACCAAACAATTTAGTTGTAACTTCTAAAAAACTTCCCTCCTCCAAGTATACACTATTCAGGGACTTCCCGTTTCTTGACTAGCTTTAATTATGCTTATTTCAACTCATTCTTCTTTAACTCAAAGGAAAATTAATTCCAAAACAGTATAGATTTAACACATTAATAGTAAACTCCACGTCACCAATAATTCATCTGTGTTACATTAAAGAAAGAAATCAAAGCTCTTCCCATAGTGTCATTTACCCAAGAGCAAACCCAGATTTGAATTCTCTATTTCACTCTCCTTGCATCTTCTAGCCTCTGTTTGTCTGTTAGTTGTATGAATCTGAGTCTGTGCCTGCCTAGAGCCAAAATTGTGGATCTATCCTTGTATCTGTGTTTCTCTGTGTGTCTGTCCCTAACAAAGAGCTCTCTTTTATTGAACAGCACGGAAATTGTCACATCAGAAAGGAACAAGCAACACTTTATTGAAATGTTTTACTGCATTTTAAGTCACTGATTCAACTGACTCAGATAACAAATAGTACTACCAAACTTCTTTATTTATCACACAGCATCTAAATGTTGTGTTCAGCATTTATAATGGATATTCTTCTTATAAGATTGCTTTCCGCTGCTATTCTTGTTGTTTCCAGCAAATGATTATCAAAGCACACATACATTACTCAGAGAGAAGGTGATGGGAGAAACACATAACTTACAAGTACAGCTATGCGTTAGCTTAGGTTGTAAAAGTTGATCATATGGGACATTGAGGGCAAGTAAGAGTGATTGTTTCATTGTTTGATTAAAGGCAAGTGAAACAGTCTGAGTACACAGTAGGATGGCAGTCTTGACTCATGAGTGACTCAGTGGCATACAGTTAACTCAAGTGTGAGGTCCAGAAAAACTTGAAAGTAAGAGACGCAATGCATTGCCACACATTAGGCAAAGTAAATATCACTACAGTTTGTTCCCCTGTGTCATTTTTATGGCAGAAGCCAGTCTATGAGGTCTGTCTAGAATGGAAGTACTTAGAACACCTGCCTTCCACTCACAATTTCTGTTTTACCTTCTTGTTTATTATTCTGTTTTTTTTTTTTGTAATCCAACTTTTGTTTTTCTCTAGATTTACTGTACCAATTAGTTATCTCTTAACCATCAACAAGAAACACGTCCTCATAATTACTAACATCTTCCTAATCTCCTTACTGAGTTCCTGAACAGAGACCGAGATGTAGTTCAGCTGGTGGAGTGTTGGCCTGATATGACTTTTACTAGGAAAATGTGAACAATGTCTTTTCACCCCAGAAAGGACACTAATGGCAGAGCAAAGAAACAGTTCCATCCACTTCTGTCTTGTTGAACCAATAAGCTTATTGAGGGCACTTAGAGGAACATGAGTGAGCAGTTGCATGGAGAAGGATGAGTAATTCAAAATCACCTACCTCAGAAAACAAAAGTACCACCCTAGTAAGCATAGGTAATGACTCTTAAAAGCCCTATCCATTAATTTCTACCCTAACACACATCATACCATTTAAGGTCACTTGTAGCTGTGGGAAAGGATCTGGTGAAAGAAGTGGCTGGACTCTTAAATAAGGTTAAACACCCTCTCTGCTTTTATTTTTATAGGGGATGCTAACAGTCTGGTATTGTTACCATAGACCCAACTTTTGCTGTATTCTCTTGTTGCTCATCTATTTATTTTTCCTTTTTTGGGTTTTTTTTCATAAAATATTTTTATTATTGTTTTATCCTTTGACAATTTACATAGTGAGCTTTAACCATCTTTATCCCTTACCCCTTCTTTCAT
Source organism: Acomys percivali (assembly GCA_907169655.1). Lineage (NCBI taxonomy): Eukaryota > Metazoa > Chordata > Mammalia > Rodentia > Muridae > Acomys > Acomys percivali. The sequence continues at coordinate 24,775,098 of OU015758.1, read as the reverse complement.
CTCCTTTCATATATCATACTGAAACTTTTCATCTCCAAAGGTCCACATCCTATTTTTACTGGTTTCATTGCCATAACTACAGGACCAAGGGGTCCTGTGCATCACAACAGCAACCTGATTCATGATGCTGATGGTCACTGTATTGGCTACTTTTTTGTCACTGTGATAAAACACCATGACCATAACTGGCCTGTGGAAGAAGTAGTTTATTTGGGCTTTTGATTTCAGGAGGAGAGTCTATGATGGAATAGAGAGGCATACGGGTGGAGCAGGATGCCGAGAAATCATTTCTTTATTCGCATGCAGGGAGCAGAGAAAGCAGATGGAGGAGGGGAAACTCTGTAACCTCTCAAAGCCTGCCCCTACCTGTACCTGTGAAAAGTCCTATAATTCTCCAAACAGCCCCACCCACTTGGGACCCAGTGTTCAAATGTTCCTCCTAGTGCAAGAAATCTCATATGCAAATCACCACAGTCATGCTATGCCTAAAGAAAATAATTTAACTACAACACTTTGCCTTCTCTTCTGTATAATGTTTCCTTCACCGTAGAGAAGGTGGTATGTGAATGATTCTTTGCTGAAAACTTGGCCACAACAATAGTTACTTATTTTATTTTTGGTAGTTTTATCAGTGATGAATATCCATCCACTAGAAATAGAAGTTTCTCTGAACAAAAGAAGACAGTAGTAGTAATATTCTGACAAAAACACAGTTGTTCTGAAGGCATTGACAGGCATATCCTATCTACTTAATAAAACAATTGAAGTAGGTCCCCCTAAGTTCTACCATTCCCTAGCCAAGTTTTCTGCTGTAGATTGCAGTATAAATATGAATTCCTTACTGTATAGTAAGACTTTAATACAGTTAGAAAGTAGTTGGCTGGACCAATAACATTCATGCCACCATTACACCCACAGGTACATCTTGCCTGGTTTGCTGATAGGTAACCATGGGCAACAAATCTTCAACACTCTACACAGAATCTTCCCATACTAGAAATTCACCTCAGTCCCAATTTGATTTTTCCACAATCAGAGCATGCAATGTCTTCAAGAATAAGATCTCAAACAACTAATTTTCACATGCAACTGATAGATGGACCAATATGGTCCATTATATGTCCATATTGTATATGGACAATAATACATAATACATAAGGACAATAAAATATACAAAGCACTCAATGTTTTATTTGCATCATGGTTTCTGGTCATCTTCTCATACTTATGCAAGACAGATTCTTTTAATTCTTTAACTGCTGTTTTACTCTTCCAGTTTCTTTTGAAATGTGTAATGTACGCAGCAGTTACTATTTCATCTGTGTTGTGGACCTTTTTGTATGTTAACAGAACATGAAAAGAACTTCTGAAGTTCCACTTAACATCATCCGTTTGAGGCAGGGAGGAATTGGTCCTGAGACTTAGCAGCTATGGGGACACTTTTTAAAAAGTTGTCAAGGTCCAATATAGACTTAGCTTTCTATTATACACAGCTATCCTCATGAACCATGAGTTATCTGAGCTATCCATTAGTTACAGCTGGTGGATTAAAGCCATTGGGGTAGGCAAATAATCTCTACCTTTACAGGTTCCCACATCCTTCAACCACACAAGACACTTTACACTCTTAACTGTCAAGCAAAACTGAATAATGTCACATGCAGGATGTGTCTCAGCAACACTTCTACCCCTGCCACACTTTTACACAAGGAGGCACCTCTATGGGAGGACAATTGTTCACCCACAGGATAAGCTTAGTTTTCTTTGAACTGAAACCATTGATCTCCATATCTGCCTACTGTTTCCCAGTGTTTCATGTGCTTTGTGGAGTCACAATGAATTAAGACATACTAGTCTCCGAAATCCACCCATACCCAGGCATTCTGCACACCAGTAAAGGAACAGCAAGTCTGCAGGCCAAGATGAGATCTCAGGTGTTCTTCAGGCAGCGTTGGCTTGCCGGTGCAGGAAGCAGCTGAGGTAGATTCTATCCTAATGAGATCTCCTTTGACAGCTATGATCTCCTCATTTACAAAGACCCATCAGGCACCTTAATAAAACCACAAAAACTCCACAACAGTCCTGAAGTCCCTGCTATAGTGAGCTTTTTTTTTAAACTTTCCTGTGAAAACAATTATATCAGGTACATTGAACTGGGTTTCAATTCTCTCTTCTCTCATGCTCAGTTCTTTTTTAACATAAATTCTACATAATGTTTTCATCTGCATGCTCACCATCGTGCCCTTCATGTAAACTACTTTAAGAGGTTACAATATATTTTCTGTTCCATCAGCAATTTGGCCATATCCTTGTTCTTCCTCAACAGCTCACATTCCTCATGAAGGTATGCCACTCCAGAGAGAAAGATGATTTCACCAGGATTGTCTTCACAGACCATTTTACCCTGACTTCCCCTCTAGGCAGACAGCGTAGTCTCAGTTGTGTGTTTCTTCCTCCATAGGAGTAACCATGCAACTGTTGCCACAGCATAAAGGTGTGCCATTCTGTACTACATGGGAAGAGATACTCGGCTTGGCCCTTTGTTCCTATATCAAATAGCTCAACCGCAGTGGCTTGATGTTCTATTCCTAGCTAAGACCATGCAACTGATCCTCCTAAATTCATCTTTTGTTCTGTTTTGTGAACATTCTCAGGGAGACACAAGTTCAGTCCATCCACTCTAGATAGGACACCAACAGTAGAACAAAGCAATGATTCCATTCAAGTCCAGCTTGGTGAAGCAATGAGCTTAATGGGACTATTTAGAGGAGCACAGTTGACCTGTCACCAGAAAGTCCCACTCAGCATAGCAATGGCCTCATAAAAGCTTAAACTCTGTTGTCTGTCAACCTATTTCTTATATTCTCTAGCACATCTCAATACCCCATGCAGTTATGGGTAGGAGAGAATGGGTGGCTGGAATCTTGGGTAATGGTCTAGTGACTCTCCCCTTTGTTTCTGTGAGAGAACCTTAATAGTCTTGTTAGCATTATCATCAACCTAGGTATTTGCTCTGTGGTTTCACTTATCCTTATTGCCATGGTTACTAGATCAGGGTATTTTGTAGGTCACCATGGCAACCTCTGCTACATGCTGATATCAGTCATGTTAGGCCTCAGAAATCATTTCACTATTATGCCCATTGTAAGAGTCAGACACCATATGCTGTGTTGGAAGACCCAGAAATGTATAAACATGACATCTAACTTAAAGTTAGCTGTTTTCTGTTAGAAAAATAATGGAAAGAAAAACTTTGTCTTCTGCCAAGGTAGAGAAAGAGTGCTTCTACAGTAATAAAATTTTAAGTTAATATTTCAATGAAAGTGTAGATGTATAAGGATAAATGTAAAAAATATTTGTAACTCAAAATCTATTGGCAGGAAGTCAACAGAAACAAGGAGGGTCAAAATGTACTGCCTCAAAGTATAAGAAATAATGCAGTTAAACTGCAGGTGGGACCATGCTCTAAAGCACATAGGAAAAAAATAAAAAATTTTAAATGATTTGAGCACATTCTTTCATTTCTAAACACAAACAACATCAAATTCCGACTTGGGGAGAATAAAGCCAGGCAGTGAGATAATTACAAGGAGTATGGAGCAGTGCATTTGTTTGAGGCAGATAAATAACACTGTAAATGCTCTTGTGTTTAGCTGGAGCAGTATGAACTCAGACATGCAAAAGAAAAGATGCCTAAGATGCTCAGGCTCAGCAGTGATACAATGCAGCTTTGTTTTGCTCTGGTACACACACTTTCTCACCCACAGTCCTGCTTGAGATATTTATTGCCAAAATAGCCACAAATATCTCGTTTCTACCCTTTTTATCTTTAATCTTCCCTATCTTGGCATGAATAAAGTGTATATTCACCACAGCCTTTTTTCTTAGAGTAACCTTGGTCGATAATGGTATCTCAAACTTCTGATAGAGTTTTGCTAATCTTCTACTCTTAGAACCATTTCTATCCCCATTGCCAGGGACACAACACAGATTTTATCATTGATACAGCGGTCTAACCTCACTGAAGAGAAAATCAAGACATCATTATGTACAGAAAAAGCAACTGACTGTGTCCTAGTACGAGCAGCAGCACTGCCAAAGCTACAGGACAACTCCATGTCACTGTCCGCAACAACCTGAACAGTTCTTACAGAGATGTCTGCCCAGGTGAGGGCCAAGATTCTTGCCTGTGGTGTAGGAAAAAAATTAGGGTGAATCATTATGAAGCAAATCTCGAGTTTTTTAATAAATGTTTTTAATGTAGAATTAAGAACAGCATTAATAGAAAGACACTCAAAGAAGGACTTGTATATACCCAAATATGATCCTGGGATTCTCATAGATCCATGCTAGATATGTTGAGAATGCATTGTATAACGTTTGGTGGCTTCTGAAGTCACATCCCAGGGGATCGCTAAGGGGATTTGTTTTCTTCTGTTAGATTTGTTTCTTCTCTTATAGTAAATGTGCTGTTTCCACAGGTTACAAGAGTCAACTGCATAAGGGCCACTGGAGATGAAAGACTTACATTTTTACTATAAACAAATTTTGTAGTCTTATACACAAGATTCCCAGAAAATGGCAGATTCATGGGTAGAAAAGGAGGAAGGCCAAATTCATGTTGGCCTTAGGAATTATTAATGGCTATTTTAGTATTTGTGTTTGAAAGAGATCTATATAAGAAGAATCTTGTTTCTATGCAGGCAATCTTCAAAGGAAAAATGTGTTAATAATGCCGGAACTCTTGGTTCTTTAAAAAATTTATTATTACATTTTTTTTATTTTTTACATATACATTGTATATACACATATATACAATAAACTGCCTACAGCAAGAAGAAGCACGAAACAATCAGGAATTACATAAATGCTACATTTTTAGTGGTTTGGCTGTTTGTATTTGGCAGCATTGAAGGAAAAATCTTTCCTATCTCAGCGAATCTAAAATTCTTAATGTAAATCAGTATTTATCATATCTCGTCATTATCAACTTAAAACATCTATCTAGACATAAAAACATCTTAACCCCTAAACAACTAAGCTTAATTGTAAAACTAAACTATCTGGTCTTCAACCCCATCAGAGACTTGAGAAGGAATAAAACGTTTTTATTATTTTAAAGATTAATTGACAATGAGACAGGTTAACTCCTGGCAACACCCAGCCTACCTCAAAGAGGATGATGAGCATCAGAGAACCTCCTTATGGAGATGGCGTCAAATGTGACAAACAAGCCACTGGGCAAAATGTTTTCATTTCTACCACAGACAGAATTCTGCCTAAGAAAGGACAAGCTTGGATGCAGGCAGAGTCGACAGCCAAACTCTGTCAAGAAAGGGTAAGCAAGTCTTTAATAGTTCCTGCCTCACAAATATGTCTGTCAGATATATTGGGCCAGAAGGATGGAGATGATGCTCCAACATTATAGAGAGTTTTGGGTGACTACTCAGGTAGCAAACTGTCTCTGTCACCTTCTCATCTGGATTTCTTGATTCTTGACGTAGACTTCAAGTAGACTTCAGAGTAAGTGGTTTCTAATCATCCTCACATTTCTTAAATTTTCCCAGTCCTACAGTGCCTCACGAAGAACTTTAACACCCACCCAAAAGGCTTCACTCTACCTCTACTACATCATGGGTCTACATCAGAGTGACCCATTTTAGTTACTTACTGTGTATCCCCCACTGTGCACTGCCTGAGGGAGGTGGACACATTTCTTAGTTCAAAGTAGCCTTTGGGTTTACTGATACAAACACCTTAGATATCTATGGCTGGTACAGTCTTGGTGCAAACCATCTCTTCCGTGACTCAGTTTCTTCACCTGGAAAGACAGGCTTCTTTTTGAGCCACGGATTTGGCAGCATTTCAAAATGTTTTAAAAATCTATTATTAAAACTCATATATAAAATCAGTATGCTTCCATTTTTGTTGTTCTTTTGATTTCCTCTTCTCTTTACAAAATCATTTGAGAATTCCATGTATGAGTACACTGTATTTGCATCATTTTGATCTGATCCTCCTTCTCCACCTCCAGCTTGTCTCATACTCATGATCTCTTCTTTGGTAACTATTATTGTCCTGGTTTTCTCTTCTTAATCGTTATTTTCTTATTCCAAATAATACCAACTGTCTCCAGGTTAGCTAGATAGCTGTGCTAAGATGGATTTAAGGGGAGATGTCTTTTATTAAAGAATGGCTTTCATAGGGGGAGCTGAAATAAGAGGTCTGACAGCAAACCACAGAACAAAGGAAAATCCTTAAAAAAAAATAGATAAATCCTTTTATAGACAGGACATGAGGGTGGCTGAGCTTAGAGGAGAGGGGAGTCTGGTCATAGAGGGGAGGAGTGGCTCCATTTGGAGAAGTCTGAGGTCAGCAGATTAGGGAACTACTCGAAAGACCTGATCCTCTCTGCAGGCGCAGCATCTGTGAACTATTATAAGCTGAGTCCCCAAATTTCAAGAGAGCTCAGAATCACTTTGATTGTTTATCAAAACATAGGTCCCTCGACCCAAAGTTCTGACAGAGTGATTCTCAAGTGGAGCCCAAGCACCTACAATTCTGATGAATTTCCAGAAGCTGATGTTGCTATTCCAGGGACAACAACACTCTAAGAAATTACAGTAAAAGGCCGGAACAGACTCCCACACCCCACCTCACACGAAATCTTAAGACAGAAGTGATCAATGAGTCCAGACATTTCCACATCCTCCTAATTCTTAGAAAATTACTACTGACTGGGCCTTTCAATCTTCACCTAAAAATTGGCAAAAGCCCAAGATACTCTATAAGCAACTCTGGTACTCAGTTCTAAAGTCTGGCCCAAGAACCTAGGGCCACAGAATTGACTATAAGACCAATTATATATGCTAATAAGACTCCTCCCAAAATACTTATAAAAGAGACCCAAGTTTAATTTAAAATTCTCTGAATTCTCCTGTTATCAGAAAGATGAATTATATAATAGAGAGTTAGCCTTCAAATTATGTTTTTTGCCTATTCATTTTTCAATTTTTTAAAAACTCTTTTAAATTCGAGACAAGATTTCTATGTGTAGCTCTGCCTATCTTGAAGCTCATTCTTTAAATACCTACTTTAGGCCTAGTACTATGACATATGATCATATCCAAAAGATGGAGGAATGATTATGCCAAGAGTTAGGACAGACCCTGGGGAAAACTCAGAACCCCTGTCTCAAGAACATTTTAGGCCACTATAAAAGAGCAATTACAACAAACAAACAAACAAACAAACACATCAGCTTAAGTATCAAGCTATCTAAATTACTTTAGTTTTTAACTCTGGTGATGATTCCTAGATACCAGTAGCAGCTTATTCTTGCTCTTGATAAAGTTTGGGCATCTACAGCTCTGAGACAATAATTGACTTGACCATTGACACTTGTCTGGCAGATACTCGAGCCAAGACACAACCCAGGCCTTAAGATCCCAAAGCACTCACCTAGAGTCCCAATAAGATGATGTCCCCTCTGTCCAACATTCCTGGTAAGTGAAGACTTTCATTGGGACTAGATGAGAGAAGTATGGGAGAATAGGGAAATAGAAGGATCCAGAGGGTCCTAGAAACCTACAAGAAGATCATTAAGACGGGCAGATCGGGGCCCAGGGGTCCTGCTCAAACTATGGCACATGCCAAGGACAATACAGGCCGTAAACTTCGAACCCCTACCCAGATCTAGCCAATGGACAGGGCATTCTCCATAGTTGAGTGGATAGTGGGGTCTCACTTTCACACAAACTCTGGCACCCCATATTTGACCACGTCCCTTTGATGGGGACGCCTGGTGGCACTCAGAGGAAGGATAGCAGGCTACGAAGAAGAGACTTATACAGGGGCATGAGCATATACAGGGGGAGGAGGTCCTCCTCAGTCACAGTCATAGGAGTAAGGGGAAAATGAGAGGGAGGGAGGAATGGGAGGATACAAGGGATGGGATAACAATTGAGATGTAATATGAATAAATTAATAAAAAAACTAAAAAAAAAAAAAAAACCCAAAGCACATGTTCTCAACCCAGCTCTTCACTCTGTTCTCACACTACTTGTGGTGCATAAGATGCCACAAACCTGAAAATGGAGAGGACTACAACCCAGGAGTCTGTGAGCATGAAGAAGAAACCAACGTCAATAATTTGGGGACAGGGTAGAAGAAAGCTGCCTTAGTCAGGCAGCAAAGAACAAAGCTGAAATGTTCCTCTCCAGGATGCCTTCATTCTTTTTTTTTTCTTTCTTTCTTTTTTTCCCTTTTTTGAGACAGAGTTTCTCTGTGTAAACTTGACTGTCCTAGACTCACTTTGTAGACCAAGCTGGCCTCGAACTCACAGACATCCACCTGTCTCTGCCTCCCAAGTGCTGGGATTACAGGTGAGCGCCGCCATGCCTGGCTCTTGATGAAATATATATGAAGTCATTTCTTACACGTTCCCAGTGTGTTCACTCTAAAATTCATGCAGCTGCTGCGCTACGACATTTCTAAAATTTTCCGGTTTTATTATTTCCACCGTAATGGGCAGAGAGGGCACACTTTAGATCTACAACCAGGAGGGCTCTGTAAAGCAGTTGCTCCCCTGAACATGATAATGTGTATTTAATAGTATACGCTTCATCTTTCCTAGACCTCTTGTTCCTTTTCTGTGAGAAGAAAAATTAATTCTCCTGGTTTCCCCTTAGGAATACACTCATCCCCTGAAGAAGAAAACAAATGTTGGTCTTAAGTGACCCCATGCTAGGCCATGCTTTACCAAAAGGCGAGCCCTCCCTGGAATTCCTGTGAACAATGAGCTTAATTCTTTCCTGTGCACCAAGAACAACTAAAACAGAAATCCTTCCCAATGCAAAGGACTCTGTAAGATTAAGAAAAAATAGAGACAGAGACCACTCTGCTGGTGTCATGCGATTTGAGTACGCATAAATATATGCTACCGTTGCACAGGAGCTCTGTACAAAGGAATGTAACCTTGGAGCCAGGCTTTTCAAACCAGTGTGGTAAAGCGGCCATGCCCAAATTATATTTCTGCCTTTAAAAGTAAAAGTGATAGCACAGCACAATATTAGGCTTTAAAGTTGAAGAGAAGGAAAATTATAAATTGACTCAATAATTAATTAATCAAGCAAACAAAATGTAATGCTATTCTTACCTCATATTATGGCTAAGTAAGTTAAATGGCGGCTAGTAAGTTAAATGTTCAAATACTAGAGTTTGGTGGTGTGTGCAGGCAAGAAAAGCTTTAGCTAAGGTGAAGAAGAAGAGGACGAGTGTGTGGAGAGATGGGGGCCAAGAAAACACCTAGACCATGCTGTGATGTCCTGGCTCCTGGTGTCATGAGGCCAAGGGTTGGTGGGGGCACCTCTCACTCTCTTAAAAGGACAAGCAGCCTGTTTTCCTGCATTGAGGCCTCTGTTCAGGTGAGTGCTCAGTAACTTTTGCCCTTGCCAGCTTGTGAACATCCATGAAAGAAACTGGCACATCAGATTGTCCGAAACAAAAGTCAAAACCCTATCACCATCACCCCGAAATGACAGCAACAAGAGCCAGCACCAGTGGCCAGCACAGAGACTAGGAGCTGGGAGCTGTTGCAGGTTGGCCCTGGACTCCACAGGACAGAGGCACTGATGCTCTGCTGGGGCTTTCACGCCTGGAGCAGGCTTGGCAAGCCCAAAGGACACTTCTGAGCCTTCTTTCTCTTTTCCTTTACTGGACCCGCATGCAGGTGGCCATCCTGTCTGTGAGGAGGCATACAGGACGATTAACACGATTTTCTTTCTCTTGGCTGAAGTTTTTCTCCCCCCTCTTACAGCACCCCTCTACTTCATAACATTTTGTGTTATGAAGTGATTCTCAACCTGTGGGTCATGACCCCTTTGCAGATGGGGTCACATGACCCTTTCATAGGGGTCACCTAAGACCATAAAAAAAAAAAACAGATATTTACATTATAATTGATAGCAGTAGCAAATTACAGTTACGAAGTAGCAACAAAATAATTTTATGGCTGAAGGTCACCACAGTGTGAGGAGCTATATTAAAGGGTTGTAGCTCTAGGAAGGTTGAGAACAGTGGTTTGGACAGCCACCTGTAACTTTTTTAGTTGGATCTCTTTAATTGGGTGAAGGCATTTTAGGATTCATACAATCTCGACCTCAAAGTAAAACCCAAATATTAGTAGTTGTACCCTGATCCAGACACCAAGGGCAACTTTTTTCCTTGTAGATCCTTAGACTTGTGTATTAAGTACAATCACGCAACTCTTACTCTAAACCCAGTAACTGCAAAGCTCAGATGTGTAATTTGGTATTTTTCCTAGGTAGTAAAGGAAACACATCGTTTAGCTTCCTGTTCGCGTCAGTGTAATGTTCTTCAAGTCCTGAGCAGGAAAACAATCTCACCATCCTGTTCTTGGTAGTTTGAAATGAAAGTATTTTATGTGTTTTTGGATGTGTTTGTATATTTTAACATAACAGTTCTCACTGCCTAGGTGTTCCTAATAGATACAAAAAAAATTCTCAGTGGACCTGGGATTCAGTATAATCTCCAGCAGTGACCACTGGGGTGTGGAGTCCGGTGGCTGGCAAGCTTGAGTCTGCTCTTAAAGAGGCAGAGAATTTGTTTTTCTAAAGCTGTTTATTTCTTCAGTCCTTGAATATCTTAATGCCCCAGCTGCTGCTCCTCCTCCATCCTCCTCCTCCTCTTCCTCCTCTTCTTCCTCCTCCTCTCCTCTCTTCCTCTTCCTCTTCCTCCTCCTCCATCCTCCTCCTCTTCTTCCTCCTCTTCCTCCATCCTCCTCCTCCTTTTCTTCTTTTTCTTCAATTAGTATTGCTTCCGAGGTGTTTTTCCACTGTTGTCAAGGGATGAGTACAAGAGGAATCGTCACCTTGGCTTCCCCAAATGTTTATTTTATGCACCTTAAAAAGTGAGTTTGGATTCTTTGTAGAAAATTAAGATGTGGTATAAACAATTCTTTTCAGAATTGCTCAGCAGCTTTAAAGAGGCAGGCACATTTCCGTTGTAGTTTATTGGCTGTCCTCTTCCATTTCTCCCTAAGGTGAGTTAGCAGCCTGCTCGTTAACTTGAGATCTACTCCTGAACTCATTTACTCTGCCCATCTGACCGAGATGGGCACCAAGGGTTTCCCCTGGTCTCTCCAAGGAAGCAGCCGTCACTGTAGGACAGCTAGAAGTCCCATGCGGTAGCTCATGATTTCGAGCTGTGTGTCCTGGAGAAGAATCAAGTGGAATTCAGAACCAGGCAGTGAAATGTCTGCATTTGTTAAATAAGGTGTGTGTGTGTGTGTGTGTGTGTGTGTGTGTGTGTGTGT
>OU015758.1:24740824-24760737 GCA_907169655.1 Acomys percivali | reverse complement strand
TGCTGGATTGCTGGATTGCTGGATTGCTGGATTGCTGGATTGCTGGACTGCAGCATTGTTGGATTGCTGCATTGCTGCACTGTTGGATTGTTGGATTGCTGCATTGCTGGCTTGTTGGATTGTGGATATTCTGACAAAGAAGACTGCATGTGCTCCTAGAAAACCAATGACCCTGATCAGCAGTAAGTAGTTTAAAGAGGTCTACATCCCCCTTTCCCCTCTAACCTTCTTTCTTGCAACTTTTCCAATTGCTCAACCATTCTTCCAGACATTTTTTGAAATGGAATATAGACAGAAGGCAAAAAAGAAGAAATAAAAAATTTCCTAGGGGAGCAAAGTCGGAGAGAACCCACCCAGCAGCATCGGTCACAATAAAGTTTTTGCTGATGTCCTGATACGGAGTATCCATTCATTCAAACCCTGCCAACTCCTCTATGGCACTGGAAACCTAGTTTCCCGTTATGCCTAGTCATGTCGGGTTCTTCTTGTAGACATATTTTAAAGCTGTTTTATTTGGGTTCTTATATCTGCCACACTTCTCCACCCCGATCCTTTCTAACACTTCCCCAACAATTTGAAAATTAGGAGTGAGATGCTTCTAGCTTTGTTCTTGCTCAAGACTGTTTTGGGGCAAGTCTTTTGGGATTCTATGTGAACTTCACATGTTTTTTAAAAATCAGAGGCAGGCAGAGCTCTAAGTTGAAGGCCAGCCTGGTCTACAGCCAAGGCTACACAGAGGAACCTTGTTTCGAAAAACCAAAAGGAAAAAAAAAAAGAAAGAAAAAAGAAAAAAAAAAGGTGAAATTTTACTGTTTCTGTAAAAATGCTCTTAGGATTTTTGAGAGAGATTACACCTACAGATTTCTTTGGCTAGTATGGATTTTTATCTTCTGATCTGTAAAATAAATGTTTGTTTGCTTATATAATTTTTACTAGTATTTATAGTATTTATTCTCAGAGTCTAACTACCATAGTTATACTGATTGCTAAGTCCCCCGCCCCTTTCCTCTCTCTCTCTCTCTCTCTCTCTCTCTCTCTCTCTCTCTCTCTCTCTCTGTTCTCTCTCTCTCCTCTCTCTCTCTCTGTTTCTCTCTCCTCTCTCTCCTCTCTCTCTCTCTTTCTCTCTCTCTCTGTCAGGATGCTTCATCTTTTTCCTGCAGACAGCCTGTGCGATCTACAAATATGTTATAAAACCACATCCTTAGGAACAATATGCTATCAGTACAGAGACAGACAAACTTACCCTTGTAATAGAACAGACTTCACATATGTACCATCAATTGACCTTTGAACAAATGGCTGTTGGAAAACTAATGTCCGCATTATGGAAGAATGAAATTGGACCCTTGTCTCATTCCAACCAGAGAAATCAACTCAAAATGGGCTAGGAACACAAAACATGAATGAATAAAATTCTTAGGAAGGTAGACATTCATGAAGTGATTTGAGCAATGAATTGATTTACATAGTAACCATCAGAAGCATAGGAAGAAAATCCAAGTGAGATGAGCAGGACCACATCGAACTTAATGCCTCGGACAATACAGGACAACACCAATAGAGAGAAAAGGCTACCTATAGAATATGAGGAAGCATGAAATAGGAAAAGGATACCTTAGGTTGAAATTCATGTTCCAGAGTGAAATGTATATGTTCAGCATCATATAACGTTATTAAAAATATCTTAATAATTTTGTAATGGATAACTGAAGTCTGCTATTTAATACCCCACTATACCCAGCACTGTGCTTGTAGCTTTGGCTATGACACTAGGATTTTTTTGTCCCTTTGGAACTTACAGTTTAGTAAAGAGTAAAGCCTGCTACTGAGGGCTAAGTGTTCAGTCAAGGAAAGATGACTGATAATGAAATTGAATTATCCATATTAACTGGTGGCTTCCAAGAATCTACTCTGTGTATATATCTGCTGCATACATGAGTACCATTTGTGCTACAATTTGTTACAGATAGGTTACATAATTTTTCAGTGGCCTTGGCATTCAGTGCAGGAACGCTGTGTGCAGGGATGAAGCCTCCGAGTAAAACAAGCCAAGGAACCAAGGTGTTTGTAAGCACCTTTATGTTGCCTGCATTAGGGGGAAATGCCCGGCGGATGAATTTCTCAGGTTAAATAATTCCATTTTAAGTGATGTGTGACTGTATGAAGAGGAAAAACAGCCACAGCTGGACTGGAAGTTTGCAAGGACACTTCCTACCAAAGAAAGCAACATCTGGGCTGATATAGCTCAGTTAGTAGAATGCTTCTTAACAGCCACCAAGCCCTGGGATCCACCCCAGCACTGCAAAGCTCACAGACCAGGTGTGGTTACCTATAACTGCTCAGGAAGGCAGAAGGAACAGAGTTCAAGGTCATACTCTACACAGAATGTTTGAGGCCACCCTGAACTAGAGACTCTTTCTCAAAAAGAAAGAACAAAAAGATGGAGGAAGGATGGAAGGAAGGAAGGAGAGAGGGAGGGAGGAAAGAAGGAAGGAAGGAGGGAAGGAGGAAGGAAGAAAGGAAGGAGGGAGGGAGGGAGGAAAGAAGGAAGCAAGGAGGAAGGAGGGAGGGAAGGAGGGAGGAAGGAAGGGAGATAAGACATAACAACCAAGGGAGTTCTGGACATGGTGATGATTCAGAACAGTACCATCAGCACTTAGGAGGCTGAGGCTGCAGGATCATAGTTTAAAGCCAGCTTGGGCTATGTACTAAAGACCTTCTCTCAAAAGACTTAAAACAAAAACAACAACAAAAATGTAGCATCCAAGAGGTAAGAAGATGAATGGGGATGCATGGCAGGGAGGCGTATTCTGTTGCTGTGGCCAGTATGTGTAGTTATTGTGGGATCACAGGAGACACCTGTCAGTCATAGTGCCGCAGTCCATGCAATCCACACACTGTGCTGGAAGAAATGATGGGTTAACACTGGGATGTCACCAGAGTGTTGTAAACTGTGTTAAAGATTTAAGGCTTTCTCCGATGGGCACATAATACTTCCAAGAATCTTAACACCGGAGCGACAGTCACATTTTCTAATAGAGTCGAATGAAAGGGAACATGGCTGAGAACAGAAATCCAAGATGAAAAGGATAGTGTTGAAAATAGCAAGTGATAGTAAAAAGAGCAAATACTGGGAGGGTAAAGGTATGGGTGGAAAATAGAGCTGACTTCATCCCTGGCTGAGTGAAGACTGTGAAAGAGGAAGGAACTAAGGCAAGGGCTATGAGCTGGGCATCAGGATAGAGAGGGAAACCACTTACTGGGATGTGGAGTGCGGAAGCCAATTTCCAGAGGTGATAAGATAGTCTATTTTCGGTGTGAAGGATTTGATTTGCCTGTGATATATGTGAGTTAAAATGCCTGTTATTTGGGAAGGAAAACTTGGCCAGAGTCCATCTCCACACAAATGAATAAAAATGCAGTTTTCAGAGATACAGAAATTGAGGTCAGAAGCCTAAGAAATGACTACAAGGGGCATCTGCTGGAGAAAGTCTTAGAAAACACAGCAAAGTAGCAGGTGGCTTATGAACGCTCACTGCCCAACTATCTGGACCTGCATTCAAATCTCCAGTACCCTGAAGAAACCAGGAATGACTATGGTGCTTGTGACCCCAGCACTGGAGGGATGGAATCAGCATGTTGCTAGCCAAAATGCTGAGCTTCACGTTCTGTGGGAGACCCTGTCTCAGGAGAGTAAGATTTGGGTGATGGAGCAGGATGCCTGATGTCATTCTTTGGCTTCCACAGACAACAGACTGTGGCCAGGAGCTAAAAGAAAAAAATCAAGGGAATACTCTAGGAAATCCATGAACTGTTCTGTATAGATTATTTTTTAGGACGTCACACTAAATAAGGTTTGAATGATGTTTATTGGATTTGGCAGCAAGACATTGTCCAGTTGGTCATTCCAGAAAGAGGAATGGTAAGGAAAGAATCAGACTACAGCAAGAGCAGGAGTGAAAGGCAGGCAAACCCAGAATCATCAGCTCCTTTGTTAAGACACCCAGGCATGCTCTTTTCCACTTGCAATCCCCTGAAGTGCCACCAGATGGAGCTATTGTCACAAAAGATGAGGGACAGAATGGTGGCCTGTTATCGCCAATATGCAGAAATAATGTGAGCACACATGTCACAGTTGTCACATTGCCCCTTCAGGAAACAGGCTCCCTTCTGAGACTGAGCTAAACTGAACAACTGTGCATGTGCTTTTTGTGTGTTTATCCTCTCACGAAATGGAGTTAGTGGTTTATAATTAATAATGAATACATTAATAAAAAGAAGATAGAAATTCAAGAGAACACCCTTCCTACCTGCCACAACACAGTGTACTTCTGGGGGATAGCCAAAAATTTAAATTTAAAATTAAACTCATTTTAGAGAAACCCCTGATCACACTGGCATTTCTAATCTGCGGAATCCATTCCCCCCCCCACAGGAAATATTGGTATATCTTTGATTTTTTTTTTTAATACAGGGTCTCATGTAACCCAGGATGGTTGAAAACTTGTCTGAGGATGACTTTGAACTCCAGACACCCCTGCCTTCATCCCCTGGGTACTAGAATTGCCAGCTTGTGCCCATGCCTGGTTTTATGTGGCACTGGGTATAAACAGGGCTTCATGCATACAAGGTAAGCACTCTACCAACAGAGCTGCAAGCCCAGTCCCACATATATCACACTGATAAACTTCTTTAATATATTGGTGATATTTAGCAAACAAAAACCGATTTTCTATAACAATAGCTGTATCACTGAAGATATATTCTCAGACTCAGAGAACCTGTGTTTTATCTGGGATTTTGTGTAAAACTTAGTCATAATTAAAAAAAAACCTTTCTACTTGCACCCAAATTTTGGAAATAATGATAGTAAGAAAACTGGGATTATTTAAGAGGGATTTATTTGTTTGTTGTATTGCTCAAGTGGTTCTTATACAATTTAGTTTTTAGCATAGCTGGCTTCATAAGAGTTGGAAAAGCTGATCTATAATTTATACATATTGTTTTGTTGGCTGGTTCAATAGATGAATGTTTGGGGCTGGGTGGTTTGTTTTTTCTTCCCTTAAATTTAGTCTCTCAGTTTACAAGAATATTTGAATGAGATTATTATGGGTAGCATTTATGAGGGGAAATTTTCTAAAAGTAATGTGATTGACTGATTAAAAGCTCTACAAGAAATTATTGCCTAAAATAGTTTTATATCATATATAGTATACACAGAGACTTAGAAGCAACTGTTCTTTTAAAAACTACCCCCATGCAAAACCAACATATAATTTAGTTAATATGAAAATGTGCACCAGGCTTGGTCACACACCCTTAGAATCCCAGCACCTGGGAAGTGTGGGCAGAAACAAGTCAACTTCAGCCACAGGCACATAGAGAGTTTAAGAGCAGCCTGAGCTACAGGAGGACCTCTCTACATATATGTACATACATACATACATGCACATATATCTACATATACACACATATATACATATATGTGTAGTATATAGGTATATATACATACTAATTTTTGAGAATTCCTCTTCATTTTCAGAACAGAGTATTTACCTGTTTCATATCCATAAACCCAGTTTTCTTGATAGCAAATTTCCCATACATTCTTACCTAAGAGCCTGGGCACAGAAAGCAGTCCAAGAGAATTAAGAGAATAGATACAAGATGGTAATAAGAAGATAAGCATTTTTAACTAAATTTCTTCTTTAAGATAAATACTCCCGAACACTAAACAGCTCAGTAGCAGAAAGTCTCGGGAAGCGTGTGTGTTGACAAGTTTTTCAGACTGTCTTATATGATTTGATGTGCAACTTCATTTCCACTTAATATAAAAGCCACCGGTTCCATCCATGCTGTTCCAGAAGACAAGACTCCGTTTATCTATGACTGAAGAGTATTCCATTATGCAAATGACCACAGAGCACCGAATGCCTGTGTTCAATGAAGTAGGGATCAAAAATTGCTTATGAGCCCTGGAAACTCCTAAAACAGGAGCACAGAGTATTCTCCAGGCCAGCTGCTGCTCTGATCTGCTCAGTCAAACACAGTAATTATGCGGAACTGGGTTGATGAGGCTCCTGCCAACCAGCTGGTGGACATTCCATTACATCTAGCTTTCAAGGAAAGTGAAATTATACCAATGCAATTTTAGAGCTAAAATGTGGCATTCCTTTTGCTTATTTGGTAGATAATTTTTGGTCTTCTGTGGGCTTTTTTCTGAGAACTACCTCAGAAATTGTTTAGCTTTGAGATCTTTAGATAAACATTTAAGAGTCCCCCTAAAATGTCAGTGTGAGATGGACTCACTCAGAGATAGGTCAGAAAAAATGTTACCTGCATTCTGCTGGTCTACTCTCTGTCATTGGTCAAAGACCAAAAAAATCTGAATAAATTAATTGGATATTAATTAGGAGGAATTAATTAATTAAATAGAAGGAATAAAAAAAATTGGATTACACAGATTAGAAATGCCAGTGTGATCAGGGGTTTCTCTAAAATGAGTTTAAATTTAAATTTAAATTTTTGGCTATCCCCCAGAAGTACACTGTGTTGTGGCAGGTAGAAAGAGTTTTCAAAGGGCTAAAAAAAAGTTCCTTTCAGCATCCCATGCAGTTAGCAGCAGCAGCAGCAGCAGCAGCAGCAGCAGCAGCAGCAGCAGCAGCAGCAGCACCATCTCCATGACTTTGTCAGTCGAAGAAGACTCTTCTCTGGTATGTCAAGTTGCCAGTTAGCTAAAATGTTGCCATTCATGTATTGTGCAAACTAAGCAATTTCCTCCAGGATTGAGAGAAAAGATAAGTTTTTGTTTTGTTTCAGTGGAGTGAGGCTTGGGGCTACACAGCTTTTGAGGATATTAGCACAAAACCGTTTTCCCAGCCATCTTATGTTCTTTCTAAATGGGCTTTAAATATATATTTTATTTTGTTTTTGGTTTTTCGAGACAGGGTCTCTCTGTGTTGCCTTGGCTGTCCTGGACTCACTTTGTAGACCAGGCTGGCCTTGAACTCACATCGATCCACCTGCCTCTGCCTCCCAAGTGCTGGGATTAAAGGCGTGCACCACCACGCCCGGCAAGCTTTAAATATTTTTATTAATTTATTCAGATTACATCTAAATTGTTATCTCATCACTTGTATCCTCTCGTTCCTCCCTCCCTCCCTCCCACTTTCACTCTATTCCCCTTCCCAAGGCCTATGACTGAGGGGGACCTCCTCCCCCACTTTATGGTCATAGGCTATCAAGTCTCATCTTGGTAGCCTGCTTATTCTTTCTCTGAGTGCCACCAGGTATCCCCACCAAGGGGAAGTTATCAAATATGGGGCACCAGAGCTCATGTCAGAGTCAGTCCCTGTTCTCCACACAACTGTGGAGAATGTCCTGTCCATTGGCTAGATCAGAGTAGGGGTTCAATGTTTACTGCTTGTATTGTCCTTGGTTGGTGCAGTAGTTTGAGCAGACCCACCCTAGGCCCAGATCCACTTGTCATGATGTTCTTCTTGTAGGTTTCTAGGACCCTCTGGATCCTTCTATTTCCCCATTCTCCTATATTTCTCTTACCTAGAGTCTCAATAGAATGTCCTCACATCTATCCCAATCTGCTGGTAAATGAAGACTTTCATGGGACATTCCTTTTGGGATAGTGTCAAATTATAAGTGAGTATATACCACATGAGTCTTTCTGCTTCTGGGTTAACTCACTCAGTATGATCATTTCTAGTTCCATCCATTTGTCCACACATTTCAGGATTTCTTTTTTTTTAAATAGGTGAGTAATAGTCCATGGTGTAAATGTAGCACAGTTTCTTTATCCATTCTTCAGCTGAGGGACATTTAGGCTGTTTCCAGGTTCTGGCTATTATGAATAAGGCTGCTATGAACATGGTTGAGCATATGTCCTTGTTGTGTGGTGGAGCATCTTCTGAGTATATTCCAAGGAGGGGAATAGCTGGGTCTTGAGGAAGCCCTATTCTCAGTTTTCTGAGAAAGCACCAGATTGATTTCCGAAGTGGTTGTACAAGTTTGCATTCCCACCAGCAATGAAGGAGTGTTCCTCTCTCTCCACATCCTCGCCAGCATGTGCTGTCAGTTGAGTTTTTATCTTAACCATTCTGATGGGTGAAAGATGGAATCTCAGCACCATTTTGATTTGCATTTCCCTGATGACTAAGGAGGTTGAGCATTTCTTTAAGTGTTTCTCAGCCATTTGATATTCCTCTGTTGAGAATTCTCTGTTTAGCTCTGAACCCCATTTCTCAACTGGGTTATTTGGTTTGGTGGTGTTTAATTTCTTGAGTTCTTTATATATTTTGGATATTAGTCCTTTGTAGGGTTGGTGAAGATATTTTCCCAGTCTGTAGGCTGTCGCTTTGTTCTGTTGACAGTGTCTCCTGCCTTACAGAAGCTTCTCAGCCTCATGAAGTCCCATTTATTAATTGTTGACATTAAGGCCTGGGCTGTTGGTGTTCTGTTCAGGAAGTTGTCTCCTGTGCCAATGTGTTCCAGGCTCTTCCCCACTTTTTCTTCTAACTGACTTAGTGTCTCTGTTTTTATGTTGAGGTCTTTGAAATAGATCACATGGTTTAACATTTGTGTGGAACCACATGGCCACCCGTTATAGAACAGAGTGATAGAAACGACAATACGGCTTACAGCAGTCATCTGCCATTTAACTTCGTTTTACTATTCTACAAAAACTTTAAACTGTGCCCTCTAGTTTTGCAATGCTTCAGTGTACGCATGCACGGTGTAAGCTTAAAGCAGGTAAAAAGCATCTGTCTCCTCAGTCTTCCCCACCTCCACCCCTACCCTCATTTTCATCCTCTTTCCTTCTTTGAGAGAGTTTTGCTGTGTAGCCTTGGGTGGCCTTGAACTAATAGAGAGCTGCCTGCCTCTGCCTCCTGGGTGCTGGGATTAAAGGCGTGTGGCTCCAAGCCCAGCAAGATGTTAGTTAGCTTCTTTCTGTCTGAAATATACAGCACATTACTATAGTTTAGGCCACATTACTGGGAGACAGCACAGTCTCCCAGCTCCCAGCTGTGACTTCTGGCTCCCAGCTGTGACTTCATATCCACTACCAACCCGCTCCCCATCTCTCTTGTCCTGCAGCTCTCTGGAGCATCTAGAACCCACCATTATACTCGCGACTTTTCTGAGATCTCTCTGTTTTGTTCTGTTGGTTTGTTGGTTTGAAGACTCCACAAGTTAGATCAGGCAGCGCTTACCTTTCTGTGCCTGGTTTATCACAATGGCTTCCGGGTCCCACCTATGTAGTTCCGTGCTGTTCATTTTCTTACATATGAGTAGTTTGCCACTGTAGGTCTGTGGTGTTTTTTTTTTTTTTTTTCTTTACCTTAGTAGCAACTTAGAGGGCTTTGGCACCACTCAGGATGTTTCAGTCACTATTGTGAGCATTTTAAATATGTTAGCCTGTGTGCTGTCCATGACAGTCTTACAAAATAGTCAGTTTTGGTTTTTTGTTTCTTTTTTGCTTTTAAATATTTGTGTATAATGTACTTATGGAGACATTTTATGTAAAAAGAGGAATACATGAGACAGAATTGCTCCCATGTTCTCCTAGAGAGCTTCCCCTTCCTGGGCCTTCTTCAGAGAAAGCCACCGCTCCCTTTCCTGCCGTGGAACTCTATCCTGTCAGGGAGTGCCGTAAGTGAAAGGGTACACTGTGTATTCTTCTTTATCAGGAATCATTTGTGCAAAGTATTGCTTTACAAGCCATTCACATTGTATATGGCCTGTGTCAGTATGTTGGCATTCATCCTGTGTGGTATAAATATACACGTTCTATGAGTATGCTGTGATTTATTTTCCTAATGATGGGCGACTATGCTGTTTCCTGTTTTGAAGTATTATCAATGAAGCTTACATCAACACTGCTACACAAATCTTTTGGTGCACCTTTGACTTAACTGATCTCGAATTAGATCTGGAGCCTTGATCTAAGGTTAGATTGTCGTGACATAAATGTTCTTCTTTTTCATCTTCATTTCCCCAAAATTTATCCTTGGCATCTTTTAACATTTCCACCAATGTATGAAAATTTCTGGTAGCCCACACCCATGGCAATATTTCATTTGTCGGCCCTTTAAAATTCAATCAGTCTAAAAATTTTATAATGGTGTTGCATTTTATCTTAATTTATATTCCTTTTATAAATAGTAAAGTTGAGTTAATTGTACCTTTTACTTTTGAGGTTATTATATAATTATACCATCTCCCCATTTCTTTTCCTTCCTTCAAACCCTCCTATATATACCTCCATTTCAAATCTACGTCTTTTTTTCATTAATTGTTGCTAGGTACATATATGTATATGTATTTATTTGTTTACTGACTGTTTTAGTAAATTTGTTTAATTAGTTTACTGATTTTTTTCCATTAGGAAATGTCTCTTGTTAATAATCTTCTTCTTAACAGCTAAAGAAACTATAAATCAAGTGAGGAAAAAGTCCACGGAGTGAGAGAGACTATCAGCCAGTTACATGCTTTACCAAGGATTTGTACCCAGATTTTATGAAGAACTCAACAAGAAAAATGAGCAACACATTTAAAAAATGGGCTTGACATCCAGGCAGAGAATTCTCAAAAGAAGAAATAAAAACGGCTAAGAAATGATCATCCCTAGAAATTAGGAAATTGCAAATCAAAACAACTTTGAGATTTAATCTTATTCAGATGGACAAAGATCAAATGACAAAAGTGCTGGAGGGGATGCAGGGGAAGGGGAACCCTCATTCACTGACACTCTACAGAGAAAATAGTGGAGAATCCTCAAAATACTAAAATTAGATCTACCAAGTGATTTATGGTATCAATCTTTGGCATATACCCAAAGGACTTGACATCCTATTCCACAGACACTTGCTCAAACATGTGCATGGATGCTCTATTCAAAATAGCTAGGAAATGGAAACAATATAAATGTCCTTAAACTAGTAAGTGAATAATGAAAATATGGTATACACATTTTGGAATGTTCTTCAGCTATGAAGAAAAATGAAATTATGAAAGTTGAAGCTAAATGCAAGAAACTAGAAAAGACCATAGCAAGTGAGGTGATAGTGACCCAGAAAAGTCATAAGGAAACATACTATTAACAACCTAAAAATACTTATAATACGTGCAAATTGATATATATTTTTAAATTAAGTTTTTATAACTGGACTGTCAATGGTTTCTCCAAGATTCATGGACTACCAAGTAAAATCCAACACCACATATGAGGAGCCCTGCTTTGGGTGGTTTGTCAGGGTTGTTTGAGAGACTCCTATAACATTACAAGCTATTGTGGTTGCCCTTGGTTGTCTCCCAGAAGTGGCAGGATTTTCTATGTTTACTCTTATGGCCTCATTAGTCCTAAATATCATCAAATGTTTGTGTACCAAAACAGAATTTGAAATGATTTGTTTTTGTTACTTGACTGCATTTCTAAGCATTGGAAATGAGTGCTAATTAGCTAATTATATCAAGACCACCTCTGGGAGTAAATCTAATGTTGTCCTGTTGTTTTTCAGGATCTCTCAATAGCCTCTCACCTTAGCTTAGGCCAAGTAAGCACAGGGTGATCATTATCTGTGAGGCTCACTATAAACCACCACAGGTTTGATGTCAAAAACCACACACCTTGATATACGACACCTGTGTAGATCATAAATCCAACACAATTTCACCATGCTAAAATTAAGCCCTTGCTACCGCCGTGCTCCCTTCTGGATGGGGGAGGACACATTGCATTTCCTTGCCACACCAACAGTGCTGACAACACTCTGACACTTAGAAGACTGAGCGTCACATGTTGTCTCTGTCCCTCTTGTGTCATTCCTGGCTCCTAGTGAGTCACTTTCTTCCACTGTAAAGCCTGTAACAGAGGGTTTCTGACCCAATCTGCGTGTTTAGAGTTCTCTTACTGTATAAGGCAGCATAGTCCTTGGTTGCCAGGATGAAGGGCATCAGCACTTTCAAATGGCCCATCCCTCTACCTAGTACATTCCATGAAAGAAAATTCATCTCCTGGAGGAAAACATGATGAAGAAAAAAAAAATCTTAAAATCTCTTGCAAACCATTCTTCAAACTACTAAGAATATTATACATTAATTAAATATCTAATAGTGACAGAACAGATGGATCACTTGGTAGTGTGCCAGCCACACAAGCATGAGGAGCTGAGTTCAGTTCCTCAGTACCCACATAAGAACTGAATATGGAAATACATATATAATCACAGCATGGGAGCAAAGGTGGAACAGACAGAGACAGGAAGATTTGTGGAGCTCATAGGGCACCAATTCAGCCAAGTAGTAAGTGGTAGGTTCAGTGAGAAACCCTATCTCAAAAGATAAGATGGCTAGCAATCAGTAAAGATACCCACTGTCAACCTCTGCCATCAGCACATATGTGCACATTTATGCACATGTGTACACCCCCACAATTGCATGAACATGTCACATACGTACATACATACATACATACATTCCTAAAAATCTTATGGGCTTGGAAACTAGAAAACTTCATAAATAACTCTTAATATCTTTTATTGGCAAGACAGAAAGTTTGGCTATAAAAGTTTAATACCCCAAAATACCCCAAAAAGTATAATACCCCAAAATAGTACCGAAAATAACAAACTCATGGTGCTTCCTATCCATTTAAAGATACTTAATCATCTTTTTATAGACAATATATCTTAATCACTATGCCTAAAACCTTTAATTTCCCACCATACTAACACAAAAATATACTATTCAAGTAGCTTAGACATTGCATGTATATTCACTTTACAATAAAAGAGATTCCTCTTTTAAAAACTAACCTGTGTGGATTTTAGTGGCACTTCCAGGGTGGCACTCTGGCATGTATATGAAAACCTTCTTTTATGCTCATACCCATACAGATTTCTCTTTGTTGTTTGGTTTGGTTTTTTCCCCCTTCTCTTGCTTCCCTCAGACCCCTGGCAAACTAGCTGAATCACTCACTACTGTTTTGTGCATCCTAGTGCATGTGATCCAGGAGCTAAGCTGATTTTGTGTGTTTCCTCTTTGGTCAATGTGCCTTAGGGGACTGGCCACCGTAAGTCATCGATGTGAACTGAAAAGCAATGGGGGAGGGCACCACCTTTTAAGCTGCTTGATTATCCTTCTAGACATGCTCAATACTCCCGATAGCAAACTTTCATCTTTCATTGGCTCTTAAAATCTACTTATGATAAATTATTACTAGCTACTGCTAACTTTATGAGTGCTGCCTAAAACCGGGGAGCATTCTAAAAGTTTTCTGTGAATGGAATATAGCTCTTTGAAGGAGGCCCAATGGCCTTGTGTCAGAATTCTAGGGTACTGCCCTGACACTTTTCTATTAGCCATGTCTGGTATTATCTTTACTAGCATGGACAGCTCTAATGCTACAGTCCAGGTAACCTGAACAGAAGAGCTTGTGCTGTACCCTAACAAGTTACACGGTTTTCTTTTCTTTTCTTTTCTTTTTTTCTTGCCCTGGATGTCACTCAGAGCTAGCACTGGTCCTAGCATCATTGGTCACAGCACTGTTAGTCATAATACTATTCGGAAGTGCTACTTCAGAGAGAATTACAAAGCATTTCTTCTTTTTCTTCTTCTTCTTCTTCTTCTTCTTCTTCTTCTTCTTCTTCTTCTTCTTCTTCTTCTTCTTCTTCTTCTTCTACTACTACTACTACCACTACTACTAAAATATGAAGCACATCATTAAAGCTTTCGCTTTGGAGGGAATATCTCAGCATGCTTCCACCGACTGTGCTCCTAAGACTGTCACTAGTAGCATCTGCCTGATTCCTGTGGAACTTTCCAGCACCGAGGGTACAAGGACTTGGTAATACATCCAGAGGATTCACAGCCTATTACTCATCAGTCTGTTTAATTTCTTGCCAGCAATATATTTGCTGAAAGCAGTATTCAGAAGAATTTTCCAGTTCCCTTCAGATTATTTTTACAATATGTAGAAGAGCTAAAATTTATCTGAAAGTAGTCTATGATGTATGCTTTTGACAAAAAAAGAAAGAAAAGTCACTTGTTCTTCTCATAAATATAAAAGTAATGAACTCACAAGATCCACAGCTATAAGCTGTGTAGTAAAGATGTAATAAATGTAATAATATGTAATAAATTAGGCAAATTTTTTATGTTTCAAAACATTAAAAAGAATTGTCATTAAGAGCATCATTCCTGCATCTTTTAAGTTAATAGTGCTAAGAAATTGAACCCAGAGCTGTATGTATGCTGTTAACACACATGCTCATTTATAATCTAACTTTTGTGTGTTCATTCTGAAAAGGTAAGTACACAGTGCTGTATTTACATTCATATGACTCCTGTGGCACAGTGATGTAATGATGATTTATTGTAAATATGTAGCTATTAGAGAGTTAGTGCCAGCCAGGCGTGGTGGTACATACTTGTAATACTAGCACTTAGGGAGACAGAGGCAGGCAGATGGCTTTGAGCTTGAGGCCAGTTTGATCTACAAAACGACTCCAGGACATCTTGAAAAACTAAAACAAGAGGGTTAGTTCCTGATTTCAACTTTTCTAATTGTACATTTCCATTGCCATAAACAAAATCTCTCTTAAACATTCGAATTTCACGGCAACATTAATGAAATAAACATGACTTTTTCAGTGTTCTGCACACTATCAGAAGAGAAAGGTAGCCATCAATCTACCTGAACTCTACAATGGTGATATATCCATACATGATATGCTGGTCCAATCGTGGCACAAACATTGTAGGAGTACCCAATCACTATTTTATTGGATTTAAGGCCCACTCCATGAGATGGAACTCAAGTGCTCAGCATTGCTTAGGTAGCTGTAACTAGATAGGTCATGAGCCTAGGAGAAAACCAAACATTCTTCAGCTAAAGAAGCATAGAAGTAAAACGATTCCCGAATGTCCCTGGTTTTACTACTTCTCAGATGGTTGTGATGTCAGTCAGGAATGAGAATCACTGAGCTAAATGCATATCCTCTGAGAAGGCAACATCAACCCTAACACAGCAAAGGAAAACTTACTTGGCAGCTATATTCTTTAACCCCTGTAAGGAAAGAAAACTAGACGAACACATTAAAAACCCTTGTATTGTTTGCAAGTCCTAAGAGAGACACATTGGGCAAGGGTAGGGTCATGAAAGGACTCATATCTGATGGACCAGTAATGAAAATGGTGCATTATACCACTTCTGTATTCCAGAACACTTTTGGCTACTAAACTATTTTCACAGTTTGGAGAACAAGAAATAGTTCTGGACTTTCACCTGATGTGTTTCTGTGGGAAAGTAGAGTCCTGTATGTCACCTGCTGGCACAACAGGCCTCACACGATGTGACAGAGAGACAGAAATGACAGCCAGAACTGTGCCTTATTCCTCTGCCAAGATGCCCTAGATTTGCTAAAATTCAGAGCCATGTAGATCTGGGGAGTTCTCAAAGTGCTGGTTTACTTCCTGGGGATCTATGTCTCTCAGCCAACTCACAAAGAGCAAATTGATGATTAGACAACTTGGTTAAAGGTCAACTGCACAAAAGTCATCAAGATGGAGACAGAGGTACACCGAGGACTCACCCCAACATTAAACAAAGAGGATTGTACACGGCTTAGATGTTTAGTCACTTAAGTGTTAAGCTTTAGAATACCATTCAGAAGAAACGGTGCAAGATAAAAACAATGTTTAGATATCAATTTAATTAGTATAAATGTCAATTCTTGCTCTCCCAGTTGACATTTGTTAGTATTTTGCTTCAATTCCAATCCACTACAAAACTGCAAAAGTTGCTGCATTGATACGCAGATAGTTTTGCTCTAATATTAAACAGTCAACACAACACTTTTCCATATATAAAACTATGTAACCAATCAGGATGACCCTATTCGGTAAGTGCAGTGGCTCACTAAACACTGACAACTAAGGCTCACCACATACTGGTAGCCTTCTTAAACAACTCTAGGGTGACAGAACATGGCAAAATGCACAACCTTTAAAAGTGTAGAGCAGTCAGACGTGTGTGCGTGCGCGAGAGATAGCATGTTAGGTATTGGCTGTATTTCCAGATTACAATCTTAGAAACTTCCTGAGTGCTTTGTTCCTGAGTAACATTTAGCAGGGCTTCTGTGCAATGAAATCTGAATCTTGTCCTTGTTTCAAGTCTTCAGTCGATTAGTCCTAAGCAAGTGATGGAGTTCTTTGTCCCTTAGTTCCTCCTTTGTTAAAAAGGGTGAAGACAATGTCCTAATTGGAAAATTGACTTAAAACAGAAAGTAAAAGACATGGGCTCTGAGCAGGGAAATCAAAGTAACCATTCCAATCGTCTCTTCCTTCAAATATCAGAATATTTAACAGATTAAAAATAAACCAATTTCTTTTGACATTTCAAATGATATAACAAAAAAAAAACTTATATGTATAGGCCATGGGAAGCATATTTCTAATCTAACTAAGAGAAAACTTTAAAGTCATTGAAAATATGACCAGTGAATAGGATGTGTTAAGGCAAAATTGTCCTGTTGAGGTTATGCTGTGGGTTGGGCAGAAAAGAGCAGTAGAGAAACTTGAAGATCATGTCACATTCATACGCATAGTTGCTGAAAGCTTAGCCTTTCTTATTCCTTTAAAGGTACTGGTACCTTTCTGCAAGGCCTCTGCCTAGCTTATAAAGAAACAGGATATAAAATTTTGACCAGCTCCTCAGTTGTTATGGTAACAAGAGAAAGGGACCTAGCAGAACAGATTGGCTGGTGATTAGAAGTTTCTTTAAAAAGCAACTGCTGTAAATGAAAAAAAAAAAAAAAAAGCTGATAGTAATAGCAGGATCCAAATAGCAGTGTGCTTAACCCATCACTTTCTAATGAACTATCAACTTGAGATGTATAGCTGTAAACCATGACAGAAAAGCAAACATCAATGTCCCCCTAAAAAGAAGAAGGTACACTGGGTATAATTATGTGTACAACGTTAGAGGCAGGCCTATTAAAGGAAGTTCCTTTGAATAAATAAATTTATTTTGAACACAGGGATTCACAAACAGCATCTTTAGTTTCCAGTTCAATAACTAAAGGAGTTAGTAGAGAAAACCTGGTGGCCTGCCTGCTGATCTCTTTGCCCTCTGTCCCCCTAGAGTCAATCCCTCAATCTCATCAACAGTGCTGCAGCAGAAAATGTGCTGCAGTCTTCTTTTAATCTCTGACTCCATCCCCAAGGGATCACAAAGCCCTTCTCTTCCAACCTTCCTTCCCCCAACTCATCCCAGTACCCCAGTACCAGCAGGCACTCCCTGTGAATACAGCAGCTGAGCAGGCCAGGAGAGCAGGCAACATACAGACATGGCACTCCTCAAAATCCAGAAAGGAAATTGAAACCGAGCAACAAAATATCCACCCAACAGAGACAAATCCAGAAATCAGCACCTAGACCTATAATCATCCTAAACCCAGATGCCTGGATGCCAACCTCAAAACACAAATACAGACAAGAAGATGCCTCCACTAGAACCTAGCTATTCTACCACAGCAGGCCTTGAATACTCCAACATAACTGAAACACACACACACACACACACACACACACACACACACACACACACACACACACATACACACACACACACATGAATTATAGATGTGAAAATTTTAGGAATTTGAACAAGAACCACAGAGGCATGCTTCACCAACAGAATGAAATAAATGGCTACAGCAGTCAAAGAAAATGTAAAATGTAAAAAAAAAAAAAAAAATGATACAAAACATCCAGGAAATCTGGAACATGTAAAATGACCAAATGTAAAAGTAATAGGAACAAAGGAAAGGAAAGAATTCCAGCTCAAAGGCGCAGAAAATATTTTTAACAAAATCAAAGAAAAAAATTTTTCTAACTTAAAGAAGGAACAAGAAGCATACAGAACACCAAATATACTGGACCAGAAAAGATGTCTCCTTGGCACATAATAATCAAAACATGAGATGTACAGAATGAAGAAAGACTATTAAAAGCTTCAAGGTAAAATGGCCAGTAGCACATAAAGGAAGAGCTATTAGAATTACTCCTGACTTCCCAGTGAAGACTCTAAAAGCCAGAAGGGCCTGGACTGGTGTGCTGCAGACTCTAAGAGCCCACAGATGTCTACCTGGACTACTGTACCCAGCAAAAGTTTCAATTCCTAAAGATGGATAAATTAACATACTCCATGATAAAACCAAATCTAAACAATATCTATCTACAAATAAAGTTGAACAGAAAGTGCTAGAAGGGAAACTCCAGACTAAAGAGATTAACTAAATCCATGGAAACATGGGGAGTAAATTACTAACAAAATCAAAAGAAGGACACACACACACACACACACACACACACACACACACAAGTACTACTACCACCACCAACACCACCACCACCAATGACAATAGCAACAAAGTAATCAGAATCAACAGCCATTGATGTTTCTAATATTAATGATCTCAATTCCCTAATTAAAAATCACAGACTAACAGAATGGATATGAAACAGGACTCATCTTTCTGCTGTATCCAAGAAACACACCTCAGTATCAAGGGTAGACATTACTTCAAGATAAAGGGTTGGAAAAAGATATTCCAAGTAAACGGACTTAAGAAGCAATCTGGTGTAACCATTTTAATATCTAACAAAATCTACTTCCAAAATTAATCAAAAAGGATAAGGAAAGACAATACATATTTATGAAAGGCAAAATTTAACAATACGACATTTCAACTCTTAACATATATGTCTCAAACGCAAGGGTACCCATGCTTGTGGCTGGATAATGCTGCATGAGTGTCCCCATACAATTTTTTTTTCCACAATCAATTGGAACTACAATGATCTTGTTGCTCAGGAAGAAAGAAAGTGGTCTTTTCGTCCAGTCAAACAAATATACTATCCAATCTAAAACACAAGTTTAAATAATATTTAAATGTGTCATAGTCATCTGGATATTAAAAGGAAAAAACCAAATTATTTTAACTTAATGAAAACAAAAATTATGTTCATTTCAACCTAATTGTTATTAAGTTCCCCCCTTTGAATAAACCTTTGAATATATGTTTATCTATTTTCTAGATTTGAAATAAGGAATCTAGCTAGATTTGAAACATCCCAAGGCTTGGTACAAAGATTTCTGAATTTACTGAAATCTCATACAAAATTAATACCCATCTGGTTTTGCTCAGGGACCCGTAGTTCCCAGAAGATTTTAAAAAGAGACTGTGACCCATTACAAATACTAATTAGTCCCCATGGAAACCAATTAGCTTCAGAGGAGTGTACCATAAATTCAATACTAATTCTAGTGTTTCTGAAAGGCATAGGAGAAAGAGAAGAAAGATGTATGTATGTATGTATGTATGTATGTATGTATGTATGTATGAATGAATGTATGTATGTTACCATGGATCGTTCACATGTGCTTGCACTTGCCTCAGGCAGAATAACCCTCCCTCTTAAATGCAGTGGAAGTACAAAGAGTCCAAATGTCTTCTTGTTGCTCCATTACCACTCACCAGCAGGGGCCACTTCAAGCACTGAAAGGTTCTGAACCCCATTTCTTTACTAACAGCAGAAGGCACAAGAAGAAAGTCTGTGCATTCTTGTGACTTAATCCAAATGATGGAGGATGCAGCTCAGAATTGGCTTTTTCCACAGTGCATCCCTCCCCATGGCATCTCAGAAGAGCAGATGAATCATTAGAAATAGAGGCAGAATGAGAAACCAAGAAGAAAAATTCTATGACGCCTGCAAATTTATAGACTTTTTGATGAGGGCTCTAATGCTTAAAATATCTATTTTTTTCTCAAATTACATTAATTCTTCTACTTACAAAATAGTGGAGAGAGGTTGTTTGATGTGGGTCAGCAAAAAAA
>OU015758.1:24727038-24740724 GCA_907169655.1 Acomys percivali | reverse complement strand
CACACACACACACACACACACACACACACACACACAAAGTAAATAAATGAAAAGGAAACTCCTGGTAATGGAAACAAGTCTGTCATTAACAAGATACCAAAAATACCGGAGAAAAATATATTCCTGATGCATATGATACTAAAGTTATCAGAGAAGACTATATTCCTGGTGCATAATTCTGATAACACGTGGTTCTGAAATGCGTTACCTATTTCTGTTTCTGTAGTGTCCCACAATGCAAATACTCCTTCAAAAGACCTACAGACACAAATGCCCCCTGTATATCATGAGATTGCCTTTATCAAAACTATTTCCCAATAAATTATAGAACATGAATTATAATGAATAAGACTCGGACATGGCGGAGTATATCTGCAGCTTGGGAGGCAGAGGCAGGCAGATCTCTGTGAGATCATGGCCAGCCTAGCAAAGTACAGGCCATCCAGGGCTACCTAGTGAGACCCAATCTCAAAAACAAAACAAAACAAAACAAAACAAAACAAAACAAAAAAACAAGCAAGCAAAAGACTAATCCAAGCCTAGGCAGGTGATTAGGTATTTGTTGCTGAAATTCTGCACCGTCTCCCCTGTACTAACAAGTCTCTCTCCACATTGTGTTGCTATTTCTGTGCTCTCTCTGCTCTGAAAGCCCTAGAGGCCCCAGCTATTGAAGCTGCCTGGACTCCCTCTGCCTCCCACAGTGGGACAGCAGTGACCTGTTGCTACCTTCAGGCCTCCTTCCCCAAGAAAGGTAAGCTCAGGCCTTTCTCACTATACTGAGATCACTGTACTTCCTCCCCTCCCCAAGCCAAATTTCCCTGGCATTGTGGGAAATACGCCTTTCTCCAAACACCTATACAGATGGTCAATCAATCTGGCAGTGCTTCCAACTAATTTCATCTTTATTATTTGACCCTTCTAATGCTTCTAAGACACGTGCATTTTAAAATGTCAAATGCTGAACTAGCTGAGCCTGCTCAACACATTAATGCTTTAAATTTACACTACTGGGATATAGTTGCTTTAGTAATAAAACAGTAAACCATTAGGAAATTTATCCCTTTGAGCTATTATTAGTCCCAATTGTTTCCCATCTTTTAGCTGACTATCCTGTTTGTTTGTTTGTTTGTTTGTTTGTTTGTTTGTTTTTGCATTCTTAAATGTAAAACATTGGTTCATACTTATGGAATGTTAAATTAATTTTTAAAAATTAGCCTACAGATTTTAGTGGTGAAAATAAGATTTTCCTATAGCTCTATTATCTCTTTCTTCTGTCACCATTTTATCATAGTTTGTGTATCTTTGTGATCTGATGAAACTGACGTACCACTTCTTGATGAGCTCTTCCATACATTGTGATGAATCATTTTGACTGGCTATTGTTTTCTGATTTTTTTTTTTCTGCTTGAACAAGACAAGTTCTCTCTGTATATAATGTTTGCACATGGTCCTCTGAGATGTATGTCTGGAGACGTACAATAGTCAGAGCAGGAACTGATCCACTGGTCCTCAATCCTACTCATGTTCATGAACGAGAGAGGGGCCAGCTATGCCGCGAAGTGAGCTCTATTTTGTTAACTGCTCTTGTGCTTTGGGGATAACCTGGGCTCACTCTTTCCCTTGATGTTCATATTAGTGGAAGTCCGAAGAAATGGAGACTCAGATCAAAGCTGTAGACAAATACAGTGAAGGAAGAGTATTTGTGAAGTAGCATATTTTCTCAGCACCTGGAAATTTTAGCAGTTAAATTAAGTCCCCCCAAAAAAGAAAAAAAAAAAAACACCTAATCATCACACAATTACTTTAAGTAAGTTCATGATTTTGTGTCAGGTTACATTGACTATTATATTGGGGTGTATGAAGCTTATGGGCTATAGGTTGGACACCCTTGGGAAGAAACATGGCCCTGTTAATAAACACTTAATTTAATGGCCCTAAAGCATGAATGTTTGAGATGACCAATGAATGTCAGAAAGTTGAACAGACCACTAAGTTACAGACATCCTTCCTTATCTCATCCAGATCTGCTTACTGTGAACCTTTCCTGGCTTCCTTGGCTAAATGACTGCATCACATCAGTCACTTTTTGAGACAGGGTTTCTTTGTGTAGCCCTGACTGTCCTGGATTTGCTTTGTAGACCAGGCTGGTCTTAGACATCTGCCTGCCTCTGCCTCAGAAGTGCAGGGATTAAAGGTGAGTGCCACCACATCTGGCAAGATCTTAGCCTTTTATGTCTACAAAGGACCTTTTGTTCCCAGATTCCCAGAATTTGATAACAAAGGAGGCCGTGTCCTTTCCGCTTATCGACATTTGGTATCAGGGCGCTGAAATGAGCTCCATCACCCTAAAGCTTGTGATATGTAAACAAAGCTAATCAAAACTAAAGCAGCTGGGTCAATGCATTGGATAGAGTTTCAGAAACAGATGGTAGTTAGCACTTAGCAAGAGTTCCTCCTGTAAGACTGATCATCAGATTTGAGCTCATCTCTGGATCTGTCTTGTCCACTCAGCTGTTGTGAGCGTGGACTACATGCAAGAGAGAAATCTGAGAGAAATGTAAGGGGAATGAGTAGTTGCAAATCAACTCAAATTAAGCTCTGTGTTTTATATTATTTTACCTCGGTTAAATTCATTTGAAAATGCAGAATGAATTATTATTCTTTTCACTAATATTTTGATTTATTTTTTTCTTCACATTGTTCCAGCACTATCAACTATAGCAGTCTAAGCTTCTTTATCCACCCTGGAATCTCCTAAGGAGAATATCTCAAAGGGAAACTTCATAGTTCAGAAACCCTCAGATAAGAACTGGCCAGGTCCAATGTGTACTAAACTTGCCCATGGTGTTGGCAGGTGGTATATCTGCTTACAAAAGCACTGAAACTTTCAGCTCACTTTTGGCAACTGTTACTATCAGAGGTATAAGCCTTATAAATTCAACTACTTGTGCTTGAAATTACACAAAATCAAAGCCAAGGGTAAATAGATAATGAATTCTTTCTGCTGAGTCGTTCATGCAATCCACTAAATATTTCCCATTGGTCAAAAATGTTGGTTTGAAGATTCTGGTATGTAATAGTCTCTCCTCTCTCTCATATATGTGCATGTGTGAGAGAGACTTAAAAGGAGAGACTTAAGAGAGCGCCTATAGCCATGATTCCATGATTTTATGTTAAAATGCATACCCACAGATATAACAAGAGATCACATATTAGAGAGAAAGCAAGAGGAATACATAGGAGAAGTTGCAGAGAGAAACAAGGAGTAAAATAATCATGCAATTATATTTTAATTTATATTTAATTTATATTTCAATTAAAAATTATTATTGTCATTTTAAAAACACAGAGAGTAAGGTATTATCATAATTTGAAAATCTTGTTTTCTGGACTTGAGAAAAAGGAAAAAAGGAAAAAAAGGCAATAACCAAACTTATTGGTTTGGTTATTGGGCTTAAGCCTGGGACCTGTGCATACCACCCACATGACATACCCCTGCAGTACACTTCCAGTCTTTAGACCTTTTTTAAAGGGAGGATTAATGCCTCCTGAGTGATTTTTTTCATTATTCTTTAATTTAGCCAGGATTGACATATTAGACTACATAAAGCACTACCTGGTTCCATTTTGTGGCTGTCTTTGGACAGCTTTAAATTCCACTGAGTCAAAATTTACAATCCAACTATGGAGGGTGTGACTTTCATTAAGGTCATCTCTTTGTTCTCAATCAGTAATCGGTCATTAAAAAGAGAAATTAAATGAAAACAAGAAAATCAGCTTTCCTCGGAATTACTCACTGAGGCAACTAAACTCTGAAAGTGTAAAGAAGGGCAGGCCAAGTCTATTTAATATAAGGTAGCGAGCAGAAAAATGCTTTCATATCCTCACTTTATTGTTCCAACAACTCCTGCAAATTAGATAAATGCATTGTCACATCTGGTTCTTTAATAATGAATTTCCATTAGCTGCTGAGGTAAGATAAAAGACCTCTGCAGATCCCTTAGTTGAGACCACTCGTGGACCAAGCATGAAAACTTTTCCTTTCCAATTGATTGAAAACAAGCAATTGGTCAGATAATAAATAGCACACATAAACAGAGCAATACCAGTCAACAAAAGGCAAAGATTCTGTTGGTACCTTGAGGAGCAGATATTGAGTGTAACCCCCAAAAGAAGATGCATTCCAGAGGAAAGGTCTATTCTACTTTCTTCATATGAATATTACAAAATTACTGCCACGTTGTAACTGAACACAATAGGATTAATTCATGGTAAGTGGAAATACCATGAGTATAGCCAAGCGATGCAAGATTAAAGAAACGTTTATTACTTGAAGCAAGGAGGGAGAGAATTGGAGGTAAGTCTCAGTGTAGTGTTCTTCCCAAAGAAAACAATCAAGGAGGTTTTATTGGGAAACCTGTGTCTATTGGTACGGGACAAATTTATCATCACAAGTAGAGGTGGGTATGTACGTGAGCAGGCTCGCATCTAATCTCATCATATAGGTTAGGCCCTGCAACAGGGCATGGCTGGCATGCTCTGCCCTCTACCTAGGGGCAGTGCTTCCCCTCTCTCAGAGATTCACCATATACACCAGACATTTTAGTTATGGGGCCCTCTTTCCCCCACCTCCCTACACTCTCTCCTTCTCCTTCCCTTCCCTGCACCCCCAACGCACGTTCCCCCTTCCCTTCCCTCTCCTGCGCCGCTTCTAATAAGCACTTAGATTATAGCTTTGCCACCGATTAGTTCATTCTGTTTATTTAATCAATAATATATCCAAAAAGCATGGCAGAAAAAAATGTTTCTGGGTAGAGACCTTAGTGCTCTGATTAACAAAATTACTATAAGGCACCTAAAAATAATGAGTCTTTGCACTTTGGGCTTTTCTTTGGTCATTGGTAACTTTCTCTGAAGGACCCTGTCAATAATAAAAAATGTGAAAATTAAGAACAGCAAGGAATAAAAAACATTGAAGTTAATTTAAAATAACATATTTAACAGGGAAAGCATCTTCATCACTATATTGATAGGTGCTTTTCCCTCAAGATGTCTGCTTGGAGTTTCTCTAGCATATGAAAGTATAACAAGACCTATAGATATAAGCATCTATTAAGAAATTACTTATTATAATATTTATTATTAAAAATAACTTCAATGTATCTATATTTCATATTAATTCAAGTATTTGTTATCTTTTAATTTTTTAAAGATTTATTTATTTA
This sequence comes from Acomys percivali, assembly GCA_907169655.1. NCBI lineage: Eukaryota > Metazoa > Chordata > Mammalia > Rodentia > Muridae > Acomys > Acomys percivali. Next base: position 24,735,499 of record OU015758.1, on the reverse strand, counting down.
TTTATTATTTACACAGTATATTTGCCTACATGTATACTTGCACACCGGAAGAGGACATCAGATCTCATTATAGATGGTTGTGAGCTACCATGTGGTTGCTGAACTCAGGACCTTTGGAAGAGGAGCCAGTGCTCTTAACCTCTGAGCCCTATCTTTTAATTTTTATTCCTTGCATTTTCTTTTCTTTTCTGGGAATTAATTTCTCTTCGATACATAAAATATTATATACACATAGTTCACGTATTGAATAATATGACTTTTATAATTCACTGTGTCTTAAAGAATTGAAATCATAAGATCTGAGGCATGTATTCAATCTTCTCATTATTCTGAAAAAATGCTTTTTTATTTTTAATAGCTGTATTAAGGTATACATTAATGAGGTTTGGTGTGATATTTCTACACATAAATACAGTATCTCTTATCAAATCCTCCCTCCATACACACCCTGTGCAACCTCTGTAAGCCACTGTTCTGTTTCCAGGCTGACTTCTCTTGATATAAACATGGATGAAATCATATAGTACTTGCCTTTGTGTGCCTGGCTTGTTTCACTTAACATAACATACTCCAGCCCATCATTTTTACTACACATGACATAATTTCATTCTTTGTTTACTTATCCATGTTGATGGGCACCTAAATTACTTATGTGTCTTACCTACTGTGAATAAGGTAAGGGAACTACAGAACTTCTGAATAAAATGATGAATTACAAGTTGTCAATGTGTGACCTGATGAAAGAGTTGTGATAAAAATGCAAGTAATCCCAATTCCTATAAAAAAGGAATGAAGGAAAAAGAATAAAACTTGGTAGGATTTTCTCCACAAAGGAGCAGTCAGAAATGATCACCAAACTGTGCCCATTTGCACACTTATTCACACCAGGGGTCAGCAGTATCTGCCAAGGAATGTGGAGGAATGTCTTGAATGGATGTAGCAACTGTCAATAAAGCTCTGTTTAGCCAATCAGTGGAACAGAAGGACAGAAAGTGGAAGGTGGGACTTCCTGGAGAGGGGAAGGAGCCTGCAGTTGACAGAGTTGACTGTTGACAGTTGACAGAGAGTTGGAGGAGAGAAGCCACCAAGGATCAGATTGGCAAATGCTTGGGATGTATGTAGGTTATGAGGATTAGAGTAGTTTATTTTAGTTTATTGTTAAAAAAAATAGCAATTTAGATTCTGCCCTGTGTAGTGCTGGCAATTTTGAATTACATTTCAGTCTCTTTGTGTCAGTTATTGGCTTCCAAGGCAGAACAGATACATTTTATTGTAAGAAAGGAATGCTATCCCCTTGCAAGACAGGTACCACAAGAAGAATGAACTAGAGAGACTTCAACAACCTGTGAAGATGTGACCGTCAACTGGACACACCATGAGCCAAAACAGCCGCAGCAAGCAGACTGCATAAAAAGAGACAAGGATGAAGGATCCAAGATGGCAGCGCCCAACATGCACAATATCTGATCCCAAGGACAGAGCCTAGGGATCCAGCAGGGAGCTACAGACCACAAGACCTGGAGAGGCCTAGGTGAGAGGGGTCCACACAGTGCAGAGCACAGGTGGGTCTGGCCTTGGGCCATCCAACTAGCCCACAGAAGAGGACGGGTTCCCAGTCCGCAGAGTTTGGATTGATACCCGTCTGTGAGTTGCAGCTGTGCTCTATCTCACGGACTTGGTATCTGGGACTGAACTGTGGGTGGTGAAGCACCAGAGTCTGGGGAGAACCCAGGAAAATGGGTGGATCCGACCTCAGACCACCCCGCGAGTCCACAGGGAGCCCCAAGGGCTGGACACCACGCGAGCACAGTATCCAAAGCCCAGCAGAGCCAGCGCAGCCTATCATGCCGAACCTGCACTCTTTATCTCTAGCTTTCTGACTGATCAGTGGGCTACAGAGAAACAGCATCCATGCCTTCTGGCCCAGGGAGAGCTGAGAATGTGGATCTAGGATAGATCTGATCTCAGATCATGCCGCCAGTCCACTAGGGACCCATGGCCCTTGCAGGGCACCAGGCGGCTGTGGACACATTCTCCAGCTTCAGCTGCATTCTCAAGTTGACTGATCTAAGGTGGAATGGTCTGAAAGGATCGGACAGAATCCTAGCCAGCCGCACCAACCCAGGAAACAAACCAGTCTCTCAGGCAGGATTGAACGGGCCTGAACTGATTAGGCTGAAGCCTAGCCAACCACCACAAGCCAGAGGGCTGTAAGTGTTCTCTCAGGTGGAACTGAAACTAGGCCACATGGCCTGGACTGATCAGGGAGAAGCCTAGCCAACCATCACAAGCCAGCAGAGGTTCCAGCACTCTAGGACGGACTGAGCCTAGATGCCCAAAGCCCCAGGCCTGAGAGCAGGGTTTTTAAAGCCAAGCTAAGGGAGGAAACCAGCTACACCTACACTATACCGGCCAATGCTGAACCAGTGTGGAGCCCAGGGTGTGGAGCAAAGTCCCTTAGAGCTGAAACCAGGTCACTTGCCTGATCCAGGGAAGGGGTCCCTGATCTCCACAGGTGAGGGTTCTTGACCTATAAAACACTCACCAACAAACTGCTCTCAATGACCAGTGAAGGACACCAGAAACTGAGACAGGAGGAAGTCAAATTATTCCTATTTGCCAAATGAGAAAGGAGGAAGTAAAATTATCCCTATTCACAGATGATCTGATAGTGTATATGTGACCCCCTAAATTCCATCAGAGAACTACAGCTGATAAACACCTTCAGCAAAGTGGCTGTGTACAAATAAAATCAAAGAAGTCAGTAGCCTTCCTGTATACAAATGACAATTGTGCTGAGAAAGAAATTAGAGAAACTATACCCTTCACGATAGATATAAAGTCTAGGTGTAACTCGAGCCAAGCAAGTGAAAGACTTGTTCAAAAAAAACTTCAAATCTCTGAAGGAGGAGGTTGAAGATGACATCAGAAGATGGAAAGATCTCCCTTGTTCGTGGATTGGGAGAATTAACATAGTAAAAATGGCCATCTTACAAAAGCAATTTACAGATTCAATGCAGTCCCTATCAAAATACCTATACAATTTTTAAAAGACCCTGAAAGATCAATTCCCAACTTCATATGGGAAAAAAAAAGGCCCAGAATAGCTAAAACAATCCTGTACAGTAAAGGATCCTCTGGAGGCATCTCCATATCTGATCTCAAGCTGTACTATAGAGCAACAGTATTTAAAACAGCATGGTACTGGCACAGCATTAGGCTGGTTGATGAATGGAATTGAATCAAAGACCCAGAAATAAATCCACACACCAAATGAGACTGAGACTTGGTTTTTGACAAAGAAGCCAAATCTACTCAATGGAAAAGGGATAACATCTTCAAAAAATGGTGCTGGGCTAACTGGATATCTACCTGTAGAAAAATGCAAGTTGACCCATATTTATCACCATGCACAAAACTCAAGTCCAAGTGGACTAAAGACTTCAACATAAAACCAGGGACACAACACGTGTTAGAAGAAAAAGTGAGGAAAAGCCTTGAACTCATTGGCACAGGAGACAACTTCCTGAATAGAACACCAAAATCTCAGGCTCTAAGGTCAACAATTAATAAATGGGACCTTATGAGGCTGAGAAGCTTCTGAAAGGGAGAAGATACTGTCAACAGAACAAAGCAACAGCCCACAGACTAAGAAAAGATCTTCACCAACCCTACATCTGACAAAGATCTAATATCTAAAACATATAAAGAGCTCAAGAAATTAAACACCACCAAACTAAATAACCCAATTAAGAAATGGGGCTCAGAATTCTCAACAGAGGAATGGCGAATGGCTGAGAAACATTTAGAGAAATGTTCAACATCCTTAATCATCAAAGAAATGCAAATCAAAAGAACTCTGAGATTCCATCTTACACCCATCAGAATGGCTAAGATCAAAAACTTGGTGTCTTGTGCCTTTAAACCAAGCACTTGGGAGGCAGAGGCAGGTGGATTGTTGTGAGTTTGAGGGCAGTCTGGGCTACAAAGCGAGACTAGGACAGCCAAGGCAACACAGAGAAACCCTGTCTTGAAAAACCAAAACCAACCAACCAATCAACCAACCAAATAAGCAAACAAACTCAAGTGACAGCACATGCTGGCAAGGATGTGGAGAAAGTGGAGTGCAAACTTGTACACTTTGGAAATCAATCTGGTGCTTTCTCAGAAAACTGAGAATAGGGCTACCTCAAAATACAGTTATTCCACTCCTTGGAATATACGTAAAAGATGCTCCACCACACAACAAGGACATATGCTCAACTATGTTCATAGCAGCCATATTCGTAATAGCCAGAATCTAGAAACAACCTAGATGTCCCTCAGTCAAAGAATGGATAAAGAAACTGTGGTCCATTTATACTAGGAAATACTACTCAGCTATTAAAAACAAGGAAATCTTGAAATTTGCAGGCAAATGGATGGAACTAGAAATGATCATTCTGAGTTAACCCAGAACCAGAAAGATACACGTGGCATATACTCACTTATAATTGGACATTAGCCCAACAGAGATGTCCCCTGAAAGTCTTCACTTGGCAGGAGATTAGTATAGGTGCTGGGACTTGCTATTGGTACTCCAGGTGAGAGAAGTATGGGAGAATGAGGAAATAGAAGGTTCCAGAGGGTCCTAGAAACCTACAAGAAGACTGTCAAGGCTGGCCGGTCTGGACCCAGGAGGATCTGCTCAAACTAATGCACTAATCAAGGACAATGCATCCAGTAAACTTGGAACCCTATCTTGATCTAGCCAGTTGTCAGCACATTCTCCACAGTTATATGGAGAGTGAGGACTGACTCTAACATGAACTCTGGTGCCCCCTATTTCACCACTTCCCCTTGGTGGGGAGGCCTGGTAGCGCTCAGAGGAAAGGTAAGGAGGCTAGCAGAATGAGACCTGATAGGCTATGATCATATGGTGGGGGAGGAGGTCCCCTTCTGTCATAGGCTTAGGGGGGGGGAAGGGGGTAAAAGGGGGAGGGGGGGGGGGGGGGGGGGGGGGAGGAAGGGAGGGAGGAATGGGAATTTACATGTGAGGGGATAACAATTGAGATGTAATATGAGTAAATTACTTAAATAAAAAAATAAAAATAAATAAACTAATTAAAAAAAGAGAGAGACAAAGGTACAGCAGGAGCTTAAGTTAATGATCATGGAGTCTTGTACAGAAAAAAAATTATATATTTTGAATATTAGGTGAATTCATTATGGGTTTGGTAAAGATTTTTCCCATTCTGTAGGCTGACATTTTGTCTTTTTGACAGTGTTCTCTGTCTCCCAGAAGCTTTTCAGTTTCATGAGGTTTCATTTGTTAATTGTTGATCTTAGAGCCTGAGCTGTTGATGCTCTGTTCAGAAAGTTGTCTCCTGTACCAATGTGCTCAAGGATATTCCTCACTTTCTCTTCTAGTAGATTTAGTGTATGTGCTTTTATGTTGAGGTCTTTGATCCACTTGGACTTGAATTTTGTGCGAGGTGATAAATATGGATCTATTTGCTTTCTTCTGTATGTAAACATCAAGTTAGACCAGCACCATTTGTTGAAGATGTCTTTCTTTTATGCTCTATTGTATAAAGTGTCCATAGGTGTGTGGGTTTACTTCTAGGTCTTTGGTCCAATTCCATTAATGAAGCTGTTTTTATGCTCATACCATGTAATTTTCATTACTGTTGCTCTGTAGTATAGCTTGAAAGCAGGAATGATCATATCTCCAAAAGTTCTTTTATTGTACAGGATTGTTTTAGGTATCAGGGGTTTGTTTGTTTGTTCCATACGCAGTTTAGTATTGTTCTTTCAAGTTCTGTAAAGAATTGTGCTGGAATTTTGATGAGAATTGCATTGAGTCTGTAGATTTCTTTGGGAAAGATGTCCATTTTTATGTTAATTGTTGGATTATGTTGATCCTACTAATCCATGAGCATAGGGGATCTTTCCATCTTCTGATATCTACTTCAATTTTTTTCTTCAGAGACTTGAAGTTCTTGTCACACAGGTCTTTCCCTGTTTGGTCAGAGTAGTTAGTTGGTTGGTTAGTTGGTTAGTTAGTTAGTTTATTTATTTATTTACTTATTTTTGTGGCTACTCTACTTTCTTTCTCAGCCCACCCGTTTTGAGTTAATTTTGTATCCAGCCATTTTGCTGAAAGTGTTTATCAGCTATAAGAGTGCCCTGGTAGAATTTTGGGGGTTATATATGAATACTATTATATCATCTGCAGAGACTGGCATTTTGACTTCTTCCTTTTTAGTTTGTATCCCCTTAATATCCTTTAGTTGTCTTTTTGCTCAAGCTAAAACTTCAAGTTATGTATTGTACAGATATGGATAGAGCGGACAGACTTGTCCCTGATTTTAGTGGGATTGCTTTAAGTTTCTCTCCATTTAATTTGATATCGGCTATTGGCTTGCTGTATGTTGCCTTTATTATGTTTTTATATGTGCCTTCTATCCCTGATATCTCCAAGAATTTTATCACGAAGGGGTGTTAGATTTTGTCAAAGGCCTTTTCAGCATCTAATGAGATGATTTTTTTTTCTTTCAGTTTGTTAATATGGTGGGTGTCACTGACATGTTTGGGGGATTGACGTTTGAACTTGAAGATCTTCATGTTAGTACTGGCATTTAATCACATTCACAAGTGCTGTTTAAGGAATCCAAAGGCCTTTTGAGTTCTTCTGTCTTCTTTTCACCAGGGTTTGTCATTTTTACTATAGAGGACTTAGACTCCCTTGCTTAGATTTACATATAGGGTCCTGTTGTTCTTTGAATTGTTGTTGATGCTGACTTGGCTGTTTTGTAACTATTGTGAATAGAATGGTTTCAGTGATTTTTTTCCCCCCTCATAGAAAAGTTATTGACTTTCTTTTGTTAATTTTGTGACCTATAATTTCCTATTTCCTAACAGTGTTTTGGTCTGGCCTTGGGTTATTATATATAGAGAGAATCCTGTCATCTCCCAACAGGAAAAAAATGGCTTTCTCCCGTCATACTTGTCTGGCTTGTTTATTTCTCCTGCCTAATTGGTCTGATCAAAACTTCTAGAACTATAGAGGATAATAGACATGGGAATGGGTGGCCTCCCCTTGTCTCTGACATTACCAGACATGCTAAGGGGTGCATTTAACTTTTCCCCAGTAAGACATTTTGAACATTTTTAGTCATTATTTCTACTCTGATTTTTGTTACTTACTTCTCTCAATTTTGATTTTGATTTCTCGTGATTTCCTACATCTTTGAAACATCATTTTTATTTGAAATATTTCTCTTTCTTTTTCCTTTCTCTCCAATAAGGACTACAAATTTTCAAAGTATGATTATTTTGTTACCTGATACACAGTCTATTCTAAAGAAATCACTACACATTGGTGAAAAGATATATACTCTGAAAATGGGAGGTGAAATGTTCTGTAAATGTTTATTGACTCCATTTGGTTCATAGTACTGTTAAACTCTGAAGTTGCTTTATTGACTTTTTGTCTGGATAGTATACCCAGTGATAAAAATGACTTGTTGAAATTTACTACTCTTATTACACTGGAAATTGTCTTGTCTATTTAAGTCTAATGGTGTTTGTTTTCTAAAATTGAATGGCCTGGCACTATATGTATATAGATTTATACTAATTATATGTTCCAGTTGAATTGAGCACCTGATCAGTTCATAATGGCCTTCTTGATCTCTTCTTAGGGTTTTTGTTTTTTCTTAAAGTCTATTTAGTCAGACCACAGTACAATTAATTCTGCTTATTTTAGGTTTCCATGGACCTGAATATCATTCTACAGTCTTTTTAGGTAAGTGAATTTCTTGAAGAAAAATCACCTGTCTCCTCATCAATGTGCTGCTGTTGCCATGAGCTACTATCCATCTCTCCACCCTTAAGATATCAGTGGGCTTAACTTGTTCATCGCAGCGTCCCTACACATAGGCTATGAACCAGGTTTACAGTGCTAGGCATGTATTCTCTTTTCTAGAGCAAGTCTCAATTCCAATCAGTAGGCAGTTGATTATCCCCAAAAGAGTCATGACACTATTGCACCAATGTGCATGTCTTGCAGGTGAGTATTGTTGCATTCAGGGCCCACAGTTGAGTAATATAGTTAATAATTTTCTCCCCAGCTGCCTACATGTTACTTTACAGCACCATAAGTGCTAGCCAGCAAGGAAGAAACTTCCAGCTTAATTTCTCCTTGTCCTTTTTCTAAAGTATGCAATGCCTTTGCCAAGAAGGATTATCATTTAGTTTTAGTTGGCAATCAAGAGCAGTGATAATAGCCAACATCATCTGGACACCATTTTCCCAACAGGTCATGGGGGAGCATTCCACATCTGTTACTGGATTTCACTTAAGAAATCTATGGGATTTAGGAGCAGCAGAGCCAATCAGAGCAGTCATGCAAGGTGCCTCTATTCAAATAGTAATAATAATAATAATAATAATAATAATAATAATAATAATAATAATA
>OU015758.1:24620043-24710717 GCA_907169655.1 Acomys percivali | reverse complement strand
GGGGGGGGGGGGGGTGTTGTATTGACCAATCGTATTTTGACACAAGGGGTCAAGCAAGGAAGTAAATGCGGGTGGCTGCGCTTTTCCAGGTCACCTGGTTTCAGGATGCTCAACTCAGCTTTTTGCAGTCACCTTCTTTCTGTCTTGGACTTTTGGCCTGGAATTTAGAATGACCAGGGAACAAAGGGGTGGGCAAGCTCTAAGACAAGACAGGCAACACATTTACAACCTGTGTGCTTTAGTTTAGATAACGGACAACGGCAACTTCCCTCTTTCCATCCTTTGCTGGTTAACAGGCGAACATGAAAACACCTGAAGAAGCAGATTAGGAGTTGGGTTCCAGGGACCTGGGAATATGAACTCAGTTTTGACCCTGCCAGCAAGATGGAACTTGTTCCTGACATGGCTGGACCCAGAAAACTGTCTCCTAACAGCTAGCTGGACAGTAAGCTCAAAGAAATGAGGCCAGAGAGCTTGCTAGAAAAAAGTAGAGAGGGAGGTCCAGGAGGAGAAAAAGACAAGATTTTTCCAGGACAATGAAACAAATGCAGGCGGGTCTACAAAACGAACAAGCAGATTGTCAGGGAACCTGGTAATTTACTAGAGAGTTTGGCTAATTCCTCAGCAGTAGATAGCCCTTTAAACAAATTATAGCCACAGTGTGGAAGTCAAAGTGTACCGACTCTATGAAGACAAGTGGGCATGTTGTAGGCCCTAGTAAGTGTTCCATTTTTAAAGGATACTGTGTATCTTCCAGTAGTTGAAATGATCTACACATTGCAGGTCCCTCACAGGGACTTCTCATGGTGACTCCTCTCTGCTCTCTACCTGGAACCCCCTCACTGGGATCAGAAATTCCTCCTTAACTCTCCTGCCCAACTATAGGCAGTTCAACTCTTTATTAACCAATCTGAGTTGATGGAAAACATTTTTTACACAACATTGAGACAGGAGCCACTTCATAGAAATGCCAAGGCCAATATCCAAACTACAACCAGATCTCTGGGTACAGAAATCAACATCTGAATACACAGTGCACAAAACATCCTCCAACACTCTAGTATAAAGACTATATTTAAAAAAAAAATAACTGAAATGATTCCTAATGATTTTCTGCTATACTCATAGATCAGTGATATGTCCATTCATCATCAGAGAAGCTTCCTCCAGCAACAGATGGAAGCATATGAGAGACCCACAGCCAGACATTATGTGGGGGGTGGGGTGGGGAGCCCAAATTGGAGGTCTCCACCAGGCCTATCTCCTCAGAGTTCAGGAAATCTGGCAGAAAAGGCAGTTGAAATATTGCAGGAATCAGAGGGGGTGAAGGAAATCAGAGAACTAGGCTCACTGAATCAACTAAGCAGGGCTCACGTGAGCACCCAGAGACTGAGGCAGCAAGCACAGAACCTGCAGGGGACTGCACTAGGTCTCTGTGTGTATGATGTGGCTGTTAGCTTAGTGTTCTTGTGGGACTCCTTAACTGTAGGAGCGGGGTTGTCTTTGACTCCTTTGACTGCTCTTGGGATGCTTTTTCTCCTGTTGGGTCTCCTGTTGAAGCCTCAGTATTGGGGCTTTTGCTTTGTCTTATTTTTTGTTTTCTCGTGTTTGCATGTTTGGTTATTGTCTCTTATAGGCTTCCTCTTTTCTGAGGGAGAGAGGATGGATCTGGGGGAGAAGGAAGGTAGGCAGGAGCTGGGAGGAATGGAGGGAGGGCTGTGGTGAGGATTGTGGCGCCCACGCCACCGTGGTACCGAGTCGAGGGCGAGGGACTGAGGATGTAACTCATGCACACACACACACACACACACACACACACACACACACACAGAGAGAGAGAGAGAGAGAGAGAGAGAGAGGGGGGGGGGGGGGGGGGGGGAGGGGGGGGGGGAGGGAGAGGGAGAGGGAGAGGGAGAGAGAGAGAGAGATACAGAGATAGAGTGGGAGGGAGAGGGGAGAGAGAGAGAGGTTTACCCTAATCTGAGGAGCACCCGGAACCCAAGTAGCACACACTATATTTCCTACCTTAAGGATGGCTCTTTGATAAAGACTAATCAGGCATTGGATTAAGCTCACGCTCAATCATAGTGTTTATGTTAGCAGCTCCAGTTAACTGAAGAGGAGATAAAACCTGTTTTTGTTGTGATCCCAAGTGTGGGATGGGGAACAGACTTGTGAGAGAACAGGTGATGTTTATCCACTTAGAAGTTCAACCACTTCTTGAGGGAGCTTGATTGTTGCCAGCTGAAAAACATCCTTGAACAGACTCTGGGAGGAGATACATATCTATGAGACCAAAACAGGAGGCGGGGCTTTCTGGGTCTTGGTGTTGTTTGGCTGTTCGTGGCTCCACTTCGAGGTGCTCCTAGAGAGAACTGTTCCAGCGAAGGCTTTAGGGCTCTGGACTTCTGCTGTTCTGGGTCTCGGCTGCTGCTCCGGGTTCTGCTGCTGTTCCAGGTTCCAGCAGCAACTTTCATTGAATTGCCCGTCTGTTGAAATCCTGCTGACTATGCCAGGAGAATCGTTCCTAGGAATTGATACCCAGAAGGCTTCATTCTTGTTTTCTTTAATCTTCTTTTCCTCTCGTTTAAACTAGTCAGGTTATAAGGGAGGTACACCCATTTTATGAGTTCATAATAAAGTGTAATTATTAAGGAAATTCCTATTGGGACTCTAGATGAGAGAACAATGGGAGAATAGCAATGTAGAAGGATCCAGTGGGTCCTAGAAACCTACAAGTAGAACATTATGATAGGCAGATTTGGGTCAAGGGGTCCCGCTCAAACTAAGGCACTAGCCAAGGACAATACAGGCGGTAAAATTTAAACCCCTACCCTGATCTAGCCCATGGACAGGACAGTCTCCACACTTGAGTGGAGAGAGGGATTTGACTTTCTCATGTACTCTGGTGCCTCACATTTGACTATGTCCCCTGGCGGGGGAGACCTAGTGGCACTCAGAGGAAGGACAGCAGGTCACTGAGAAGAGACTTGATACCCTATGAGCATATACAGAGGAAGGTAATCCCTCTGAGGAACAGTCATAGGGGAGGGGAATAAGGGGAAAATGGGAGGGAGGGGAGAATGGGAGGATACAAGGGATGGGATAACCATAGAGATGTAACAAGAATAAATAAAAAAATAAAAAAATAAAAAAATAAAATAAAAGGAAATTGAGCCTACAGTTAACTGAGAAACATTCTCTGTAGAAGGGAGGTGCTAGTTGTTTCTAACAACCTCAGAAGCCAAGTAGAGCTTTGACTGTTCACTAAAAGGCATGGGGTGGGCATTCGTCTCGTCAATTGCTGCCAAACCCACTGCAGCTCTTAGGTTCACTTGCTTTTCACATCAGATCTACTCCACACAAACGCTGCTCATTGTAGGTTATGGCCATGCATGATTTCTGGAAATCTTCACAATAAGATTGATGGATGAGGCATAGTCTTGGTTACTCTTTTGGCTTTCAGCTGTGCTTCAAGATGAGGCAGTTTACCTTAGAGAACAAGTGTCCATCTCTCTCAGAACCTGGCCATTTACCAGAAGTTCACATCTCAGTAAGCTCTGACTAGGCTACTGATGGATGTACTAAACAGAAGAGACAAAATAGTTGTCAAAATCGCTGTAGTGCATTAATGATGTGTGCAGCTCAAAGACGGCAGAATCCAGATGAAAATGGTCCTGATGAGGATCAAGAGGAGAGGTGCAGAAGGCTGGACCCAATACAGCTCCTGCAATGACAGGAGAACAAAGCAAGTGACATTTTGTCTTTCAACAAGAACAAGAAAGCATTGAGGAAAACCTAGGATTTTAAAATACTTGATCATTCTCAGGTGACCCTCCTAGATACCTCCATCTCAAGTCTCGAGGTCACACTTGTATCAGGTCTTTCACCTGGGTGTAAGATACCTGTAAGCTCAATTTTCTTAACAACTATATTTTATTATGAACTTATTAAACGAACCTATCTCCCTTACAACCCGACTAACCCAGACAATAGGAAAAGGAGACTAAAGAACACAATAATGAAACTTTAAAGATATTACTTCCGAGGAACGATTCTCCTGGTGTAGTCAGCAGGACCTCAGCAAACCAGCAATCCCACCAATGCTGCTGCTGGAACCTGGAGCCTCAGCTGGAGTCCAAAGCCTGGAAGTTTTCCCTGGAGCAGTTCTCTCTAGGAGTGTCTCTTGAAGTGTTGCAACCAAAAGCCAGAACAATCCCAAATTTCTCTCTCCCAAGCCTCTTGTTTTGGGCTCTTATATATATATTTCCCCTCAGAGTTTCTACTAGGATGTTTTCAGCTGGCAACATCCAAGCTCCCCCACGAAGTGGTTCAACTTATAAGTGGATTAACATCCTGCTCTCTCACAAGTCTGTTCCCCATCCCACACTTGGGATCAATGCAAAAACATGTTATCTCTCCTACGGATACCTGCTAAAACTGTCAGAGATCCGCTACCCATACAACATGGCCCCAGGTCTTGCTTTCAGTTGGTATTCTCTGGCCACAGGAGGTAAGTTGCCCTCTAAGTGGCATCTAAGTAGTCCTGTTTGTTTTCACCAATATCCAGCCCTGTGAAATTGTGAAGGAATGTTGTTATTCATAAAGTTCATATTTAGGAACCATATGAGTTTCAAAAATGATGACAAAAAGATTCAAAATGATTTCCCTAAGTTTACAGTGTTGCATTAGTTTGCATTAATAACCATCGTTGGCCACATCGGCCATTGCCAGAGGGTTGAGCATGTCTGGATTGCAGACAAATAGGGATGAGCTTGTCACTGTTCTTAACTATATTAATTACACTCATTAAGAGACACCCCATATCACAGCCTCTCCCTATATGTTCAACACCCCCCCCCAGGCATAGTACCAGTCAGTGGACCTATTTTTGCCAATATCTCATGCATGATGAACTAAGTCCTGGCAACACTTTAATTGCAGGATGCCAAGAACTATAAAAACCTTCTTATCATCAGTGTGATGTCATCACTGTCATCTAGCTCCAGAGTAATATAGTATAAATAACCTAACTGAGACACCCACCCTTATAAACTACATCATAAAACCACTTTCTGGTCCCATAAAATATAAGTAATTAAAGGCACAGGCCCTGTTCTATTTCCCTGGAAGCAGATCCTGGTGCGTTTTCTAGGGGGCTCCCTCAGAGAGGAATAAAGTTGGGATAATATTCTCAGAATATGGCTATGATCACAATTAATGCCTTTTAAAAAATGGCTTCTGATGATCAACTTTGGACTTCAGAAGTCACTAAATCTGAGAGTCCCAAGTCATGTTCTTGCTCCAGCAGGGCCCCATAACGTCCTACAGACAGCATCACCAACGGGGGACCGAGTGTTCAAATATGTGAGTCTCTGCAGGACATTTCTCACTCAGCCAAGCAAACAACTTTCTGTTTTGAACAGAAAACTGTTTGCTGAAGATAGCCTATAATATGTTAAAATACTTAACAAGAGTGAATATAAAAGCACTCAGTTACATATATTCACAGATGGGCCAAAGTCATAGTCATATGGCTTGATTTTTGCATTTACATGTGCTGCTTAAGGCTGAGAAAGACAATGATATAAGTTTTAAATACGGTTAAAATCACTGACAAATTGAGCCCTTAAAGATGTGTCCCCTGCTAATAACTCACTTAAATTTGATCCCAGAGTAAGTTCCAGAGCTAAGCTGTACCTCAGGATTGATCTCACCTTGAGATAAGAGGTTATACTACATGACAGTTAGTCACTGGACAAAGTCTGCCCTGCCCTGGAGGACTTATTATTAATTTCAGGTCAGGAGCTTGATGTACTTCTTTGACTTCAAGTAAAAAGAAGTCTAAGCTATAGATAAACTAAAGTAATTGTTAACATTTGTTTCCGTTCCAATAATCTCCTGGTTCACATGTATCTATACTATATAAAAGTCTGAGAGAAATGAAGTTGGGGCGACAGCGTTTACTGTTAGTCCTCCTGAATGCTTGTCTTTATCTCTTGTCTTATCACCTTTCTATATCTTTTCTATCTTTTCCTATATCTATTCTATCCCCTCATTTCCATATCTAGGCACTGGTCAATTCTGCGGCAGGCCCCAGCACACCATGCCTTTATGATGATTCTTCATGTGTAAAGAAACAATTATTATTTTAATATTGAGTTAAACAAATAATACCTTATGTTTTTAACTCCATAGTGTTTAGCTCAGCATTAAAGTAATATATATTAGCTATCTTCCATTATATAAAAAAAAGCATTTTTCTAATGCTTTTAAATCATTCAGGTTATGTTTTCAACTTTCATTGTCTCCAGCACAGTGAGAAGTAACTTATGAGCTTGATTGTGGCCTTTTTTCCTCATCTCCAGTTCCTACAATGGGCGATTCTTCTTTATTCTCTCGTTTTCCTTTCTCTTCATTCTCCTTGGACACTTTCTGTTGCAATGATAGTGCAGAAATGAAAAGTCCCTCTCACAGACGCCCACCAGAACACACACAGGATTTGTAAGAGAATTCCCTTTAACTTCCCGTGCCCTAAACTATGATAATACCTGTAGAAGGTTCACTTGGAACAAGATCAGTATCAGTATCAGTAAGGTTTTTAAGATATTGAATTGAAGAGAAATGACTCAGTGGTAACATGCACTTGGTAGCTCTGGGTTGGGTTCCCAGCACTCATATGGCACATAATAACCTTTATATTCCCATTCCAGGGGATCTTGTATCATCTTCTGGTATCTGTGGCCACTGCATGTGGGTGGTGCTCAGTCCTACATGTGAGCAAAACGTCCATATACATAAAGTAAAAATAAGTAGATCTTTAAAACTAAAAATATGAATTCCAATTCTGAAATCATTTACTGATAAAATCTGGAGCACCATAAAATTACTTGGAAGTACTCTATATATTAGTCAATCTTGTGACGGCTGCGATGAGCACCTGTCAGAATCAAGGGAGGGAGGGTTGGTCTTGGTTCCTGGTGTTTTGCCTCCATGCACTTTAATAGGACACTGTGCTGGAAGTGATGGTGGTGGTGGTGGGTGCCACAGAATTGGTTGCTCACATCACAAAAGCCAAGAGAAAGGAGACAAGACAGGGTAGAATGGTACCACTTTTTGCTGGCATGCTCTAGTGAGCCACACCACTACTGGCTAGGGACCAAATATTCAGCACATGACATTATATCTGAGGAGGCTTCATACTCAAGACATAAAAATGCATTCAGATGGAAGATTAAACTAATAATGAAAGATATGGCTAGAATTTTATTTATTTTAAAACTTGATTACTTTTTATCTATTTAGTAGTGTTTGTGTATGAGAGAGAATATATGTGTGCATGTGTGTATGTGTGTGCGTGTGTTTGCATGTGTGTGTGTACAGATGTCTGTGCCTGTGAACATGTAGAGACCAGAGAGTGCATAGGATCCCACAGAGCTAGAGTTACAGATGTTTGTGGGAATTCCCATTTTGATATGCCATACTTGGATTTGAACTCAGGTCCTCATGCTTGCACAGAGAGTGCTCTTCACCGCTGGATTGCCTCCCTAGGCCACAATATTTAACAATAAGCTGTTCGCTAAATTTGAGTCTATTTTTGATTTCTAAACATTTGTTTCTGACTCTCAAATTTAATACATCAACAGTTAAAGATGCTGATGACAAACCAGAGATTAATACACACCACCCACAGCTATTAGATTCTCTTCAGTAAACAGCAAGAATCTGCTTGAAAAAGAGGTGTGAGAGTACAAGGCCACCCCATAAGTCTCATCAGTATACTAATGTGACAGCAAGACTCAGACCACTACAACTACACACAGAAAAGACCAAGGACAGTAGGCAGTGACACATGTGACTATGCTGGGAACTCAGGGCCACCCACAAACTTTGTCTTTTCAAGATGTGGACGGGGAAAGAAAGACTCGTGCAATGAAGATCAAACAACATTCTACAATTCTCTTTCAATGATTTTGCAATATCAGGAAATAACCATCCCAAACTGTCTTTGCAGGGCATGATGGGATCTTTAGATCTAGGGTTACTCTAGGTAGCGTGACCTCCTGGAATTTCCAAGTTTTGCGTGGTGACCATGCAATGGTTTTCTGACTATCTGTATACTTTGAATACACTGTCAACACCAGCAAAGAATCATTTATCATATCTATATCCTACTAGGCAAACATTGTGGTATCATTCAGTGGTAAAGCTAGTCATTCTGGTTGGTTTCCAAAGGACAAATAAAGCATTAGTTGTCCTAGAAAAACAGATTAAAACTAATTGTGATGGTTTGAATGTGCCCTCTAAATTTTGTGTGTTAGATATCTAGTCCTCAAAGTTATGTATTAATGGCATTCAACAAATGGGATCTATGAAAACTTGTTATTTTTTAAAAGCTTTCTCTTCAAGAATGAATTAGCACTCTCATGAATTGCTAAGTTATTGTATAGGTGGCTGTATAGGTTATAAAAGTGAGCTCTTTCTGGCATGCTTGCATTGTCTTGCCATCGTACGTCCTTTGTTATACTGTGGTCCATCACAAAGACCCTCATGAGATGCTAAGGAGGACCAGCTGCATGCTTTTGGACTTCCCAGTCCCCAGAATGATATGTGAAATAAACTTCTAACCTTTATAAATATTTTACTTTGTAAAATGCTGGTATAAAACATAAGACTTACTAAGATACTGGCACACATATTCAGCATGTTGTTTTTCCCTTTGAAGAAAACTTGGTTATCAAATTGCCCTTCTCACTTCACTCTTTGCTCTTGATTTTATGCAATTAAACAGTGCCAATGTCGAGAAATGTTTATTCATGGCATATCAGCTAATTCTTCCCTTCTACCTTTGTTAATTTTCTAGCTTTCAAATTTCACATCTGTTCCTATCTCCACCCCTACCTGGTCTTTACTTTAGGAAATGGACTCTCTGGAAAACAAATTTTATGTCCATTCATGTCCTCTTCCCTGGAGTGGTATTGAGGCATTGTGAAAATGGTCCAAGTTTTGTTCTGCCTAGAAGTAATGAAAAAAGTTATGAATATCCCAGGGTAAAAACAGACATAGTCTCCCACTATCCTAGAAGAATACATACTGGCACCTGGAGAGGGGATTTTTTACTGGTGAGAAAAGTGAGAAGTGAAAACTTAAAAACTTAATTACACTGTTCTGCACAAGACAAAGAAGGCAAGAATTCAGAGTATTGTAGTAAGATGACCTAGGACCACAGCAAAGATAACTGACAAAAAGAGGACACAGAGGAAAATCCAGTGATCATGGACAGGACCCAACTCATGAAGGGATAACCAACTGTGATTTATCTATTTATTTATTTATTTTATTCATATTACAACTCAATTGTTAAACCATCACTTGTATCCTCCTGTTCCTTCCTCCCTCCCACTTTCACCCTATTCCCCTCCCCTAGGTCTATGACCGAGGGGGACCTCCTCCCGCACTATATGGTCTAGACTATCAAGTCTCATCTTGGTAGCCTGCTTATTATTTCTTTGAGTGCCACCAGGCCTCCCCACCAAGAGGAGGTAGTCAAATATGGGGCACCAGAGTTCATGTCAGAGTCAGTCCCCACTCTCCACATAACTGTGGAGAATGTCCTGTCCATTGGCTAGATCAGAGTAGGGGTTCAATGTTTACTATTGAATTGTCCTTGGTTAGTGCAATAGTTTGAGCAGACCCCCCTGGGCCCTGATCCATCCTTCATCATGTTCTTCTTGTAGGTTTCTAGGATCCTCTGGATCCTTCGATTTCCCCATTCTCCTATATTTCTCTTACCTAGAGTCCCAATAGGATGTCCTCACATCTATCCCAGTCTCCTGGTAAATGAAGACTTTTGTGGTAAATCTCTTTGGGCTAGTGTCCAATTATAAGTAAGTATATACCATATGAGTCTATATGCTTCTAGGTTAACTCACTCAGTATGATCATTTCTAGTTCCATCCATTTGTCCACAGCTTTTGGGATTTCCTTATTTTTAATAGCTGAGTAGTATTCCATAGTGTAAATGTAGCACAGTTTCTTTATCCATTCTTCAACTGAGGCACATTTAGGCTATTCCCAGGTTCTGGCTATTATGAATAAGGCTTCTATGAACATGGTTGAGCATATGTCCTTGTTGTGTGCTGGAGTATCTTCTGGATATATTCCAAGGAGTGGAATATCTTGGTCTTGAGGAAGCCCTATTCTCAGTTTTCTGAGAAAGCACCAGATAGGTTTCCAAAGTGGTTGTACAAGCTTGCATTCCCACCAGCAATGAAGGCGTGTCCCTCTTTTTCCACATCCTTACCAGCATGTGGTGTCACTTGAATTTTTAATCTTAGCCATTCTGATGGGTATAAGATGGAATCAGATGGAATCGCAGAGTCGTTTTGATTTGCATTTCTCTGATGACTAAAGACGTTGAACATTTCTTTAAGTGTTTCTCAGCCATTCAATATTCCTCTGTTGAGAATTCTCTGTTTAGCTCTGAGCCCCATTTCTCAATTGGGTTATTTGGTTTGGTTGTGTTTAATTTCTTGAGCTCTTTGTATACTTTGGATATTAGCCCTTTATCAGATGTAGAGTTGGTGAAGATCTTTTCCAAGGTTGTAGGCTGTAGCTTTGTTCTCTTGACAGTGTCATCTACCTAACAGAAGCTTCTCAGCCTTATGAGGTCCTATTTGTTAATTGCTGACTTTGAGGCCTGGGCTGTTGGTGTTCTGTTCAGGAATTTGGTAATGTTTCATCCATTTCTATCTTTTGAAGTAGCTTGAAGAGTATTGGTATTAGCTTTTCTTTGAAGTTCTGGTAGAATTCTGAGATGAAACCATCTGGCCCTGGGTTTTTTTTGGTTGGGAGACTATCAATGATTGCTTCTATTTCTGTAGGAGAAATGGGACTATTTAATTTGTTTATCTGATCTTGATTCAATTTTGGCAAGTGGTACGATCAAGAAAATCATCCATTTCCCTAAGATTTTCAAATTTTGTGGCATATACGCCTGTAAAGTAGGATCTTATGATTCTTTGTATTTCTTCAGTGTCTATTGTTATGTCTCCCTTTTCATTTCTGATTTTGTTGATTTGGATACTGACTCTCTGCCTTTTAGTTAGATTCACTAATGGTTTATCTATCGTGTTGATTTTCTCAAAGAACCAGCTCCTGGTTTTGTTGATTCTTTGGACTGTTCTCTTTGTTTCTAATTTATTGATTTCAGCTCTGAGTTTGATTATTTCCAGACGTCTACTCCTCTTGGGTGTTTCTGCTTCTTTTTTTTTCTAGGGCTTCCAACAGTGTCATTAAGTTGCTTATGTGGGATGTTTCCAATTTCTTTATAAAGGTGCTTCGTGCTATGAATTTTCCTCTTAGCACCGCTTTCAATGTGTCTCACAAATTTGGGTATGTTGTATCTTCATTTTAATTGAATTTTAGGAAGTCCTTAACTTCTTTTTTTATTTCTTCCCTGACCCAGGTATCATTAAGTAGAAAGTTGTTTAGTTTCCCTGAAGCTGGAGCTACAGAAAGTTGTGAAGTGCCTTATGACAAGGCTGGGAACTAAAACCAGGTCCTCCAGGAAAGCTGCTAAGCCATGTCTTTACCCTTAGCCTCTAGATTCTTAAAGCAAAGTACTATGTGTGGAATATGTAATGTGAACATTATAGACTCCACAAAGGCTATAGAACATAATGCACTTGGCACACTTAGTTTTTTTGTGAAAAATAGAGAAAATCTGAGTGAAGGGAAGAAAAGTTGGCATTTGGGCTATACAGATGCAGCTTTGAGTTGGAGGGACAGAGATTTAAGATCTTATACAGGAAAGGGAGAATATGGCGCTACGTGTCTCAAATGAGGAAAACCACAGCTCTGTGTGGAGCAGGCACATCATCTAAAGAGTGTTAAAAGCATATGCTTGGCTTGCAGCCTTCTTCCATTAGTCGTTTTTGCAGTAAAACTCAAAACATTTGGTGCCTTGAAAATGTGTTATTTCTTCTTCTTTTTTTTTCAAATATATCTTTAGCTATTCGATGTCATCTTCCAGGTGTGTCACATCAAAAACACATAGCCAAAATAAGAAGCACATTTACACCAAGAGAAATAACATACTGTAGCAGGGGCTGCTAAATGTAAAAAAAAATACTTAGAGAACCTAGAGACAGACTCTCACTCTGTAGCTCAGTCACATGTTCGAACTCTAGCCTTCCTTAGTTTCTTGTCTTGTTCCTGAGAGAAAAGACTCTGATGAGATAAACCTGAAGGAGAAAGGATTTATTCTAGCATGGAACAGTCAAGGCAGCAGGAGCTCCATGCAGTCGGTCACACTGCGATCCCTATCAAGAAGCAGAGCAAATGAATGAATGTGCTGTTGTTCAGTCTTCCTTCTGCGTTTATATAGTGTAGGATCTCAGCCAGCGAGTGGTGCCACCTCAGTTACTGTAATCAAGGCACCCCCATGAGCATACCCAGAGGCACCTCCTAAGCAATCACAGATTCCATCAGGTTGACAATTAGCACAATAAACACAACACAGACCCCCATGTTCCCATTCCCACGTGTCTATTTGGCCCTTCCTTCTTGACTACCTTAAAGATCTTTCACTTCCTTTCTGCCATCTAACATTTGATCTTCCTTTCTAAAATCTGGCTCTCTTCTAATGTCCTTTATTTAATTTTTAATGCCAACTCCCATCCAGTGTCAGTTATGCACAGCCATCATAGATACTGACTTCCTCCCCCTGCCTATCTATTCTCCCAAGTCTTCAAAATATGACAGTGACTCCTTTTCGGCCATTACTTCAGCATTCTTTCTCCAGACTACTAGAGCGTCTGCCTAACTGGTGTGCCTGAGTTCTTCCATCTTATACAACTCACAACTAGCCCTGACAAGTGTGGTGCTTTGTATATGAGATTTCCCTGACAGGCTCATGTGCGGAACACCTGTCCCACAGCTGGGGGTGGTGTGTGAGAAAGTTATGGAACCTTTACGGGGTGACCCTTGATGTAGTAAGTGGGCTGCTGGGGGAAGACCTAAGGCCTTACCACATGACCCACTCACTTCCTGTTCACCCTCTGCTTTCTGAACATGGATACCATATGACCAGCCAGCCTCCTGGCTCCCGCTACCATACCATATGCTCCTGGCTGGCTGCCAGACCTTCCCTGCCATGAAGGACAGCATCTCTCAGAACCATACACTAGAATAAACTCTTTTTCCATTAGGGTTGTTTATGTCAGGAAACTTAATCACAGCAACAAGACTAAAATGAAACCCACGTGAATCCTGAACTGCCCATCAGCTACATCTTAGTGTTAGAGCGGACTTAGTTCCAGTCCATGCATGGTCCTTGGTTGATCCTTCAGTTTCAGCAAGCCCCTCTGGGCCCTAGTTAGTTGGCTCAGTTGGTCTTCTTGTGGAGCTTTGGTCACCTCCTGGTCCTTTTCTCCTCCCACCCCCCCACTCACTTTTCCACAAGATTCCCTATGCATTGCCCAATGTTCAGCATCTGTGAGTCTCAGCATCTGTTTCAATCTGCTTCCGGGTGGAGCCTCTCAGAGGACAAACTTGCTAGGCTCCTGTCTGCAAATATAGCAGAGTTTGTAACTATGTTAGCATAGTATCACTAATAGTGTCAGGAGTTAGCTCTCTCCCGTGGAGTGGGTTTTGGGTTGGGCCAAGCATTGGTTGGACATTCCCTCAATCTCTGTTCTATCAGCTCTATCTTTATCCCTGCACATCTTGTAGGCAGAGTAAATTTTGGGTCAAAGCTTTTGTGGGTGGGTTGGTGTTTTCCTCCTCCTACTAGTAATCTTGTCTAGTTGGGGGGTGTCCTCTTCAGTCTCCACAGCCCCTGCTACTAGAGTCTCTGCTAGAGTCCCCATCACAACCTCCCAGGAGCCTACCCTGACTTAGGTCTCCAGCTTGTCACAGTGATGCCCCCACCCACAGTTTCTTTATTTCTTCTCCCTCATTCTGATAAAAAGAAAATCTTTTAATCGTTTATGTTCTGAAATGGAACAACCAATACTTGGAAAGAAACCCATAACACTGGACGATGGAAGAGATAAGTGGTTTCTTTGAAACCAGTCACAGTCTGTGCTAAATGAATGAATTTTCTATGCAAGATCACTTTGAATTATTAACTGAACAAAGACAAGGTAAGGTAATGAGCATCAGACTCTCATCACTGAACATCAATAATCTAAACGAGAGAGACTACGTAAAAGAAGGAATATGGTGGCCAGTGCCTCCTGCTTCTCTGTGATTCTCTGATGATCTCTAACTGCACTTCAGACTTAGAATGGACCATAATGGTTAATTTCTTATATCAGCAATAGCTGGCATTTACTAAGTGGTTAGTACATGCCAAATAACCTTTTAAAGCACTTCACTTGGTGGAAAAATCACCAAAACCTCATAATAACTCTGTAAGTGTCATTACTATCTATCTCACTGTTCAGATGAGAACACTAAGGTTATATACTTGATATGGAATGGAATCGAAGTGAAGACACTGTGGCTTCAGAGATCTATATCTGTGTTGCTTAAGAACAAATCTAGAGACCTTCCTCGTCCTTCTTAGTCTCTTATCTGTACTGGACACTATGTGGTCATTCTCCCAACTCTCACTGTTTTTTAATACAATTTAATTTTAGCTTTATAAAGAATGTTTTGCCTTACTGCTAGAAGTATCCCCTACCTAAAGATTCTCTACATTTCTCCTGATGAATTCACACTTTGAAATACAGCCTCTGTTATGAGTGGTACTGAGAGAAACCAAAATACTTTCTCCTAAATATAAGGACTGTTGATTTCAAAAGGATCAAAGCACAGAGGAAGTCTCTGCCCCATCCCAAAGCACAACAGTAACGCCCATAATGAAACATCTTCCAGTCTCCTTTCCATTCTTCACTCCCCTCAGGTGGGATGTGAATTCTGTGCTATATGAATGGCTATGCCTGCTTATCACATCAGAGAGAGCACCACCAGATGACACTGTCAGCAGGTTTTATTTCCATGAATTTACCTTCTTATACCTTGCCTCCTGGTTCTATACAATCCAGAGGATGATTAATAACAACAACAACAATAGTAATAATAATAGTAATAATAATAATAACATTATTATTATTAATATAAACTATAGCCACTTTTCGGTTTTGAATGAGTGAGTTTACTAAGTATGTACCAAGCCAAATTAGAAGAAGGAATCGCAAATGATAGATGGATGATAGATATATAATAGATGATAGATAAATATGTAAATAGATAATAGATGACAGACAGGATATAGATAGATGATATATCCATAGGTAGATAGATAGATATAGATATAGGTATAGATATAGATATCTGAAGATTATCAAATTGGGTGCTCAAAATACAACCTAAGTCAAGTAGGAAGCTTACTGGAGTTCACAGTAGAAAGAATTGGACAGAGCAGAGTGACCCCTCAAGTTTGGCTTCCATATAAAAGACTGCGTAACAACAGACAGGGATAACACCATCAACTTGGATGCTCACTCACAACATCTGTCAGAAACTGACCAGTGAAGTTGGGGCAGACATCAGTAGTACTTGATTGAGCTGACTTTCCATGACTGAGCTTCCCATGGCTGATCCTCCCATGGCTACACTTCCAGCTTCTCTTGTTCTCTATAGATACTTTTTCTCCCCGTGGGATAAACAATAGTAACATTTGTAGGAAATGGTTTACCTTTTAGCTGGTCTCAAGAGCACAGCAATGTTTTCACTCTTGGGTCCTTTAGTTGCACTCTCTCTATCAAAGAGATCGCTGGTAACCCATCTATCCTAAACCAAGGGGCCTAGGAGGACATTTTGAGAGAATATGTTTGGGTCTGAAATGAGGGTGGTGGTAATCCTATTTCCTGAACCAGCTTCTCAGTGAGCTCAAGCCTCACATGACAAGTTATAACCTAATGTCCATTGCTCACATGTTAAAGCCTGGGGCTGTTTTTCCTTTGTCACATCTCTAAAATTTATTGTTCTTTGCTGAAACACTGTTTAAAGCATACTTCTACATGACAGCCTTGAATTGCAATTGCCTTTCTCTGGAAATTGCACTGTATCTGTAATTGAACAAGTTTTTCCTTTGTTACTCTATCTTTTGTTGCAGGAATCTGCCCCAACTGCAAATTTAGGAATTTAGAAAAAATCTGTATTTTATATATACCCATTAATATCATTACATAAAACCTCTTAATTTGAACTACCTGCTGTCTCCAAAGCAAGAAAATATCCTGCTGGGGATTCAAATAATGTTGATTGTGGTACAGAGTGTTAGGCTTATAAAGAAAGTATCTCTCCGGCCTTAGGTAAAAATTTTAACTAAAGATATAGGTTATAAAATTCAACTATCAGATAGCATAGTTGCTCTCCCCATAAATTTATCACCTTCAAAATCAGCTACCAAGACCTCACTCCAAGAAATTCAATCTGTAACTACATCACAAGAAATTGTTTTTGTTTTTTGAGGCAGAGTTTCTTTCTGTAGCCCTGATCTCTATATATATAGACCAGGATGGCCTCAAGTTCAGAGATCTGTCTGTCTCTTCCTCCCAACTGCTGGGAGTGATGGTGGCACCACCACTACCATGGCTTGACTGGAAATGTTCTTTAAAACTGTGTCAAGCCGGGCGTGGTGGCGCATGTCTTTAAGCTGGGAGGCAGAGGCAGATGGATCACTGTGAGTTTGAGGCCAGCCTGGTCTACAAAGTGAGTCCAGGCAGTCAAGGCTACACAGAGAAACCCTGTCTCAAAAAACCAAAAACCAAAAAACAAAAAAAAAAAACAAAAAAAAAACCAAACTGTGTCCACACTGAAAGCTTCCTTTCTTGTTAAGTTTCCTTAAATGATGTAACAACTCCTTGAATTAAGTTTAGATTGTATTGTAACAAATCTAAAGACGATTTAAGTCTGAATGGGATTGCAACTAGACAGATGATTCATGAGTACTTGCTGCTCTTGCAGAGACACTAAGTTCCCAGCATCCACATCAGGTGACACACAATCATCTCTAACTCTTACTTCAGAAGATCCAATGTCCTCTTCTGGACTCCCTGGGAACCTTGACTCACAAGTGCACACTATCCCATTAAAAAATCTTGAAAACTTTTTGAAGTCTGTGGTGGCAGACTCGGTGGCATAAGCCTGCAATCTGAACTCTTGGGAGATGAAGACTGAAGGGTTGCATGTTAAAGGCCTGCCTAAGCAAATTAGTGAAACTGTCTCCAAATTACAAAAGTGAAGGAGGAAACTAGAGACGTAGCTTGGAGGTAGAATGCTGGCATGTGCGAGGCCTTAGGTCCAATCCCTGGTACTATAAAAATTAATAGTATATGAGGAGATATATGTGGAGTACATGCAAATACTATACAATTCTGTACAAGGAGCTTGAGTTTTCCAAGATTTGGTATTTGATGGAACACTCCTTCCTGGATATTGATAAATGACTATACAAAGACTGTATATATAAAGCACACATAAACTTTTGGATGCTTAAGCAGTCAGCCAATATGTTTGATGAAATGAGAAGGGTGGCAAATATTTATTTTTCAATGGTCTAGGAGTTAATGCACATTTGTTTATACTATGGCTAGTTGTCATAAAGTTGAGTTATTCCTGCCCTTTTGCTAAAAAGTAAGATGTTTCCCCTAAAATATTGGAAAACCAAAGTATTGTGAATTTATTAAGATATTTGTTAAGATGTCTATTGAGAAAATGTTTCTTCATTTCATGTTATAAGGGGGTAAGTGATTGACAATTGGAGTGTTTAGTCCTCTGTGTCAGGGAAGTCTGGCGCCTGACCCCGAGGCAGCTGTCACATTGTGTCCACAGCAGAGAGAGTAAATGAGCATACTCAGGTAACTTTCTCTTTGTGGAGTCTGGGGCTCCAGGATACAGAAAAGCGCTGCCTACAGTCAGGAAGGGTCTTATCCCCTCAACTAACCCAGTCTAGGCAATTCATCGCAGACATGCCTATAGGCTTGCCCGCTTGGTGACTCTAGACTCTACTCTGTGTAGTTGACAATCATTAACCATCAGTGTGAGGATCTATAGGAATGCGGGTATCCAGCAGGCAGCTGCATCACCAAAAGGCTCTCACCCCAACATAGTGATGTCATTGGTGCTCCCTGCTCAGTGTGCAAATAATTCTACTGGAGGGTCTGCTCTCCTAGCAATTGTTTTGTGTTTCTTTATCTGGGGAGAAGCCTACTCAGTTTTCTTTGTCTTCATGACCTTGGTGAGTCTCATAAGCTCCAGGGTCTTTTGAACCTTCCTCTTCTTCTGGGAGGGGATGTGGGAATCTAAGAGTTCTTTGAAAAGAAGGTATTGCCACTGCAGCTAGATAACCCCCGCCTTTCTTTCTCTTTCAGAAGGTGAGCAGGCCCCACCCTTCTGTTTCTTACATGGCCACTTCCACAAGTAGCAAGTCAGTCCGTCCTGGGTTTCAGAAGACTTTGAAGTCGCCTGTTGTCTCATCTCTGGCTTCACATGAAGAATGGTTTTATTTCTAAAGCCAGATTGGATCTACATGGATAATTTCAATAACCTTCCTATTTAGGTCTCTGGCCTTACTTACATGAGTGAAGACCCTTTTGCTCTATAGATCCTGGGACTAGGAGATGGACATTTAGTGGCGGCGGCAGTGAAGGCGTTATCTGTTTTGCCTGCATTAATGGTTTGGGATGTGATCTTCAGGGCTCCCTTATCATAACCTTTGCACACCTTTGTTGCACACCTTTACACACAGTATGACGAACGGGGTATGAAGACTATTGAAGACCATGTATTTCAAAAATATTCGTCACCTCCCACTTCACCAATTTCAATGGTACAAGTGATTTCCCAAAATTTACCTTTTACTGTTTGATTTCAGAAGTCCAATACCACTCCGGCTTTTGAATCTTCATTAATGTTCTATTGGTTTCTATCCCTGGAAGCTATTTGGATTTCTTTGATGCCTGTTGTTTAAATGTTCACAGTTAATAGGTTTGGGGTTGGACAACTTCTGACTCCTGAGCTGAGTGAGAACTGGTGTGTTGTTGTTCTCTTATTGTCTAAATTCCGGGACCTGTTGTCCAGGTTTTTTATCTGTTAATTCCTTTTCCCTGTTTGACTTATTGGCTCTACATATTTGAAAATCCCTTGCTTAGCTGCCCTGGGTAAAATCTACAGCACAATACTGAACAGGACTGGCAAGCATGGACGTGCTTATCCTATTTTGACTTCAGTTAAAAGTGACTATTCTTTCCTAAGTAAATATGGAGTTAACAATGGGTGTTTCACAGATATGCCTTAGTAGACCGAAAAACTCCTATTTATTTCTTGTGTGTGAGGAAAGGGGTTGAATTTTGTCAAATGTTCTGGGGCTGGCCTACAGGATATAAGATGGAAGAATAAGACCCCATGTTTATGTTTTTGTTTGTTTGTTTGTTTTGTCAACAGCATCGCATTTCTATTTCTCTCAAATGTTGCCTATTTCCCCCTACACACGGCTGGTCTCTGCTTACCACTTAAGCCATGAAAAACAGGAGAGACTGGGGTGCCCAATCACACCCCAGCAAATCAATAATTATACAGAAGAGACCCAATCTCTGCCTGCTATAGAAGGGATATTCAGATACCTTCAGAATAGAAAAATGGAGGGAGGGGAAATCACTGGGCAGTACATCATACCCGATAAAACCCAAATAAAACTCCCCAACTCTGGGGTCACCTTCTCTACCCAAAAAGTCTATTATACTGCTGATAGATACTACACTGCGCTGTTTTCCTGTCTTTTGATTCTCTGTGACCCACCAGCTTTCTCTTCATCTGTTGTGGATCATCTTCGTTGTCTTTTAGTTCATGATATGACTTCCTATTACTTCTGTCTCTTATATCAACCTTGGGTTTGTGCGATAAACCACACCTCAACATACTCTATTAATACCTTTCTGGCCACCAGGTTCCTTTGCTAGTATTTCATCAATGATTTTTGTTTAATAACCATGAAGCATAGGGAGTTTGTCTTTAGTGTGTGTGTGTGTGTGTGTGAGACAGAGAGATGTCATTGATCTGGTCTCCTTCACAATTACATTTTGTTGTTGTTGTTCAGCCTTCTGAGAGGTAGGGTCTCCTGCTGAAGCCCATGCAGTCCCTCAACTGTGTTTAAAGCTGGTCTTTAACTCCTGACAATCCTCAGTCCTCGGCCTCCCTCAGTACCGGCTTCACAGGTGTGAGCACCATGACCAGCGTTGTTTTGATTTTTGGTTGTTGTTTCACTTCCCAAAGGAGACATCATTGAAAAGCCAAATTAAAGCACTTCGGGTAAATCTAAACTTTTGTATTCAGCATTGAAAGCAAGATGTATTTGGGGGGCTTCCTCCGCCCATTTTTGATCCCTCTTCCTGAAGACAGGTTATTAAACATGCTTTGCGTATTCGGAATCGTTATATTAGCTATTTTAATTGCTCCGAACCTAAAGTTTATAGACTGACAGTCAACATTTACAACACAGGGCCCCTACACTTCCTGAATAGCACTCGCGGTTTACCTGGATACCAACTCACCTCTGAACTGTAATTTGCCAGAGAGCCAGGTATCTTTAGCGTTTTTTTATATCGGTTGCGCATGAGCCACAAGAAGATAAGCGACAGACAAACACATCAGAGGGAAAACTGACGCCAGGTAGAGGTGGTACCTTTAGAGTCAGGGATGGGGATGGGTGGCCCGGACGCCTGCTGATTCTAACTAGGAACAAACCCACTGCGTAGCTTAGTCTGCACTCCAGAGGCGCTAGGTGAAGACCTGGGAGACAGCATAGACTTTTATTGCTCGGGTAAGGGGCTGAGCGGAGGGGGGAAACTTTCCCACGGCCCCGCAGGGCCGAGCGAGCAGGGCCTGCGCGGCCGGCGGGTCTACGCGGGGTCAGGCTCGGCGCCGCCCACGCGCGGCTCGTGGGAGAAGCGGAGCGGGCGCGCAGGCGGATGCCGGGCGCCGAATCCCAGGCCACGGGGTCCAGCTGCGGGAGCAGCTCCAGCGCTTTCGGCTGGGTTTGTCTCCTGTCGCTTCCCGTCTCCGGAGCCGGCCTCGCCCTGGGTGCTGGGAGCCGGGCGGGGCGCGGACGCAGGTAAGGGCCGGTCTGGGCCTGGCGCAGCCCCCGGGGCCCTGGGCTGGACGCACCGCAGACTCCGGCCGAGCCTCCGGTGACGCTTGGAGGCTCAACTTTCGTACTCGATGGCCTGGCCTGGGCAGCCGCGCGGCCGGCACGGCCAGGGTCTGGAGCCGGGTGGGGCGATGGTGCCGGGGGCGTGGCAAGGAGCCTGCCGGGTAGGAGTGAGGGCTGCGGGCGGCCGGTCCCCGGCGGGGCTCTCAGCGACTGGGCGGAGGCGCACACCCCCTTCCGCGCCCCGCTCTGCACCGACCCACTTTCTTTTGTCTGGTGCTTTTCAGACCTGGCGTGCCAGTTGCTTTTGTTGCAGCCCTGAGTCGGGACCTTGCAGACTTTGTGCCAGGCTGAGGTGATGAGCGAGCTCTAAAGTGCATCTGGACCCTGGGGAGCCCTGGGTCTTGGGGGGTGGGGAGGGGTAGTTATTATGAGCATGGTAATTAGCAGTAACATGTGGCTTTTCCAGATAACCCTCGATATTTTTGTAGCATCTAATAGTTTTAAGTGCACCCGTAAGAGCGTTTATTAGGTAACTTCAAAGGAGCGTGGTGTGTGTAGGTTACTTATTACCCCATTTTATAGACCAGACACCTGGGGCACCCACGAAGGAAAGTGATTCTATCAAAACGAAGCTGGTATTAGAACTTGCCAGACACATCTTTGCCTTGCATGACCCAGTTGCTCTCCGGGCCTCAAGCAAAATTTAGTGCTTGAAAAACTGCCAGTGAGGTTCTGTACTGGCTAGTTTTGTGTCAGCTTACACAAGCTAGAATCGCTTGCAAAGAGGGAACCTCAGTTGAGAAACGCCATAACAAGTTTAACTAGGGGTGCGTTTTCTCCATTGATTATTGATGTGTGAGGGCCCAGCCCACTGGGGATGGTGCCAGCCCCTGGGTTGGTTGGTCTTGGTGCTGTAAGAAAGAAAACTGAGCAAAGGAGAGAGGCAGTGAGCAGCGCTCTGCTCCGCGGTGGCCTGGACTTCAGCTCTTGCCTCCAGGTTCCAGCCTTGAGTTCCTGCCATGATCTCCCTGGATGATGAACTACAAATTGTAAGATGAAATAAACCTTTTCCTCCTCGAATTACTTTTGGTCACGTTGTTTCACCTCAGCAATAGAAACCCTAAGGCGGGTTCTATTTTATTTCACTCGTTGCCAAAACAAGTCAAAACAGGAAAACTTTCTTTAAAAGCACAGAGTGGAATCCTTTCAGACTCCTGAAGTAGTATCTTTAAAAGTAGTTCTTAAAAGTCTGAATAGTTCCCACTGTGGAAACTTAGTCTTAGCATAGAGCGAAAAGCATTTGACTTGCCAGTCTTTCCTTTACTGTACAAGCATAGTGCCCCGTAGCGTACAAAGACATTGGTGATGATCATGGCAGAAGTCCTCAACACAAACAAGTAAGTATACTTGGGAGGAATTGAATATGTAGGAGAATAGCCATCCCTATGAAAAGTAACTTATATAATAATTGCATGCATATTGTATTGTTTTCTTATCTCTCTACAGCTTTTAACAGTTAACCAATTTTCCTGGGGTTCTCCTTTAAATTGTTTTGTCAATTTATCTTCTATTGCCCAATTTCCCTCTCATTTGTATTTGGGTTTTCAAAATGAAGGTTTTCATCCGAAAGTTGAACTTGCTTTCTATGTAGTGCTGGCTAGAACATTTATGAGTGTATATAAATAAGCACCGTCCTCAAACTCTTTTTTTTGTTGTTGTTCTTGTTCTTGTTTCTTCATGTTTTTGTTGTTGATTGTTTTGTTGGTTTTCAAGACAGTGTTTACCTGTGTAGCCTTGGCTGTCCTGGACTCACTTTGTAGACCAGGCTGGCCTTGAACTCACAGAGCTCCGCCTGCCTCTGCCTCACTGACTGCTGAGATTAAAGTCATAAGCCACCACGCATGACTAACTTAACCTATCTTTTAATAAGTAAATCCCATATACCAGACAGGATTTTTTTTTTCCAGGCAGTGAATTAGTAATCACTTTTAATAGGCCACTGTGCTATTTTATGATATACCTACATGTGTAACAATACTTTGTAGTTTTGTGCTACCTGTTCAGTAAGGACCATAAAGCTAAACATTTTTACCTGAATTTTGAAAACTGCAGCACAAAAAACTTTACAGGACAGTTTATGTGGACTTAACAATTCTCTTTACTTTAACCACCTCCACTCAGCTGTCTGGGAAAAAAAAAAGAGCTGTATAGGAAAAAAAAAAAAAGCAATAGTTGGAGAATGAAATCATAGCTAGAAAATCATTTGAACTGGGTGGGGAAAAGCTAGTTTTTCTCTTCATGGTGTGACTATGCAACTATTAAATTTTTTCCTCTCCTAAACGTGTTATATGGTTTAAGCTTTTAAAGCGATGACCACCTAAGGAGGCTAAAAGGTTACTGGGATAGGGCCACTACTGTTCAAAATTATTTTGAATCTTTGAGTCATTTTGCAAGCAACATAAAAGTATTGTTACTTTTTATAAACATTTGCCTTTGCATTTTGTTAAATCAAAACACTTAATTTAACCTGAGCACTATTTTATTTGCTGAAGTTTGAAGAATGATTTTGGCATGGCTGTCAAGCTAAGTTCTACCTTTGATAGTTCATACCTATTCAAGATATTTAAAGTATTTTCTGATGAAAGTAGTTTAAAAGAACTATTTAAAAAACAAGTTAGGCTTGGAGATGTAGCTCAGCGTCCACCCTCAGAACAATCAAAATGAAAAATGTCTAACAATGATGCCATCAGAGTATAGTTACACCCTGCCTAGAAGGCTACATTAAAAGGAGAAATGCTCACTTGTAGCTTAAATTCTATACCTGTGTGTACATTGACATCTTGTCAAACATTTTAAAAAGAATTAATTTTCATTGCAATCTATTGGTTACCTCTCTTTTAGCACACTTGACTTTTTTTTTAAGTTAAAGTAGAATTTATTTACACAGATCACATATCTTACCAGAAAACTGCTAGGCTGAGAATGTATTTCACA
The DNA here is from genome assembly GCA_907169655.1 of Acomys percivali. Lineage (NCBI taxonomy): Eukaryota > Metazoa > Chordata > Mammalia > Rodentia > Muridae > Acomys > Acomys percivali. Next base: position 24,686,560 of record OU015758.1, on the reverse strand, counting down.
TAGAAGCTTGAAATTCACATCAACGAAACTATAATTTTTGTAACAATGTAGGACCAGAGCTTGGTTCTACTTATATTTTCAATCTAAGACAAAGGCAAATGCTTCATATTTTAGATCCTATCACAGGAGCTCCCTCTTAAAAGTGCCGCCCTGTCCTGTACATTTTAATACCTCTTAGCATAGATACTTTTTTCTTAATTTTTTTCCCCAGGTTTGAAATAGTTACAAGTATCTTGTGTGCATTATAGACTCTCTTAGTCCATTTATGTGACTATGACAAAATACCTGAAGCTAGGTAGTTTACGAAGAGTAAGAATTCATGTCTTACATGGCTGAGATATGGGGAAGCCAAAGCGCAGGTGCGGGATGTCCTGCCATCGGAGGAGAGTTCACATCCCTGCTTCTAAAGGGAAGCTGGATGCTTTTGGCTGAAGGGGGGACGTGTAAAAGGGGGCCTGAGCTAGTCCACTCTAGCCTTTTAATAAAAACATATGTTTAGAAATTAAGAATCTCCTACAGTGCAAAAGTGAGAAGGAAGTGATCGTAGGAAACAGATGGTTCTTTAGTTGTAAACTGGGAGGGATTCCTTATGCTGATGTTTCTGCCGTGCGGCATGGAAGGCTGATGAACACAGGCCAGAGAGCCCCATCCTGCCCCTGTCCTGAAGCTCTCCTGACACGGAGTCCTCTTCCAGCCCGTAAACTGGACAAACAGCCCTCGGCCTCTTAGCTGACTGTAATTTGGCTTTTGCATATTTGTTTTTGTTTTCAATTTTATCAGTTCTTCTCTGGTGGAAATGGGTAGGCAACAGATGGGTATAGGATGTCTCCTGTGGATAACAGAGCAGAGAGCGGAGAACCAGATCAAGATGACCTGTCAGAGACAATGAAAAAGGTCTGGCTGCTTTGTATATTAGGTACCTCCTAGGCCAAAGAGCTAGGCAGGTGAGTAGAGACATGATTGTGATTGCTTCAGACTGATTGTCTGATACCAAGTCTGGCCAGAGCTCCCTTTCATTGAGCTTAAATGTGTATCAGAAGGCAGAGAAATGAGGCAAGTGAAAAGACATCACCAGAAGTACCACAGGACAAGGAAGAGTATCACTGAGAGGAATTGTGGTATGCCATGAATTTTATAACTTAATTGGTGGTGGCTTCTTGAATACTGTGCTCAGTGTGAGTGGTACTCAGACTTCCTGGATTTCCACAGAAAGCAGAACATTTAAACCCTTCATTGCTTTTGTGAAGTAGACATTTGGGTATTATTTTAATATTTTTATGTAATCATTAGAAAACTTACTTAGAAATATATATATATATATATGTGTGTATATATATACATATATATATATCAAATAAACCAACCTGATTTCCTAAGAGCACTACATGATCTTAATTAACCATTGGGCCCTCTTTCCAGCCCTCATAAAAATGTATTGACTGAAGAAGATTGTGCTATTTAATAAGTACTACACTAAAAAATAACAGCTAGTTTTAAAGGTAATGCTAACCTTTTCATGTTTCATCTTTGCGGTTTTAGTTTAAAACACATGGAAGGCAAACCACTTTCTGATATTGCTAATTGAAAAGAGGAAAATAGTGTATTTTCTAGTGGATAGATTAATAGAATTATAAATAATTTAATATATTTTGTAACATAGTCATCAAAGCAATGTCATGAAACTCATACTTTGTACTATAAAGTATCTCTAGAGTATCTTTACAGATTAGATCAGCTTCCCCCACCCCCTGCGCCCCAACCTGGACATCAGCTTCTTTTGGTGACATTTGCTAACTTTATTCTGGTGATGCAAATAAATGGTGCTAATAAAGTACTGTGAACAAACTAAGGACAGGATGACTTTGGTTTTGTCCTGTGTGTGCCTGCTTTCTGATTTATCCCTTAATTATACTGTCTAGCACTAAACTGTCATATAGAACAGTCAGTGGTTTGTTTCAATAAGTTTCATATGGTTAGATTTATCTAAAATATTAGGGGGAAATTGTCTGTTTTGAGCTGTCCAAACTTTTTTTTTTTTTGCATTATTCACTAAAGGTATATAGTTCAACAATTATTCACATAACATTTCTGTTGTTTCAATATTATAAGTAACCTATAGATTATTTATTATTATTATTTATACAGGAGACTATTGATCAAAGATAAATATGATAGCATGTTGAGTGAGTGAGGTACTTATCTTAGTGCTTTGGTACCTGCCGGGGCCCCTGAACTCAATTTCCTTCAGATACCAAAAGGTGAAACCATTGGGGAGTTTGCAGTTCAGCAGAAAAGGCAAATGTAGAAGAAACAGTTACCAGTGTGATCAGTATTTAGAAAGAAAACTAGAAAAAGGCATTTGAAAAAAATAAGAAGAGGCCATACATAGGTTTAGGATTCATCCCATAAAAGAAAGGAACATTTAAGATGAGACTTGGAGGCTGTGACAAAACTGGGGACCCAGGGGCAGCAGCAGAAAGGAGCTGTCTGTCAGAGGGGAAGAAATTACAAGAAGGCTAAGTTGTGGGCTGCAGAGCAAGTGGCTGCCGAGCAGGGCCAGCTCCTGCCTGGTCAGTAGAGAACTGGGAAGTCTTTGGAAGAATAAGAGAATACAGTCCATTTTGCATCTCAAAGAAGGATGCCATGTTCAATGTGGAGGACTCAGATTTCATAAACCAGCGCTTTGGTGGCCACAACCGTAACTTCTGACCTAAAACTTAGGCGCTTGCACATTGCTTGGGCTGAAATCTCTTCTGGGTTCTGGCAAAGGCAACATCTACCCCATTGTACCTTTTAGAAAGAGCTAAAGAGGAAGCTCTGACCTCTGTTCACCTTGATCCCCGTTCCTCCTTTCTGCCCTTTGTCTTCAGGACTCTGAAAAAAAAAAAAAAAAGAAAAGAAAAAAAAAAGGCGTTCTTCCTAAGAGTGATGGCCACAATTCTGAGTGGCTTCATCTGTGGTTTGAATTAGTTTTCCTTGCAGAGGTGAACAGAAGTAGAAGCTTCTAGATATGACAATATGAACAAGTAAAGTACAAACGACTACCTCAGTTCTAGACATTTGATTAAACACCATCAAGAAGCCAGGCAGGTGGTGGCGCATGCCTTTAATCCCAGCACTCGGGAAGCAGAGGGAGGTGGATCTCTGTGAATTCGAGGCCAGCCTGGTCTACAGAGTGAGTCCAGGACAGCCAAGGCTACACAGAGAAACCCTGTCTCAGAAAAGCAAACCAAACCAAACCAAAAAACCATCAAGATACTGTTCATTGTATATCAGACACCTTGTGTTTCGAGGTTCTGAACAGATGTGGTGGTGCTGCTTGTACGTCTTTGCTGGGAGTTGTAGGTAGAAGGAGCAGACGTGTGCACCAGTGCCTTCCCGGTGGTTCAGTGATGGCCAGCAGCGTAGGCAACCGATGCTTTGCTCAGAGCTAAAGGTGGAGTGAACAGTAGCAGTGCTAGGAGCCTTAAACACCTTTGAGAGGACTGTAGGATGAATAGGTAAACAAGCTCAGGTTTCTTGCCTTATCAGTTAGTGTCTCATCTACTTGTTTAAGAAGGCTCCGTTATCTAGAAATATCTTCGGGGGCCAAAAATCTTTTGCTCTGTGTATCCAAAAAAGGCCTCTTTACAATTATTCTCTTTGTCCTGAGAAAAACAATGCTGAAGCAAGAACAGTGATTATCTGAATCTCTTTGATCCATTAAAGATAATATATCCACTGAATGTAAGTGTGGCAAGTTTTAAATGGCTATTAACTTTTGGATAAAACCATGCTGCCTATCATTTCTATATACTTAATATAAAGTAAATATGTTTTAGCCCGTATCTCTCTGAGAAATCACCTGAGGGGTGTGTGTGTGTGTGTGTGTGTGTGTGTGTGTATGTGTGTGTGTGTGTTGGAGGATCTTCATTTCCTTTTCATACTTGGGTCTTCACTTTTCCTGTGAGACTCTTTAAATCATTTGCCTACTATCTCACACTAAATTAGCATACAACCTGCATTACCCTTGTATGCTCTCAGACTTCACAATTTGGATATTCTTTATTTCCTTGACAATGTAATGGTTGCTGAGGAAATATGTATTGGATGGATAATTATTTGTAGCCTAAAAACATCATTTATAATTATCCATTTTCAACTTTGTGAGGAACCTCTATACTGATTTCCATTACAACTGTACCAGTTGGGACTCCCACCGGCAATAAATATGTGTTCTTCTTTCTCTGAATCATTGCATGAATGTACTGTCATTTGGTTATTGATCTTGGCCATCTGACTTGAGTTAGAATTGTTATACCTATAGATGATTGTATTACCCCTCATCAAGGAAGTTTCTCCTTTCAGTAAATGGTAATTAACACAGAGACCCACAACTAAACAATGTGAAGAGAGGGAGAGACTATGGAACACTGAGTTCTAAGTGAGATGTCTCTGTCAAACCCTCACCTCAAGGCTCAGGGATCTGTGAAAAAAGAGGAGGAGGAAAGGCTGTAAAAACCAGAGGTGGTGGGTAACTCCAAAGAAACACCTTCTTCCAGACACAGCATGATTGGTGTCTACATGCAATCACACAAACTGTGATAGCACACACAAGACCTGCACAGGGTCAAACCAGACAAAACCCCAGCACTGTGGAGGGGAACTGGGCATGAATTCCCACCCGTAGCATTTGCAATTGATATGTTCTGGGAAAAGGATACTCAAGTGTTCTCAAGCCCCATGCCCAGGAGTAACTGGCCAACACAAAATAGAGTCCATGACTTTTTGTGTGTGTGTGCTTTTTGTTTTCTTTTGTTTTATCTTATTGGGGGCTTTATTTGTCTGGATATATTCTCTCTCATGTTCTCATTCATATTCATTCTCCTCTTCTTCTTCTTCTTCTTCTTCTTCTTCTTCTTCTTCTTCTTCTTCTTCTTCTTCTTCTTCTTCTTCCTCTTCTCTCTTCTCTCTTCTCTCTCTCTCTCTCTCTCTCTCTCTCTCTCTCTCTCTCTCTCTCTCTCTCTCTCTCTCTCTCCCCCTCCCTCCCTCCCTCCCTGAAGAGGTGTGGAAGGAGTTGTGGGATGAAAAAGACTATGGTCAAAATAGATTGTATGTGAAAGTTTCAATGAAAAAAATAAAATTCACTTCATCCAGTAAATGGCACAGATATGTTTTAATGCCAGTAACAATATGGAATAAAGCTAGACTGGGCTATCCAGGTTTTATTACAATATAAACTTAATACCCATTCATTCTTTTTAGAAGCATGGTATCTTTATCAGAAATACAGATACTCTAATAATCAATAAGTTTTATTCAATGCTTTCAAAGAATGGGCTTGCAGCTTCTGAGTTTTCAAACTTACTTCTTCATACAGCATTTTAATTTTTCTTTGCTCTATATTTTCTTATTTTTATTATGTTTCAATATGTTTATATCTTATATTCCTTCATTTAACAAGTATATCCTTTATTTTATAGTTCTTTGATTACCTTTTAGTTAAAGACAATATACCTTAACTGAAAAAAATTAAATATTGGGAAAAAGAAAACACTGAATTTATTAGAATCACAATATACCCTCCCCCAAATTGAAACTGTACTAGAATTGCACACAGAATAGTGTTTAATTTTAGAGTCTTAGGCATGCAGTATTTTGTTAACTTACAGAAAAGAAATTTAAGAATCTGAAGATACACAGTTTTCATTTTGAGACGTTCATTGTCTTCCTATCTATGTGACTCTAAACATAATAGATGTCAATGGTAGATTCTCCTCGATTTTTAAAAGGTTGTAACTACTAACTACCATCAATAAATAACATTGACTGAGTTAAAATGTAGTCCTTCAAACAAACTTAGGAAATTACCATATAGTGATGTTGTGATTTGGATGGGTGATGTCCCCCACAGGCTTGCATGTTAAAACACTCGGTCCCCAACTGGTGCTGCTGTCTGGAGAGGCATTTAAGGGTGTGGGGTAAAGCCGGAGTACACACAGCATGTGGTAGCTTGTAGTAAATACAAGTATATACACAATTAGTTTCAAAGTCTTATTTCAGTGCTTTATTAATCTTGCCTATAGTTATTATACCTTACTTCCCCATAAAATATAGTCTATGAGATGTGAGGATGTGGTTCATACTCACTTATTAGTTTATTTTTAGTTTTTATTTATTTATTTATTTAAAATAATTTATTCAGATTATTATCCCCTCACTTGTATCTTCCCATTCCCCCCTCCCTCCCTCTTTCACCCTACTCCCCTCCCCTAGACCTGTGATAGAAGGAGACCTCCTCCCCCACTATATGATCACAGCCTATCAGGTCTCATCCTGATAACCTGCTTCCCCTTCCTCTGAGTGCCACGAGGCCTCCACACCAAGGGGAAGTGATCAAATAGGGGGCACTACTAGAGTTCATGTCAGAGGCAGTGTCCTCTCTGCCCACAACCATGGAGAATGAACTGCCCATTGGCAATATCTGGACAGGGGGTCGAGGTTTACTGCATGCATTGTCCTTGGTTGGTACGGCAGTTTGTGCAGGCTCCCGTGGGTCCAGATCCACTGGCCTTGATGGTCTCCTTGTGGGCCTCCTGAATCCTCTGGGTCCTTCTATCTCCCCATTCTTCCATACCACACTCACCTGGAGTCCAATAGTGAGTCCCAGCATCTTTCCTGATCCCCACTGAGTGAAGACTCTCAGAGGACATCTATGTTGGGGTAATATCCACCTATGACTCAGTATATACAATGCATGTCTTTCTGAGTCTGGGTTAACTCATCAGGATGATCATTTCTAGTTCCATCCAGTTGCCTGCCAATTTCAAGATTTCCTTGTTTTTAATAGCTGAGTAGTATTCCATAGTATAAATGTACCACAAGAAATGAGGTTCAGAGCTAAACATAGAATTCTCAACAGAGGAATATTGAATGGCTGAGAAACACTTAAAGAAATGCTCAACGTCTTTAGACATAGAGAAATGTAAATCAAAATAATTCAGAGATTCCATCTTACACCCATCAGAATGCCTAAGATAAAAAACTCAAGGGTCACCCCATAAAGGTTCCATAACCTTCTCACACACCACCCCCAGCTGTGTGACAGGTGTTCCGCACATGAGCCTGTCAGGGAAATTTCATATACAAAGCACCACACTTGTTAAGGCTAGTTGTGAGTTGTATAATGTGGAAGAACTGAGGGTTCCCGAGGAGGTGGACGAGGAGGATGCTAAGCGGCAGGAGCTCTATGGGAGCAAGGTAGGTTGGGTACTTTTTTTTTTTTTTTTTTTAAAAAGAACTTGGGTGCTTTCTAAGAAAACACTCATGACTGTGAATACCGAAGAACTATTAAGATTGGCTTCATCAGTTTGAAACCCAGAAGGGTTTAAGGTCAACAATTACTGAAGGAGATTAAGGGCTCTGTAATTCAGGATTTAAACAGGGTTAGAGTTAAGAAATTAGAGGCTTCAGCCACTGCAGCTCCTGTGCCTAGAACTGTAAAGCTGGCACTTTGGAGATAGCCCAACTTGTTCTCTTATTTGTGCAGATAAAGTATTCGATATCCTTGACTTAGAGGAAGACAGTATGAAAGGGAGCTTAGGTATCAAGCCAGCTCACACTACATAATTCATGTGCTAAACTACTTATTGAGGAGGAGGAACCATACATTCCAAAAGAGCCTAGACAGAACTAAGCCGCTACCTTCGGTTCTACTTAGTAGAGAGTGGCTTTTATGGTTCCAAACCCAATTATGATTCTTACAACTTCAGAAACTGATTCTGTGTACATCTTTGTGGTGTATCACAGCTCATCAGTTCAGTTTTAATTCCTTTCTGTGGGTTTCTTATGTTGGGGTGTTTTGTATTGCAGTGCTTCTGTGATCAAAACAGACACCAGGCTTGAAGAGCAGGAGGGCGGGCTGACATCCTACTGATTTTACAAAATCACCTTATCCGTACAGCCCATTTCACAGGAGAGTTACTGGGTACGATGTTCTGCCCAGTAAACCACCCCTGCTCAGAAGCGCATTTTGCAAAGCAGGTGTGAGCATTCAAGTTCATGCATCCTGCATCCTGAGATCCACTAGCATCAAAAGAATGCGACTCCTTAGTACTGCCAGAGGGGATAGTTGTTTTCATTTCATAGAGACCTTCAAGTAATACAACCTTTAGGAGATTGAGTAGCCTACAGAGTAATGCCTACAGATATATCATAGTGTATGCAAGAAAATAAATAAACATATGGAGTTGCTTTAAAGTAAAAATTGGTCAGCTATGGTTTCGTGCATTTGGAGTCCTGGCAATACTGCAGACTGAGGCAGGAGGCTTGTTTGAGTCCAGAAGTTCAAGACCAGCATGGACACCACATAAAAACAAAGAAAAGTCTCAAAGCCCAACAACAAAAAACAAAAGTGGTGTTGCTCTGCAGAGTTCTGGACTGAACAAATCAAATATCTGTTTTGTTTTCTATGTTGCTGTGCATTACTTTTTCATGAATTTGCCAATTGTACCTCGCTTTATTTTTAATCTTATTTTTAAAGGATTGTATTAGTAATAAGGAAATCCCAGATTCCTTTGTATGGATTTATACCTGTGCTGATGTTGACATTTTACCATAAAGAGTAATAATAGTCAGAGGTAGACAAAGATTTCAACTTCTTTATGTGGGTTGCAATTACGATGCTCAGTGTTAGAGAACATTACAGCCTAAGTTGGTACTAATGTTTTTTTCCACAGGGACCTTTTTGTCCTCCTTAAGCATTTTAAAGGATATAATCGGGCAGGAAAATTTGCATAGGCAACATTTTGGGGAGATCTGCTTTGTGTTCAGTATCAGTTCTCAAAATGTGTTGTTAAGACCCTTTAAGAACGTTAGTGTGTGGTAATGTTAAGGTGTGGTTTGCTTGTTTACCGTTTCCATTATATTGCAGACACAAACACATTTGTGGGTAAACAGAGCCACAGGCTTGCCTGTTGTCTTTTTATTCTTCACTGCCATGGGCATACAGTTAGTTTACTGAAACCAAACATATTGCTGATTTTAGTTTACCTCTATTACTAAATATTTTTGTGGAAAAAAAAAAGTAGGAAGAGCTTGCAAAGGCCTTCTGCATTCTGTTGACAGCTGGCTAGGCCCCTGAAGAAAAGGCCTACGTTTCAGTTGAGAGCTGCCGTGTAGCCTCCCTGTTGTGAAGTGTTTCCTAACATGCCTGGCAGGCTACATGTGCCCAAACATCAACATGTTCCGTACTTGTTACATGAGACAAAAATTTAATCTTAAAGTTAACATGAGGATTTTGGAAAAATTTGGGTTCAACACTGTGACCGGATGAGCTTTACTGTTGTCCCGTAATCAAAGAGTGTTCTTACTGAGGTTGATGGTAATTTCCCTGAATGTGATTTTTTTTTCAGTATTATGCCACTGACACGTTCAGAATTTGAGAGCTGTAACTTTCGGAACAGTTTTCCCAAATGTGCAGTGTGTTCAAGAAATGTCAGACACGATAGCAACATCAGGACATGTAGTGAAGTAAACAAGGGCCGATGTGTGCATGTGGATGGGTACGTGAAGAAAACCGCAAGGTCATGTGGATGCCGCTCAGAGTCTTTACACAGGTTCTTTACATGGTTTTCCCTGGTGTGCTAGTGTCTCAGGTCTGAGCTGGAGATGGTTTGAGCCTGTGGCCAACACACACGTTGTTCAAGTCTGTTCAAAGACTCCCCACATTGTTAATAAGTTGGGTTTCAGTGTCTCATCCTTCCCTGTAAAATAAGTCATTGGCCAGAAGCCATCTTGCTTTTATAAATAGATTGCTAGTAGATAACCATCGGTTGCTTCCCGTTTCAAGTTCAGGTAAGCATAAACACAGCTGTACACTTTCTCTGTGCTCCTCTTGTCCATAGCTCAAGGACTTCAACTTGCTTCCCACTGATTGGTCAAACATAGTTAATAATTCACATTGGAAAAAGAAGTGTAAGGAGCCATGCGGTGTGGTAACCTAGAGTCGCACATCTCTCAACCCTCACCAGAGAGGCTGTCTTTCTCCAGCAGAAGGAAATTAAGATGAAGGCCAAAAACTGATCAAATTGAAGAGAATTAGAGACCGTGGAATGCTGGGACCTTACTGGGCCATTTATATTACATCCTTATTGCCAAGAGATCATTATGGGAGAGGGGAGAGAAAGGTTGTAAGAGTCAGGGCTGTTACATGTGACAAGAAAACCAGTTTTCTGCAATAGTGGTTTCCAGACATAACAGGGCCTTTGCACATATGAATCCACAGCAGGTGTGGCAGCATGCGCAAGACCTGTACAAGCCCAAACCATACAAAATTCCAGCCTGGAAAGGTGAGGTGGACATGAAGTGCTACCTCCAGCTAAGGAGCTGTAGGAATGATAACAGCAGGAGCTTTAAGAGATGGCCCCTGGCAGGTCACCTGTGCTCCAGCGGAGGGTGCATGTACAAAAGTATTTGGGCAGCACAAAGTGAACTTGATGGAACAAAAATAAATAGAAGACACAAAGTTGAGTGAGCAAGGAAGGGGGCATAAATCTGGGAGGCTTTAGGAGAGCGAGGTAAATATCAAAATACGTTGTATGAAATTCTCAAAATACCCCACTCTCCACTCAGCTGTAGAGAATGTCCTGTCCATTGGCTAGATCTGGGTAGGGGTTTAAAGTTTACCGCCTGTATTGTCCTTGGCTGGTGCCTTAGTTTGAGGAGGACTCCTGGGCCGAAATCTGCCTATCATTCTACTTGTAGGTTTCTAGGACCCTCTGGATCCTTCTACTTTGACTTTCACATGTACTCTGGTGCCTCATATTTGACCATGTCCCCTGGAGGGGGAGACCTGGTGGCACTCAGAGGAGGGACAGCAGGCTACCAAGAAGAGAATTGATACCCTATGAGCATATACAGGGGGAGGAAATCCCCCTCAGGAACAGTCGTAGGGGAGGGGAATAAGGGGAAAATGGGAGGGAGGGAAGAATGGGAGGATACAAGGGATGGGATAACCATTGAGATGTAACAAGAATAAATTAATAAAAAATTTTTAAAAAGTTCTCAAAAGAATCATGAAAATACAACAAAACCTAAATGTAGGCTTTTTACAACTTGACACTTTCAGAACAGTGTGCGTATATTATTTATTAAACAGGTCATCTGATTTGCAAAAGATAAAGGGGCTGTGAGGCACTCTAATGTGTATATTGCTTGATTTCGACACGTGTTGTGAGTTTTTTTTAGGGTCAGATACTATACTTAAGTATGTGACTGGAGTGAGTACAGCGTGTGTTTTAGTAACTCAGATTGGTAATAAAAACATAACTAAGAATGAGACAACTTTATTCCTTCTGTGGGGATGTGTACAGAAGACAGGAAGAGGAATGAATTCTCCTCGAGTCCATCTGCTCTATTGGAGATTGACCTCATCTCTAAAGGATTAGAACTGTTGATTCACAGACGTCATAGGGAAAGAAAATGCTATAACAGGAAGAGATGGAAGAGATTCAAAGAGAGAAAGCATAGTTCCGAAGGAACTACGCAAATACCTGTGTTAAAAAGTGTATAGCCAAAGTTGTTAGGGGCAGGGATAGATAGTAACAAAATTACACAAATGTGTCAGGAAAGTTAATTGGTAAAAAAAAATATGACTATAATTTTGACTTTATAATTTATATAGTAATTTTTTAGCTTAAAGGTAATTTAAAATTGCAGCTTAAATTGCAAATTATAGATTCTAAGAGAGGGCAGGTAGACAAGAAGTCCTCCCAAGGAGCTGCTGGCAAAAGCTGCTGCTGGGAGAGTGGTGTCCAGCCTTCCAGCACTGTGCGTGATCATCCCCAGAGTCCATGCCCTAGAACTGTGTGACCCAGCTCAAAAAAAAACAAAACAAAAAAAAAAACAAAACAAAAAAACCAAAAAACAACCAAAAAAAAAAAAAAACCCTGAAAATAACCTCACCATATTTAAGTTTGTGGTTCTGTGTTGGCCTACATTCATAGTCACATGTAGCCTGTATGGCCACAAGTTAAAGGATGGACACATGTACACCATTTTATTTGTCATATTTCACCAGTTATGTTTAGCTTTATTTGTGATCTTATCACATGAATAGCTAGATTTCACATGACCAATCCCAATGAGATACTAAAGAGTCCTGTTGCAAAGATCCCTCGTGCTACCTGAAGAGCCCGTTACAGTTGGGTTTTGCTTTTGCTTTTCCTAAATTCTGAAGAGCAGTGTCATAGCTAATGTTTATCGCTATGAAGAGAAAGCATGACCAAGGCAACTTATAGAATCCAGCAGTTAAGTGGGGGCTTCCTTACAGTTTGAGAGGGTAACTATGTTCACTGTGGCAGAGAGTGTGGTCGCCTCAGGCAGACGACACAACACCAGAGCAGTAGGTAAGTGCTTAACTATCATCCACAAGCGGGAGGCAGAGAGAGGAGAAAGAGACTGGGTCTGCCGTGGGCTCATGACCCTCAAAGCCTAGCTCTAGTGGCACACTTCCTCCATCGAGGCACCACCTCCTAATCCTTCCTAAACAGTCCACCAGCCGGGAACCGAGCGTTCCAATCTATGACCCCCATAGGGTTCATTTCATTCAATCATCACTGTCAGATTTTTCAATCTGTAACAGATTACCTATTGAGCCTATTAAGTATGTAAGTCTCTCTACCTTACCTAGAAACATCAGACTCTCTTGAACTATGGCTCCGTGGGTGACATGCAGATTATTATACTGTCCTGTCCTTCTAGCGTATCTTTAAGGGGGTGAGACTGAGATCTCAATGATGGGAAAAGAACCAGCTCTTCAAAAACCCGGGGTGTGAGGAAAAGTAGTGCTGTCCAGTAGGACTGTGCTACCAGGCATGTCACCGAAGCCTCATTAAAGTAGTAACAGGGCAGCCTGGCAGTGATGGCTCAGTCTAGGCAAACTGCTTCCCACGCAGACATAAGGACTTGAGTTTAGTCCCTTTACCCACGTAAAAGGGAAGGCATGGGGGTATGTGCTTGTAATCCCAGCCTTGGGGAGACAGGGACAAGAGGATGCTAGGGGCTTTCTGGCTATTCAGTCTAGCCTAAACAGTGAGATCCAAGTTCAAGGATAGACCCTGTCTCAAACAAACAAGGCAAGGGGCAGGTGAGATGGTTCAATAGGTAAAGGGGACCTCTCCCTAAGCCCAGCAACCTGAGTTTAAGTCACTTACAGCCACATGATGGAATGAGAGAACTGACAATATGGTTTCTCTTTGACCTCAACATGTGCTTTGGCACACACACATGCCCACACACATATGCCCATGATAAATAAATACTGCTTTAAAATTTAGGCAGAGATGGGGCTGGAGAGATGGCTCAGTGGTTAAGAGCACTGCCTGCTCTTCCAAAGGTCCTGAGTTCCATTCCCAGCAACCATATGGTGGCTCACAACCACGTATAATGAGATCTGATGCCCTCTTCTGCCCTGCAGGTGTATATACAGGCAGAGCACTGTATACATAATAATAAATAATTTTTTTAAAAAAATTAGGCAGAGAGCAATAGGGAAAGGCACCTGATGCTGACTTCTGGCTTCTACATGCTCATACACATATGAAAGTGTCCACATACACACACCACACTGCACACACAACCATGCATACCAAATAGTGAAAAAGAAAGAGATTAAATTAACTTCATCGTATACTCTGCTAGTATATTAAATTTTAATTATGTAGTTAATGTACATTTTGTATGTTTCTCATTCTTATTTCTACAAAGTATTCAAAATATTTTATGTTTTTAATACAATCTGGATCGGCTACATTTCAAGCCCTAAGAATCTGCATCTGACTAGTCACTATCTATAGATTTCTACAGAATGAGCTGCCAGCACAAACATCTCTCCCAGAGCAGCCTCTTATGTTCATTTGACATCTGGACATTTGAAATACTGGTCTAAGATAAAGCTTTGGAACAAGATAAAAGCTAGATCCATAGATTAAAAATCATTGATAGGGAAGGGTTGTCACAGTATAGTTTTCAGTGCTAATTTCCCACTGGCTTTTCTGTTTTTCTTTCTATGTCACTGTACCTTAGGAGGAAATGGAGGAATATATGAGAGGGGCCAGAGAATCCAGGTTTGGGGCCACATAAGCATATGTGAATGTCTTCCTAGTTGGATATTAGAGTTATGTTTATAAAACTGTGTTTGTTTCTTTGTTTCTCTCTTAATCCAGCTATCACACAAATAATCGAGACCCCGCTTATTATGTGAACAATCTTCACAGCACAATCCTGAATGGTATTAACTCTATTCTTAACCCTCCAAGCTAATCTGGCTTCCTCCTAGTGTATATCTCAGAGACACTTGGATTTTGTAACTTTCTCTGATTCCTGGACCTCTGCCAGTGGCTCAATCGCTACTTCCTCCTCTAACTCTTCATCCCCTGATTGGCAGGAAGTCCAGCCCTGTTCTCTCCCCTGCTCAGTGATAGGCTATAAACAGCTTTATTGGCATACCAGGGGACAATTGGGGATGGTGTTTACATAACATTGAGACAGGAGAATCTCAGAACAAGGATTGCAACCGCATATGGGGTCGGGGGTACAGAAAGCATCATCTGAATTGTGCAGGAGCCTTATGCCTACAGTTGGCTCTGCTCTTGCTGAGGATCACTGGGTAAAAGAGGTTTAAGATAAAAGGTTAAGGATATCAAGGGGAAACAGAAGTACTCAGGGAGTTAGACAGGTGGTGGTGGGTTGGGGGTGGGGAGGGAGTTGCACAGCAACAACGCAGAAACAAGATAAAGGAAATTTTACAGATTAAAATCTTTGGCCTTCGTTGATGTTACATTTTAAATAAAGTGATCTGCTGGGCTATAGCGGGTTGCCAAAATGAGTCAGATAATGGAGGCAGAACTCTGGCCTAACTGCTAGAAGCTGAGAGCTGAGTTAACTGGCAGAGGGGCATGTTGAGCCCGCCAGCCAAGGGTGGGTGTTGCTGTTGTTGTTTTCTTTGTCTTTGAAAAGCAGGATCTCTCTACACATCCCAGGCTGGTCTAGCACTCAATGTGTTGCTTAGACTGTCCTCAAAAATCTCCATGTGCCTCAGCCTCCCAAGTGGCAGGATTGCAAAAGTTTCTCATGATAGATAACTATTACAGTTAAATCCTTTCTACTTGGATATTGTCAATTTGTAGGTTTCTTCTCCTATGGCTCTAACTTGTACCTGATGAAGTTTCGCCAGTTATATACATACATATCCATTTTTGTTTTAACCATGTTTTAGAATTAGAGGTTTACCTATCCCCAGCTCTTTGTTTATTGAAGAGTAAGTTAGAACTTCCATGAGCAGGGCTTAGGTGCATTGTTATTTCAAGCCCCTAATGCGCTTTTGATGTGCTAAGGATGATACCTAACTAATCTGTTTATAGCACAACAAGCCCCACTGAGGCAGAAGATAAAACAATTCATCTTCATGTTCTCAGAGTCCAGCATATGTTAAGCTTTCAGTAAATATTGTATGAATAGTTCTAAAAGCATTGATGGAAAACTGTCAAGTATAAAGCTAGTCTCACAGTTGATGGAGCTCTTCTGAACCTTAGCATCTGCACCATCAACAGGTATAGTAAACTACTTCACTGAGTGTTTTTTTTTAAGTCACTACAGTCTTATAAAAGACCACCACTACCCTTTTTCAAAAAATAGATTCCCCTACAATACATCCTGACCACAGAATCCCCTCCCTCCAGCCCTCCCAGCTCGCCTCAGCTCTCCTCTCCCGCTAGAACCACTCTCTATCTGTTTACTCTTCAGAAAAGAGTAGGCCGCCAAGAGACCAATAGACAACAGCCAAGCATGACAAAACGAGATACAATTAGCTAAGGTAAAAGCCCTCTTATCAAGGTTGGACAAGGCAACCTAACAGGAGGAAAAGTCCCAACCACAGGCAAAAGAGTAAGAGACACACCCACTCCCACTGTCAGGAGTTTCCCACATACAGCAAGCCAGCAGTCATAACATATATGTAGAAGACCTGATGCAGATCCCTATAGGGCCTGAGCTTGCCACTTCAGTCTCTGTGGGCCCATTTGAGCCCTGCTTAGTTGATTGGGTGGGCTGTGTTCTGTTCACCACCACTCTAAGCACCTTTTCCTCCTGGCAATGGGCAAAGGGACTCTTGCCCCCCGCCCCCACTGGCTATAGTACTCTGGAGAGCAGACCCTACCCCCTCCCTGGGCAACACAGTGTAGCAGTTCCTGATGGTAAAGGCATGGGTGAGCTAGCCCCAGGAGTGGGAGAGCTGGCCCAGCCCCTCACAGGCTGCAGCACTTGGGAAATTGGGTCCTCTGCCTTAACTGGGCAGCGCTGTTGCGCTGGCTCTGGAGGTCTGCCTCCAGGTCAGCTGTTCCTGAGGGCATGAGAGGTGGAGAGCTGACCCTGCCTCCTGCTGATGGAGTGTGATCAGTGGTAGAGATCTCTCCCTGGTGGTACAGATAAGGGACAGCTGAGCAACCACCCAGGCCCAGATCCAGGGCTCTGGGTTGGCCTACCCCAAAATCTGTATCATCTGTGAAAGGTCGGGACATGCTGAAAGGGCCAATCTTGCTGATCCAAAGCCGCAGGATCTCCATGACACAGGGCAACAACAGGATATCATAGGGTAGTCCTGCCGAGGATCCAATATTGACGGTGTCACAGAAGCCAGAGACCTCAAACCAAACCAAAGACTTATTATAATGAACATTTGCTAATGAAGACGTGTGAACATAGGAGTATAGTGTGGGACACAGTGTGACATACTACAGCCTCCACAGGGAGATGCTTTTCTATGCTTTGAGGTGTGTGTGTGTGTGTGTGTGTGTGTGTGTGTGTGTGTGTGTGTGCATGCGTGTGTGTGCATGTGTGTGTGTGTTTGTGTGTGTGCATGTGTGCATGCATGTGTGTGTGCATGTGTGTGTTTGTGTGTGTACATGTGTGCATGTGTGTGCGTGTGTGTTTGTGTGTGTGCATGTGTGCATCCGTGTGTGTATGTGTGTGTGCATGTGTGTGTGTGTTTGTGTTTGTGTCTGTGTTTGTTTTATTTGGGGGGAGGCTGCAAGAGTGAAGGGCAAATCTTAGGGAACAGGGAGATGAGTGTAAGCAAGATTGAGGTGATGTGAAACTCACAAAGAATCAATAAAAAGTTTAAAAACAAGTTTGATTTCCAAGTACTTACAGCAGCAGTTACAATAAAATAACCAGTTCAATTTCACTAAAAAGTAAAGCATGTATTCTTAAATTTTAATCCTTTGCCTACATTTTAATACGTTATCTTTACACTTCTTATAAAAAATTTAGACAGTATATTTTGATCTCATTTCCCCCATATCCCATTTCCTCCCAGAACCTTCCCACTTTCCTACCCATCCAAATTTATTTATTTTTACCTCTTTTTCAAAAAAAAGTCACGCGAACAAACAAAAATAGGAAACAACCAGAAAGCCACAAAACTACCCCACAAGAAAAACCAAAATGAACAATGAATATTTATAATTCCTTGCCATGATTCTTTTTGGAAAAAAATTATTCATTTACTTATCTTATGTGTATAAAGGGAGGACACATCTGCCACAGTTGTGAAGGTCACAGAACAACTTGCAGGAGTTGGTTCTCTCCCTCTGCCATGTTGGTCTGCTGGATCAAGTAGGTCTTTGGGGATGGCAGCCATTATCGCTTCCCACTGAGCAGTCCTCCTGTGATTCTTAAAAGTACTGCAGTGACTTCTTGGATTTTCTCTTGAGCTATGACTTTAAAAAAAAAATCAATAGTGAGAAACATCAAGCACTCTAGAAAAAAATAAGCTGGTGGTAATTGCTGTAGAGTGCCTTATCAGAATCAGAATTAAATGGAATTTTCTATGTCAGACATTTTATGAAGTGTTCTTTACTGTAGACATAGTAACTAGCAGATAGGTTCCTGTTCCTTCTCCCCAAAGCAGCGCTTGAAGTCATCCCAAAAGCTGCAGCAGGGCTGTTCCACAGAGGAATGGCCACGTTGTCTGTTGGGATTCCATAGAACACAGCTCCAGACTCTAGGGTGTGCTGTGCTCTCTACAGCATCCGGTTGGGACCTTCCAGAAGGCTACAGCTTACACTCATAATGCGCAGTGAATGAAAAACATGTTGCGTCTAGACAACAGGAAAAGCATGTCCCCTCAAGTGGTCTAGGAAAGGAATTTATGAAAGATTTAAAGAATTCTGTTGGGCTCAGAGCCAGGACCAATATTTTAAAATGCTTTGGGTATCAGTTAAAACACCCTTATCAATGCTGGGAAATGTTGGAAGTTCCTGCATAGGTTTAATCCAGCTGCAAAAATCCTGCAGCTGGCTGTGTCACCGAGCAGTCTAGACACTGATTTTTGCTCAGGACGCAGGGAGGGAGCTGGGTGTCTAGCACCACAGTAAAGGATGCTTCTTTTTTCTATACTTGTACCCTGCTGTTCTAAGGATTTGGAAACCAACTTATCCGATGCAGCTTATCATTTTAACCATTGTTATTGTTCCCACAGATGAAAAGAAGTGAAGAGTCGGCAACTAAACAACCCAGTGAAGAACAAATAAGTTCCCTTCACTGTTGGAAATGTAGAAAATGTATTGCAAGCTCTGGTTGCCTCATGAATTATCTTGAGAACCAAGTGGTTGAGGTGAGTTTTTCTGACTTCGAGAGTTTTAGAATGTAGAGATATTGGAGGCACACACTATGTGCACACACCTACTCCCCCACACCTGAACATATGACAGATAGGTTTTAGAATCTGGTGCATTTCAGTGGACAAAAGCCTAAAACTTTCATGCCAACATTTTATTGAATATAATTTGTATAGAATAAAACTTGCTTATAGCCTGATAAGCTAAATTAGCTTTAATATGAATCAGTCCAAGATATAAAACAGTTCTCTGACCCCAGAAGTCTGTTTTGCCTCTTTTCAGACAAGAGGTTCTCCCACTTCAAGGTACGTGCTGTGGTGCTCATCTCTGCAGGATGGCATCATCCATCCTTGTCGCTCTTTTCAATGAAATCAAATCATATGCATTCTTTTTGTCTTGTATTTTCCCCAGCATCAGAGTTTACGGTTTCACTTATATGCTGTGTGCAGCTGTTTGCTGATTCTATGTCATTTCTGAGTGTGACAGTTACCATTGTTTTCTGCTGAGGGACTTTTGTATTTACTCATTTTAGATTATATGTGCTTACTGTCGTTTTATGCTATGGCAATTTGTGTAAAGCCTTTCCTCTTATTTTGTCTTTTTTTTGGGGGGGAGGGAGAGTGGGAATGTATTTGGAGATGAGTATCTTAGTCATAGTGTAGATGTACTTTAAGTTTTTAAGAAATTGTTAATAGTTTTCCAAAGTGAGCATTCCAGTGGCAGTGTGTGAGAACCCCAGTTGCTTTAGTGTGTTCATCTTTGTGATTTGTCCACTTAGGCAGGTGAGCAGTGACATAGCGCTTGAATTTACTTTGCATTTTCCTGGCAACTGCTGATGGATGGTACCTTTTCATTGCTTATTGATTCAAATCCATTTAATAGTCAAAATGTTTATATTTATATTATTTGTGCTTTTATTATTCAGAGTAACCCTTTGAGGAAGATAATCTGTTACCTCTCCCTAAATATAAGGAGACTGAAACACCGAGGGTAAATTATTTTTGCCCAAGTTCATGGTATGTCTAAGCAGTGAGTCTGGACAGTTCTAGGACGTGTTGGGAATAGATTTGGAAGGGAGTGATGCCGAGTTAAAAGCAGCCTCTTGTGCTGTGAGAGATAAAAAGGCCCATGTAGCCTGATATGAGGTGTGCGGTGGTAGGAGTGGGAGCAGCTGGTGCCTGGTGAAGACGCTTCCCAGGAGAGAGAAGATGGAAATATATAGACTTACATGTGCACGTGTGCTTTTAGATATTTCAGAAATGCAATCTGTGAACTTTAAAATATAACATTTTTAATAATATAACCCAGTCATCTTTAGTCATCTTTACTTACTTAAATACCCACCATCAAACAGTTTAGGAACTTTCAGACACTCGGAGGTTCGCCAGGCCCACTTATCCCCAGCAGCTTCCCATCTGGCTCCCATCTCTGTGCATTGTTTGTATAATGTGTATCCATTGTAAAAATGTATGTAAGCTTTCGAAACTAACTTATAGAATGAAATGTATTTATATAACAATTAAAATGCGTTAATCTTACATATACTAAAATATATCTGGATATGCGACTACTAGAGACACACGAAATATTCAGAAGTAATAAGTAAATATAAAGCATTTTAAGATTATGGACGAAAGATACCACCCAAGCCAGAGAGAATATGAACAAATCATCAAAAAGGTGAAGGGATCACGTGACCCAGAAATCATTTGAACATGTACCTGTTGGTTGTGTTTGTGGCAGCCACTGCATTAGCACAGGTGGGAGGTGGAAGAGTCAACTCCACTTACTTATTAAAGAGTTCTGCCTTGAGTCCTGGAGTAGTCTTTAGTTCTTTTCCTGAAACCCCTACACACTGATACCTGCCCCTACAGCCCTCCCAATTGCAGTAAATACCAATCCACTATATGTTTGCTGAAACCAGTACACAGCTGTAACTCCCACCGGGGGTCTGTATATCAGGACATAACAGGCAGCTTTCATACAGTGTCATTTTCGGGAGTTCTGTGATACTCAAAAGCACACCGAAGACATTATCTGGTCATCTAGATTACCCTACGACATTTATTACTGATCAATAGTCCCCCCTTTTTTTTTTTATTGAGCCCCCACCAGGACTCAATACTGATTCAACAAACACAGGGTCCTGTATTACAGGCTCAGACCTTCGGATCACAGTCCTTCCTGACGCAGCAGGATAGGAGAGTGACCCCGGAGCTTCAAGGGCAATGGGCCTATGAAGGGAAGTGGGGATTATGGGTCACAGGAATGTCAACCTTTAGGCAGGTTGGGTGGAGACTGAGTCTAGAGGGGAAGTTTTTTTTTTTTTTTTTTTTTAATCTCAGAGGAGCTCAGGTGGAGTTTCTGGAAACTGCTGGCAGGTCTAGTTTATGGCAGTGCATGGTCATTCCCGGAATGCAGTAAGAAGTGAAGTCATCCACAGGACAAGCTCTCACAGAACATTCACAGACCAGAGCATTCATTGCAGAATATACATTACATATAGAATACGGCATTAATTTTGCCCCTACAGTACTTTGCCTTTGACAGTAGCTTTCTCATACTTTGGTCTCATATGATTTTTCTAGTTATCCTAAACAGCTTAGAGAAAGGCTGCCACCAGTGACCAAACTGTCACTGCCGAGTGTTCACCATCAGAACTTACAGTCCTGGAAAAGGCAGGTAATGTAGACATGCAAAGCCAGATTTTAAAAAAAAAAAAAATACTTGAGAGAATCACTGAGTAGTAGATTCAGTGTGTGGTCACTAGGGTTAGGAAGAAGCAAACAAATGCTTGAGCATTGGACACCTCTCTTGCTGCTGGTGGAAACCATGTCTAGGGAAACACCTTTCCAAGGCAGCCAGTCCTTCAGGAGACTCATGATCTGGACCTGCATGGTTTTCTTTAACTCCACCTGTGCTGTCTCTGAATCCTGCCCAAGGTTGCTGTTCAATGGCTGCATATTTCTTACATTAAAGTTTGAAGATCCAGAATTATCAGTGACTAAACAATGCTAGAATTGTTCAGGGGGACCGGGGTAGCAATTGTGATGGCATCCATAATTGTCTTATGACTTGAAGGAAACGGACTATGGTGTCTTCCTGTTCCTATATAGTTTGCTTGCTATGGAATGACCTGCTCTCAAGCATTGAACCCACTGGGTTTTCTGGCCACGGTGGTTTTAGTGACCCACTAGCCTGGTGGGTGCTCTCTAGAATTGTACTTCCGCAAGAGAGCTTTGCCAGCTCCATTAGGTCTCAACATTCTTGACTTCGGGGCTGGATCAGTAAGAGTAGTGACTGTTGTGGTTACAAAGACTAAATAAGAAAACACGTGCAGGACAGTCACCACTACCCTCAGCCTCAGAAATGTCCTACTCTGTTATTTTTGCTGTCTGTGCAAGGATTCCCACATAGATACCATCCTCCACAGGTGCCCTCTTCATTATGTACAACAGTGTAGCATTTGCATATGACCTATCTCTGGTCTCCTGTATATGAGATCAACTCCTCAAATTAGTTCTTGGACTTTAATGTCATTGCTTTATATGTTTTGTTCTCTTTTAGCACAATTCTCAGTTGTCTTTGAAATGTTCTGATTGCTCAAGGAAGGAGGGGTCAGTCCATGGTCACTGGGCTCTGTGTTCTAGGCCTGGAGTGAGGCAGCTTCTAAGATAGTGGGAGTGTTCCGCAGTGGCTCCTAGCATTACTGCAAACAGGATGGCCCACTGGAACCTTCAAAGTCATGCTGCCAGTGACCTAAGTCCTCCTGAAGTTTCCAGAACGTTCCCCCAAAGCAGCACCTGCTGGGTGCTAAGGGTCAGCGGAGCCTCAGAACATCTTATGCCCCTTAATCCATGGTCTTTTCTAATGTAAAACACACTCTTCCTTCCCACTAACCCCAAAGTCTTAGCTTGTTCCAGCCCCATTTCAAACTTCTAAAGCCCAGTGTCATGTAAATCAGATGTAGATGAGACTGGGGCATTCTCCTCCAGTGGGGAGACTGTGAAATCAGAATAAGCTCCATGCTTCTAAAATACAAAGGCCGGACAGGCCCAGGAAAGATTGTCTCCTTTGAAAAGGAGAAAAACAGACAGCTGGTCTCAAGTAGGTATGAAATCCAGTAGGGCTGAGGGTGCTGCATTTTTCTGGGAAAACAATGCTACCTTCTTTGACTCTATGCCCTTCAGAGGAGGATCTAGAAGCCTCTGGAGCCCTGTTGTGTCTCTTTACATTCCTGTCTGTGGTTCAATAGTTGTCCCACTGCCGTAGATTTAGTCTGTGACAACTCCATCCCTGTGCTGAGTTCCTGACAGCGGTCCCAGTAGGTTGGCTACATCCTTGGGAATCTTGCCTTGCTTCCTAGCTCCTGGATGCTGTGATTACTGACACCACCAAGGTTCACAGCTCGTACCTTCCGGATCATCAACCAGGGCTGCATAAGAGCTCATCCTTGGAGCTCTTGCACCAGATGTGGGGAGAAGAGCCTTGACAACAGCAGATGCCCGGGCACTTCAGGCACCTCTCTGGACACCTTGTCCTCAAGGCCCTAGCTCATCTTGAAAACCCTGAGTTGCCTTCAGCATCTTTCTCTCACTGTGTGCTGAGGAGGAAAGCTCATTTTCCCCTCTATCCACAACAGTTTCCTTACAAAAGGTCATTTGGCCACTTGGCCGCATCTTAGTGATTCCTCCCAAACATGGTTTACAGTCCCCATTCCATCCTGCTTCCCTTGAGTTATGAAGTTGGCCTGTCAATCATTTCCCCTCTACTGCAGTTTTCAATGTGTGCAGTTAGAAGAGACTGTGCAACATCATGAGTGCTTTGCTGCTTACACACCTTTTTTCTCCTGACAAATATCCCAGTTTGTCACACTTATGTTATGCCTTTCCTAAAGTCCTGGGACTCAGATCAGCCACATTCCTTGGCACCTTTTTTTTTTCAAGGAGAGCTTTTGGTAGTACTTGTTTGGGTTTTTAATTAAAAAACAAAAAACAAAAAAACAAAAAACAGGCTTGCTGTGAAGCCTATTTTAGGCTCAAGTGCTATCCTCCTGCCTCAGATTCCCTAATGCTGGGATTCCAGGCACTCACTATTATGCCCAAATTACAAAAAATAACCTTTGTTCTCATGTCCAATAACCTTTTCTCCTTGTTCCTCATGTTAGCCTAAGATCTCATCAGAACCGCCTCAGGAGCTTCAAGATGGACCTTCTTGTAGCTCCTTTCCTTCTGTGCCTTCCTGAGAACTGCCTTTACCAGTTGATTCATAGCAACCTAAACTTCTCCCTGCATGCCCTTCAAAGCCGTTCCAGCCTGTAAATGTTACCCAGTTCCAAAGCCCAGTTCATATGTTAATTAATAGCCACACTGCGCTTGCCTGGTGCCAGTTTTCAGCTGTGTTCTGTTTTATACCTTAATATAAAACACCACACAGACACAGAGTAACTTTAAAAGGACTTACTTAATTGTTTTTAATTATGTGTATGTATGTGTCTGGGTGTGAGCACGTACATGTGAGTACAGGTGCCCACTGGAGCCAAAACCATTAACTCCCCTGGACCTGGAATTTTATAGACAGTTGTGAACTGCCCAACATGGCTGCTGGAAGTCAAGTCTGGCCCCTCTGTAAGAGCGGCATCTGCTGTTCACCGCTGAGCCTTCTCTCCAGGCCAGAGGCACAGTGACTTAAAGGGGAAATGAATTTTACCTTTTATATTCTAGAAAGTAGAAAGTATAATACCCAGATCCTAAGCATTTGTCTTTCTACTGAAACCTCTTATATTTGTCTGACATTTTTGTTAAATTTTAATTTTAACATACAAAAATTTGGGGCTTGAGAGATGACCCAGTGTATAAGAGCACTGGCAGCTCTTCCAGAGTACCCAGGTTCAATTCCCAGCACCTACATGGCAACTCATGACTGTCTGTGACTTCAATTCCAGAAGATCTAACACCCTCACAGCAATGTACATAAAATAAAATAAATTATTTTTTTCAAATCAAATATTTTAGCAGGGTGTAGAGGTACACACGCCTGTAATCCCAGCATTCAGGGAGACAGAGGCAGGTGAATCTCTGTGTGTTCAAGGGCAACCTGGTCTACAAAGCAAGTCCAGGACAGCCAAAGGGTTTTGAGGCATAGACACCCTGCCTCGGAAAACAAACAAACAAACAAACAAACAAAAAATATATAAAATAATAATAAAATAAAAACCTAACATTTTCAGAAGTGTAGTTTAGGTTAGGCCCTTAATGCATACCACTGAAAATATCCATATTAATTAGTCTGTCATATGCTTAAATATGTACAGCCTGCACCAAAGGGCTCACCCTTCTTTGGCTGAGTCCATTGGTAAATATGTTTAGAGGGTTAGCCTCCAATACAGTTTGAACACGATCCTCAAGAGACCCTGATTTCTGCAAAACTTTTTAAAACTAAACAATTTTTGTTTGTTGTTATGTATTTTAATCCAATGGGGACATGTCTAAAAAGTTTGTAAACTAAAAAGTGGTGAGCTTTAACTTACACTGATGAGGAAGATAGAGAACAAACCATTTTCAATCTAATCCAGTAATTGTAACTGGTTAGTTAAGGCTTGTTGGGAACCTAGACTAGTCTTGGCCTCAGTCCACTTTTCCTTCCTCCTGAGTTCTGGGATTGTATGCACAAGCCACCACACCCAGCTTGCAGATGGTTTTTTGGTTGCTGTTCTCTGAGGATGCTGTTACTTTTTTCTTTGCTTGTTTTGATCAGTTTTTACTAGGGTACAGTTTTTGTACTGAAATGAGCATTTCAGTTGGTCTAACCGACGCACACTCATGTAACCATTCCGGCCGTAAGATGTGTGGTATTTTGCATCCATCCAGTGTTTATTGGACACCTTTCTTACAGACGTTAGTCCATCGACAAAGTCTCATTTGCTGGGGTGCTGTTCGCAGTGAGGACGGAGCTTAGTTACTCCTCAGCGGCTGTTCTCTTTCTTCATGTCTTCAGGAGCTTCCCAACTGTCCATGTCTGCCCTGTCTCTTTATGACCTAAAGACCTTTCTTGTCTGGAGCCAGGTGACACTCTGCTGAACCCCTAAGAGTTTCTCAAAACTTCCTACGGAGTTTTCCTTCTCCTTTCCACTGCTGTGGCAGATCACCCCCTGCTCTCAAGTGCGTTGTACCTCACTGAGGCGTGCTGCTTATCCTTTCCTCGGTCTCTCAGGAGTGCTCTCCAATTCTAGGTCTTTTGGAAGTGCTCTGTCTACACTTACAGTTTAATTATCAATTTAAGAAATACTATATCTTTTAAACATCACATGGCACGGTAGGAGGGTAGATTGGGATATATACCAACTGTACAGAATTGAAACCAGTAATTATCTTTTCCTCCTTTTATTTCCCTATGCCACGTCTCAAGAAAAGGGATTCACAAACCAGTCTGTATTTTCTTGGCATTCTTTTGAGGTGATACTAGGGAGCCACAAGTAAGAGAACCAGAGACTTCCTACCACTGTGCCCCCTTCCCTAGCTTTCTGTCCACTCGGTGATGTCCTCTTAATATGTTCGTGCATATTAAGTGCTCTCATCTTTGATATGGAAAATTGGGATAGTTGTCTTCTATAAGCTGAGTTGGAGTTCAGACATCTTGCTTGAAGTTTCCTTAGACAGCCGAAATACTTTTCAGAAGACCTTTTAGCTCCCATTGAGAGCATTGTCAATCTCTGTTGAAATAAGATTTTTAAGATATTAGAATAAAAATAATTTCAAAATCTTTTATTTTTCATTAAATTTATCTTTTACCTAATAAATAGAATATTAAAAATTTATATTTTAATGGGACAATGGGATGTCTTGATACATGCATATATATGTATGTACATATATATTGTATAACATTTAACTCAGGTTAAATATGCCTACCTCTTCAAACTTTCATTATTTCCTTATGATAAAACAATTCCAAAATTCTTTCTCCTTTTAACCCACACTTACTGTACTGTGTAAGAACACACCAGAACTGCTTGTACTTCCTAGTTGTGAACACACCCTTATCAAGGATTACTACTGATTATAACCAATAGTTCATGAAATACTGTTGTGTACAGCATTAAAAATAATGAGATGTGGTCTAACATAGAACAATGCCTCATGTCCTTTTTCCCTTTTAATTTACATTGTCAGGTCATTGTTTTCTTTGTTTGCCTAAAGGAAGTAGATTGAGCTGTCTTCCTTATAAATCTTACCAATATATAAATAAATACATTGCAATGTTTTATCTACACCTACTAAGATCTAATGGTAGAAAAGAAAAGTTATTGTAGGGCCCCAGAGGGTTCAGCTTGGGAAATTATACATAGATTAAATATAAATTATTCTGATTTGTCTTGGCTGTAAGTCACAACCTAAAGTAGGTGATTTAATGAGGTACATTTTGAGATGGTTCACCCCACTACTTTCACATATAACTATTAATAGGAGGATAGAAACTTCCTTGTTTGTTATTTGTTAACCTGACCACAGTGACAGCTGTGTTATTGCCTCAGAAATCTAAGAGAGAAAGCACTGCGATTGGTAATTGTAGAACTGTTCAGTATAAAAGCTGACCCAAAGAAATGGCGTGTGGGTGGGAGCCTTCTACTTTCTGTGTTCCTCTTGGGCAACACCTTCATGGCCTTTCACAGAGTGAAATATAACCCAGGTACCTAGCCATAATTTACAGGAGAGAAGCTGAGCCTAAGAGAGTAAAGGTCCTGGCCTGAGGTCACGTACATAATCAAGATACAAATCTTCACCCTGCTCTGCCCACCAGCTCTCTGACACAATGGGAAGCCATCATGCCTTGACTATTTATCACATTCTACATGACGACTTCAGACCTGTTTAAATTTGTGTTGATCTTGTACGGAGGATGTGCTTTTATGGTTACAACCTGGAGGGCTTTAACGTGGCCTGTCCCTTGAGATTATACTCTGTGACCCTTTGTGCTCACAGGTAAGGGTGTCGCTACCCTGCTTGTCACATGAAAAGTCTTATGGCCTACGTTAGGGAGAGTCAGGAAGTAGTTCCTGTCTTCTGATGACTTCGGGACAGAAGGGGGAGGAAAGCCAGAGTGCTTCCATTTCTGTTGGCTTCCAGCATGCCAGGCGTGTCAGTTCTCTTCCTATCCACCATGTTTATTGGTGGTCTGATAGGGGATGTAAGTGCTTCTTTATATACTTGACAGTGGAATCCAAACAAACTCAGACATTGAAGGTTGGGGACAGTTTCTACAAACAACTCTATTTAATCTCACATGCTGAAATAAAAATGGGGCGCTGGATATGTCGTTCACTGATGGTTTTTGAATCACGGGTAGTTATTTCCTGAAAAAGAAATTTGATGCTAGTTTCTGATGATGAGAACAAGGGATAGAAAGCAATGTATATTTGATATATAACTAAAATGAAGCTTTAAAAATTTTTTTCCTTTAATATGGAAATTGTGAAATAAATTCTGAAGAGATAATTGCTAATGTTTATTTTTCTGTAACAGGACAGACATGAGTCAGTTGATGCTCAAAACACTTGTCATCTGTGGCACATGAACATAGAAGCCCTTCCAGACTGGATAAACTGCCTAGTACAAAAAGTGAGTTTCTCGGTTCCTTATTAAAGTTGAGAGTGTATAGCCTTCAGAAATTCCTATGTGCTCTCTTCTCCTTAGATGTGTTCTTCCAGAGCAGATGGGTGATTCTGTTTCTTGTGATTGCATTTCCCGGGGCATCCCAGTACTGCGTGCTTTGTACCTGGTATCTCCTTTTTCTAATGTGCTAACCGATACTAACCTGGTTTGTTCGCCCAGTCCTATTGTCCCTTGTTTTCAGTGAGGCATTCATTGCCTAGCAACCTGTCCATCTTCTCACTGCCTTTCTCCCCTCTGCTTTATATGCCTATATTATGCAGGCTCATGCACACGACATGACACATCACTGGTAAACACACACGAGGATACAATGTCACACAAATACATAAGTACACACATATTCTCTCTCTCTCATACTTGCATTTAGCTTATTCTTTTCTTGTTAATATCCAAGATCCTCTAATAGAATATAAACACCAGTAGACCAGAAAGTCCTATTCTTTGCTGGGTAGTATGTCCTTAGAATAGTACCACTTACATCAAGTGAATGAGACCTCTGCATGCATCCATCACATGTGCACACACATAAAGTAAGCTGGATAACAAGTGTCTGTAATTGGGATGATGAAATGGAAATGTGCTGCTTTAAGTGATATTTAATGAGATACTGTCAGAAGAAGAACTCTCTTGTTAATCACGTTTTTTAGGTATTTTATTTTGTATTGTTAAATGCTTGTGTTGGAAAAGCATAAGTAATCTGATCTTTGAAAAACCGTAGTTAAGTTTCTCCACTGAGTAGCTTATATTTCTGTTTTAAAAAGTGGCATGTGGTGGCTCTCACTCGAATCTGTGCTTACCCCTTGATTTCCTGGGAGCTTCTAAGTGTCCCGAGCTTCACAGAATAGATTAGAACCCTACAGAGGCACCACTGTCTTTTTTTTTTTTTTTTTTTTTTTTTTGACAATTTTAAAAGCAGATCATTAATTTCTAATCCGAGTATGGAAATCTGCCATCTGAGCGGGTGATCGATGTCTCTTGGTTGTATATGGAAAGCCAGGGAGCTCTTTATTCTGTTGGCTGATAAAGTTTCCTGCGTCCCCACCCCCCCACCCCCCACTCCCGTGCTTGGCATGCAAGAAGTGAATCAGAACAGACACTTTTCTGTGAGATTTTACTTGCAAATGAAGCTCTGTAGACTGATTTGCTTCCCGGTTGCATGGAGTATTTTTTTTCTTTTCATTAGTTCACACTGTATCTGTATTCAGCCTATTGTACAGAGACTTTCTTTAGGAATTCTTGGCCGTTCCAATAGGCATGATTCGCAGTATGTATCATTCTAGAAGTTTGTAGCTACTTACTTATCTCTGTTTACTGGAAAGCTTGTTTCCGTTTGCTGTTCTGTCCACTAATCAGAAACAGAAAGCTAGCCTTTTCAGTAACAGAAAACATTCATGTGATTGGCTTTTTTTTTTTTTTTTTTTTTTTTTTCTTTTGTAACTCATTCTCTGGTCACTTTACAATGAAAGCATTGTCTTTATTTCCTTTTACTACCTGTAGGCCCAGTGGACAGTTGGGAAACTGAATTGTCCTTTCTGTGGGGCCCGATTAGGGGGCTTTAATTTTGTCAGCACTCCAAAATGTTCCTGTGGCCAGCTTGCAGCTGTACATCTCTGCAAGAGCCGGATTGATCATCACGCGGCACAGGCAGGCCGACTAATGAGACCCGCGCTGAAGCCCTTGTCACATCCCGGAGTTACGTCAGGTTGTGAGGAGACCCTGCTGACAGGTGGCGGCTCCAGAACCCGAAACCACAGGCTTTTAAGCATGGCCCGAAATAATAACGGCCTTGGAAGGCTGACAGAAGCACTCTGCCTGGAGGTGCGAGCGTCATATTTTGAGATGAAGAATGAAAAACCACTCTTCAAAGCATCCGACCCAAAACACCAGCCGTTTGTTCCTCCGCTCGCCACCGGCGGCAGGTGCACTTCAAGAGCTTCTCATAGAAAGTCGCACAGTTTGGACCTGAACCTCAGTGAGAAGCTGATTTTATTACCCACTTTATATGAAATCCATAGTAAGACTACCGCCTGTCCCAGGCTAAATGAAACAGGGCCCATTGACCTTGCAGGCTTGGCTTTGCCGTGTAGTAAAAGTAGCTGCTCCTTTCAAAACCCACCCAGTTTTGATCCTAATCTGCTGCTACACAGACTTGCTGTGGCTCCCCATGAGACCCAGGCACAAAGAGGAAGAGAATTTCAGTGTGGCCTAGAAGCTTCTTCAGTTTACTCAGATCATGCTAATGCTAGCAGCCTGACATTCCTGGTGGATCTGCCCTCAGCAGGGAGGAGCGTGCTGGAGGCCTCAGACCAAGAAGAACACCTCTCCCCTCTGGACTTTCTGCACTCTGCCAGTTTCCCCCTGGGCACCATTAACCACAGGCTGAATAACAGAGAGAGGGGCAAGTTGAGGACTCTAAGAAGGCAGCGGAGGAGGCATGAGAGATGGCTGCAGAAGCAGGTGAGTGCTTGGAAGTCAGAGTTGGTTAGCAAAAAAACGGGGTAAGCACTGGGGTTTGTGGCACAGAGGTATATTTGTGTGCTTGTATCCTAAAAATCTTAGTTTAAAGTTTCGAGATGACATGTCACTCAATGTACACTTAGTAGTTACGCAGCCCTCTTATCTTTGGCACTGTTTAACACTTGCTTCTATGCTTATATATATATTCACAAAAGCCCCTTTTGCAGCTTTCCCCAGTTCTACTAATATATTAGAGGACCACTCACCTCATGATACCGAGATTGGATGATTTATAACGAGTATTTTAAATCTTTTCCATGTTTAGATTGCTTTTGCTACAGTTTTATATCCAAATCTAATCTAGCAACAATTCATTCACTTTTCATCACATTGATTTTAATTTAATATTCAAGAAGCTGCATTTATATATATACTCATGTGGTCAAGACATGAATTAACTCTGCTGAATGTTGAGACATAGCTAAAGGTGGATTTATTCAGCCTGACATTTCACTGCCCACAGTTTGATTCTCTAGTAACTGAACTACTTGTGTGTCCCTCACAGTATCTTCATGGTTCTGCACATGAAAGGACACAATAATATTTATCTACTGTGAACAGTAATTAAAGTCAATGAATGGATGACAAGCTGTGAAATTTGAAAGTTAGGGAGCTAGTATATTTCTGTATAAAACTTGTTTTTTGAAGATTACCTATTTTGTTTGCTTATTAGTAACAGATGGTAGCTCTTAGTAGTGTGTTCTATATGAGCAATATCCTAAGAATTAAAATAAAGAAAGCTGGAGCTGCTCTGTATATATCTTCAGTGAACTCATTATGATCCTATTCATAGACTCAATAAGATACAAATGACTGCAGTGAGTACATTAGCCAGATTCAGTAGGATTTTCTTCTTCAGTTCCATAGCATAATCCAAGTATTGTCTGTTGCGTTTTCGACTTGATACTAGTAAGAGCATCCCAGTTTGGATGATTTTTTAATGATAGTATTCATCATTGCCTATAGTAAGGTCCTGTGAAACTATAAAATTAAAAGTGTTTATGGACAAGTTTATTTATATGTAAGTAAATTGGAGGTAGTCATATGTCAAATGTTATTCGGAAAGAATAGCCTCAAAACAGTGTGCAGGGTTCTGAAATAATACTTTTGTAAATAGAAATTTTTAAAAAATTGTAATAATTGTATTTAGTATATATGGATGATACTGCAGTTTTGGGAATTGATTTAATTCATGGGTTAGTGTCTTTTGAAAATCTCCACTATGACATGAATCATTTCTAACATAAAGTGTTGCAATTTAGAGAAAAGCAAGTGCAGGGTTAAATATTGAATTTTTTTGATAGATGAAATTATTTTGGCTCATTCACACATAGCGAATTTGGTTAGTATGTTTTCGTGATTCATCAGAACTCTGGAAACCGAGTCAGACTGCCACCTGGCAGGATCCTAACAGGCTTAACTGGTAGCACAGGTGCTACAGACAGGCAAATGCCCAGACTATCTTCAACAAAAATCTATGAATTTATGATGCATATAAACCATTGTCAGAGCCAGAAGTAATGATAACTTTAGAAAGTGTGTCCTCTTGATTTAAACAGAAAGACAGATCCTAGCCAGAGATCATATCTGAGATAAAATAATAGCATAATTTGACAAATCATCCACGTTCAAGGAAGATTCACTTTATGAACATTGATCAAATGCCTGCTGGAGGTAGCAAGGCCTTGAGTAGTGACTTCCATAGAAACACCGCCTTTCATTCCATGTCATGATGGAGTGGGGGGTGGGGGGATCCAGGGGTGGGCCTTACTGAGTAACTTTTCTACCTCTGAGCTACACCCTGGGCCCAGATTCCATCTTTCTTTCTTTCTTTCTTCCTTCCTTCCTTCCTTCCTTCCTTCCTTCCTTTCTTTCTTTCTATCTTAATTAGAAGGATAATCACATACACAAAGTAATGGTTACCATTACTAGTAATTACAATTTTAAGTAAGTTTTTATTAATTAAAACAAAAGAAAACTTACTTTTCAGTGAGGTTATCAGTTTTGCTGTTGAGGTCTTGGAGAATGTCTTAGGGACTGCACTGAATCTGCAGATGGCGGGCATGCTGGCAGTTTGCTCTCTATGAATACGGCGAATACAGGGTCTTACCATTTTCTGCTGTTCATCTGCAGTTTTTCTCACCAGTGTTTTAGTTTTTTGTTGTTGAGATACTATTAATAATATCTGTTAGAGTTTCAACTAATTGGTGATGAAAATCAAACTTCTGTCACTTGACATTTTATATGAAGTTTTGTTCAAGCTAGAAATATTTTCATACCAGATACCATGATAGAAGTAATATTAATATTTTACCAAAATTTTATCAAAAGCTTGAAGATGCGATATTGCTTTCAAGAGAGAAACTGCAGCTAATTGCATGGGATTACTAATCTATTCAACAAAGATTTGTTGCATATAGTCTCTGGGGGAAAGCATTGCACTGTGCTGTATTCAACTACCAAACATCCTTCCAACAAAACATAATTTCTTCTTTCTTCATTGTCATGCATTAAAGGTGTACTTGCTCTTTGCATATAGGTCTATGATTGAAATGCATGTGTAGTTTCATCTCATGCCCAGGCAGTGGGCACACAGAGGACTTCTTTGTCCTGCATGCCTGTAAGTCCAGGCTTTGTCCATCCTTCGTGCCCAAGGATCACTAATATGTTCCCCATTTATTTATTTTTTTTAGCTTACTGGTAAATGTTATAAAATAATGATGTACAAGTAGAATCACAAAGCCTGTGCTCTGGAGACTGACATTGTTTACTAAGCAAACTTGTCTAATGCCGTTCATCAATTTACTGCGTCAATCTATTATCCATCCATAGTGTCCTCTTTTTACTGCTCAATAGTATTCCATTGTGTGACCCAGCTGTGATTTCTCCAGCATAAAAAAATAAGTAGATTGTCTAAAGTGCTAGCAGTTATGAGTAGAACTATTGTAAACATTCATGTACATAATTTTAAATAAATTACTCTTTCCTAGGGTAAATACTCAGGAGTGGGACTGCTGGATCATATGGTAAGTACATATTCAGTTATATAAGAAACTGTCAAATTGTTTCCCAGGATGTCTGGGAAACAGCTAAGGATGAGATTTCTCACTTTCATGCATCTATGAGGCCAAGCAGCTGGTACTCATTTCTTTCTGTTTTAGTCACTCAAATACTATGTTTACTGCTGTCATACTCTGGTTTTAATGCACCTGCCCCTAATTTCATGTGCTTAGTTTTCATATGTGTACCATGTTAGCAAGTATTCATAGTATTAATGCATTACTGAAACTCTCAGTTTAAAAATATAAATAAGACTGGTGTCAAGGAGAACCTACAGCCAATTTTCAGTAATTCTGTTCAACAAAACTTGAGTGTCATCTTCTTCAAATGTGTTCAAATATGTTCAAATCTTCTGCACGTTTCTCTATAATCTTTAGGACAATTTTATTACAGTTTAAAAGAAAAATGCTTGGAGGTCGGCAAGCTGTAAATTCTAGCGCTGTCCAGATGAGAAGGATGGAGGAAAACCAAAGATGTTAGGGAAGCCATGCTTGGAGACAGAGGTAGCTAAAGAACAGGAAATTAGGTCACTTTTTTCTGACTAATCCAGAAAAACTGGCAAGACCATTGAAGTTGCATGTCTCTGGCACTGTACTAGACTATGCTATGGGTACAGAAGGAAAAGCATCTCAGTAAAAGGCTAATTATTCCACCCATTTCTTTAGCTGGGTTTAGGTGAGTCCACTTTCCTTGGGGTAGGTCCTCCTGCCTGTGGGTGGTCCCCTGGCCAGGTGATAATTCTGTTCTCTAAAGTAGAAGGAAGTTTGTCTTGCTGCTCCTTTATTGCTACTCTAACCAAAGAGGTAACCCTGAAATCATTAACATCATGGATCAGAGCCCCTGGCACCCTAGGAATCTCCAGCCCCTGGAGAAGATGGTGCTGTCAAGAAGACCAAGGATGTCTCTGTATTTAATAATATTTTAATTTGATTATTTTTTCCCATTCAGTTTTAAGAAGTTTTCATATATTTGGGTACAAATCCTACATTGGACATGTAATTTACGGTATATTAATATATTTTATTCTACCCAGCCTGTTTGTCCTTTTTTGTGTATGTGCTACAGTATTTCCCTGGAAAGCAAGCTCAAAATCTTGAAGCCCAACTTCTCAAATATAACTTTTTAATGATTTCTGGTTTTGGTATAATAGAATATCTAAAAACTCTAGATGGCTCTATGTTATAAAGATGTTTTCCCAATATTTACTCCTGAAAATGTTATACTCATATTGAGAATTATGATTTATGTTGAACTGAATTTTTTTAAATTTATTTATTCTTGTTACATCTCAATGGTTATCCCATCCCTTGTATCCTCCCATTCTTCCCTCCCTCCCATTTTCCCCTTATTCCCCTCCCCTACGACTGTTCCTGAGGGGAATTTCCTCCCCCTGTATATGCTCATAGGGTATCAAGTCTCTTCTCGGTAACCTGCTGTCCTTCCTCTGAGTGTCACCGGTCTCCCCCTCCAGGGGACATGGTCAAATGTGAGGCACCAGAGTATGTGAGAAAGTCATATCCCACTCTCCACTCAAGTGTGGAGACTGTTCTGACCATTGGCTAGATCTGGGTAGGGGTTTAAAGTTTACCGCCTGTATTGTCCTTGGCTAGTGCCTTAGTTTGAGCGGGACCCCTTGGCCCAAATCTGCCTATCATAATGTTCTACTTGTAGGTTTCTAGGACCCACTGGATCCTTGTACTTTGCTATTCTCCCATGCTTCTCTCATCTAAAGTCCAGCCACTTTGGAAATCGATCTGGTGCTATCTCAGAAAACTGGGAATAGGGCTTCCTCAAAACCCAGCTATTCCACTTCTTGGAATATACCCAGAAGATGCTCTAGCACACAACAAGAAAATTTGCTCAACCATGTTCATAGCAGCCTTATTCATAATAGTCAGATCATGGAAACAGCCTAAGTGTCCCTCAGTAGAAGAATAGATAAAGAAACTGTGGTACATTTACACTATGGAATACTACTCAGCTATTAAAAACAAGGAATTCCCGAAATTTGTGGATAAATGGATTGAGCTAGAAATGATCATACTGAGTGAGTTAACCCAGAAGCAGAAAGACTCAAATGATATATACTCACTTATATCTGCATACTAGCCCAAGGGGCATGTCCCACGAAAGCCTTCACTTACCAGGAAACTGGGACAGAGGGGAGGACATCCTATTGAACTGAATTTTTTTTTATTAATTTATTCTTGTTACATCTCAATGGTTATCCCATCCCTTGTGTCCTCCCATTCTTCCCTCCCTCCCATTTTCCCCTTATTCCTCTCCCCTATGACTGTTCCTGCAAGGGATTACCTCCCCATGGAATCTCAGAGTTGTTTTGATTTGCATTTCCCTGATGACTAAGGAGGTTGAGCATTTCTTTAAGTGTTTCTCAGCCATTTGATATTCTTCTGTTGAGAATTCTCTGTTTAGTTCCAAGCCCCATTTCTCAATTGGGTTATTTGGTTTGGTGGTGTTTAATTTCTTGAGTTCTTTATATATTTTGGATATTAGACGTTTGTCAGATGTAGGGTTGGTGAAGATCTTTTCCCAGTCTGTAGGCTGTCGCTTTGTTTTCTTGACGGTGTCTCCAGCCTTACAGAAGCTTCTCAGCCTCATGAGGTCCCATTTATTAATTGTTGACATTAAGGCCTGGGCTGTTGGTTTGAACTGAATTTTTAAAAATAGAATTTGAGCTGTAAATCAAAGTGTCGTTTTTACTAGTGGAGGCAATTGTTTCTGCACCACTCGTTAAAAGCACTATCCTTTCTCCATGGAAATGCCTTTGTGGTTTATTGAAAGTCATCTGGGCATGTATATAACTTTCTGTGTGTTCATTTCCCCTTCATCTCTGTCCCTTTTCTGATAAAGCTCCATAGTAAACCATAAAGCAAAATTCTGTGACTCTTTCAACTTTGTTTTCCTTCTGAAAATTTGGTTCCTGTGGTTTCACATAGGAAACTTAGGATAAAAACCTTACAAAAAGTTCTGTTGAGTTGATTGAAGTTGTGCTACATCTAGAGGTCAACGTAAGGGTCACGCAGTATTTGCTGGACTTTTCTAGTCCATGAAATAATAGACTTCCTACCCACAGATTTTTACCTTTTCATTAGTGTTTGCAGATTTTAGCATTTAGACTTTACCAATAGATTTATTTTTACCTAAACTATACATTTTAATACTGTTTTGGTTTTGACTTTGCATCTTCAGATTCAGGGAGTATAGGTACTTGACGTCTTTTGTCAGATGTATTCATAACTAATTTATTTTAGTGCTATTTATAATTAGAGTTTTAAAATACAAATTTCTAGTTAATAGTTGCAATGCACAGACATAGAGTGTTCTGTGTTGATCTGGTGTGCTGTACTCCTTCAACTGTCACCTATTAGTAATGGTAGTCCATGCCATTTGGCATCTACCATCTTTTCTGGTACATGCCAAAATTCATATTTTTACTTAGATATTTACTTGGTATTTTAGTCGGTGTTTTATTGCTGTGAAGAGACACTAGGCCACAGCATCTCTTACAAAGGAAAACATTTCCTTGAGGCTGGCTTAAATTTCTGAGATTTAGTCCGTTATCATCTTGGTAGGAACATGGCAGCACACAGGCAGACAGGGTGCTGGAGAGGTAGTAGCTAAGAGCCTACATTCAGACTGTCAGGCCGCAAGAAGAGAGAGAGCCTGGACCTGATTTGAGCATTTCAAACCTCACAGCTCACCTCCAATGACACACCTCCTCCAACAAGGCCACCCCTCCTAATCCTTCTCAAGTAGTGCCACTCCCTGATGATCAAGCATTCAAATATATGAGCCTGTGGAGACTGTTCTTGTTCAAATCACCACACTTGGTCTGCAGATGAAAACAGCCATACTTCTTCCTTTCCAGTCTGGAGTCTTTTTTGCTTTCCCTTTCCTTTGCCTATTGGTACATCCATGGAACCCAGGATAATGCTCCTGAGAAGAGAGAGGAGAGACTTCGGAGATTAGCAGGAAACACTTGGTCCTGGTCCTGTGAGTGAGAGGTCTTATACAGATGTTTTTGGGCACAGTCTCGCTGAGGTCCTGACAGGGTGGAGAAAGCTTTCCTTCCCATGCATGGATGCTGCATTTTGTCAAAAGCCTTCTGCATTAATTGTACGATCATGTATCTTCCGTGTTAGTATTAACTGATTATCAGTTATTGATCAGGCCTCACATTCCCACAGTGAAATTTACTTTGTTTTTATGCTGCTTCTTTCTTTCCCAATATTGTTAAAACTAGTAGCTAATAGTTTTTGAGGAATTTCGTCTCTTAAAAAGGTTACAAGTCTGAAGTTTTCTGTGATGTACTGTGGTCATTCTACTTTTCTATATTCTGACAAAAATACTGTGGAGGATTAATATTTTCACTCATATTTGTAATAAAACTATCTTGTTATTGCTTTGATAGAGGGCTTTTAACTGTGGTTTAGGTTGTCTGTTTGGTATTGGGTTGTGTAGTTTGTTTTCAAAGAGGTAACCAAGTTGCCAGCTCCTCCTCCTCCTCTTCCTCCTCCTCTTCCTCCTCCTCCTCCTCCTCTTCCTCCTCCTCTTCCTCCTCCTCTTCCTCCTCCTCCTCCTCCTCCTCTTCCTCCTCCTCCTCCTCCTCCTCCTCCTCCTCCTCCTCCTCCTCTTCTTCTTCTTCTTCTTCTTCTTCTTCTTCTTCTTCTTGGAGGGAAAGGTTTATTTCAGCTTACAGCTTTGAGTTATATCACTGAGGGAAGTCAGGGCAGGAACTCATGACAGGAAAATCTGTAACTTGCTGAGTATCTTGACACTTGGTATCTCAACCCATTCATTACCTTTCCACTTGTACTGTTTGTTTTAATTGCATTAAAAATTAAGAATTTATCCCCCCTTTGCCCCCCTTGCCCTTTTCCTACCTCCCTGCCCTCTCTCCTTCCCTACTCCCCCCCACAGTCTAATCTCTACCTTCCCCTCCTGTACTGCTTCAAATAAACCTGCATTTATATATTATAGCTTTGTTGCCATTAGCTCATTCGGATGATTTAGTCTATCGATCGTTTGGTGCCATGATGAATCTGAGCCTCACTCAGCCCGGTGGGCCAGACTTGGGAGACCACTCCCTGCACCTCCTCATCCCCTGCCTGCTCTGATCCCATCATCTTTAAACCCAGGAGAAGTTGAGTACTCAGCCCGGTAACTCAGGGCCACATGGGAATGGCTTCTCTCCAACCTCCCTCTCTGCTTGATGTTGTTTTTGATTATCAATAGGGCCTAATGATTGTTATTGTCAGACCTGTAATTATTACTTCAGTAAAACCCGCTAGCAATCAATTAAGACGCAGACACCTGTTGTATTTTAAAATAGCCTTAGTTAACCTGGGTCAGGGCAGACATCAACCCTCTAAACTACTTCCCGTAGT
Source organism: Acomys percivali (assembly GCA_907169655.1). Classification (NCBI taxonomy): domain Eukaryota; kingdom Metazoa; phylum Chordata; class Mammalia; order Rodentia; family Muridae; genus Acomys; species Acomys percivali. Next base: position 24,647,248 of record OU015758.1, on the reverse strand, counting down.
AGGACAGGTGTCCCATACCATCTGTTTCTAGTAATTTCTGTCAAGCTACCTCCCATCCATAATCCCATATACTTGCTAATGTTCTTTATCTGGGCCAAGTCCCCATCCACGCCGGCCACGTGCTCCTCTTCCATCCAACCCATGCTACCTTCTTCTCCTTCCTCTCCTCGGGTCTTTCTCCATCTTCCTCTCTTCCTTCTTCCCAGGATCCTCTCTTCCCTTCCTAGTCTTACAGTCTGTGTTCTTCTGGTCTCTCCTCTCACTCTCCTTTCTCTCCCAGTTTCAGATTTATTAATTTTATCCTAATTAAAGATCAGCGATTTGTTTTTGTATTTTTATTTTTTCAAAAACTTCTGTTTATTATTTACTTTTTAAATTTTTTCTCATCTTTTCTAAATAATTGGAAGTTATTGGTTTGACACTTTTTTCCAGCTATCAAGTATTTAATGTCAAATTTCCTTGTAGTTATTATATTAATTGTATATTATACATCATATTACCTTATTTTAATTTAGTATTTTTTATTTTGTTTTGTTTTTGTTATTATCATTATTGTTGTTGTTGTTGTTATTATTATTATTATTTTGGTTTTTTGAGACAGGGTTTCTCTGTGTAGCCCTGACTGTCCTGGACTTCCTTTGTAGACCAGGCTGGCCTTGAACTCACAGCAATCTGCCTGCCTCTGCCCCCCCTCCCCGAGTGCTGGGATTAAAGGCGTGCTCCACCATGCCTGGCCTAGCATTTTGTTTTAATCAAACTATTTTCTAATATCATCTGAGATTTCTTTGATCCACTTAGTGTGCCTATTGGGAAGGAAAACTATAAATTTTAAAATACCATCATTTTATTCCCAATTGCTAACCACTTTCAAATGAAAATTTATTTTTCTCCACAGGGTCTCATTAGAGAAACAAAGTACACTTTTGCATAGGCCACATGCCCATCAGTAGATGGCCAACAGAAAATGAACTTAATGGTGTCTTGTTTCTTGTCTCATAATGCCATGTCAAGGCTGTTTTTTTTTATTATACTATTACTATTATTTATTTATTCATTTTACTCCACAGATGCTTTGCATATATATTATGGCTACTTGTTTTATGTTTTTATGGGATTTCTGAGTGTGAGAACAAGTAGATCTCTGTTTCTGTACCTTTTCTTGGGCTTTTTTCCTTCTGTTTGTTTATTTTGTAGTATTCTGATTCATTTATTTTTATCATATTATATTTTATTTTATTATCCCTTAGCTGTCTGTTTGCTTCCTAAGGACAGACAGAAAGAGGTGCATCTAGACACAAAAATATTTCTTTAGAAGCCACAGGAAACTATATATAGATAGTTTTCCTTATGTGTCTAAGTGGGATGTATTATGCATGAAATCCTAAAATAACTGACAGTGTGTGTGTGTGTGTGTGTGTGTGTGTGTGTACACGTGTATGTGCATGAGTGTGTGCACGTGTGTATCTGCCCATGTGTGTATATATAAGCTTACAATAAATCACTTAGTCACTACAGTAATTCTCATATATCTTTCTTAGTGATCTAAATGAATTCAGGTTAACTGTGTTGCTTAATGAAGGATGTGACTAAGGTGCTGGAAAGAATAGAAGCTAATAAATCATATTAAAGACCTACTTGTTCAGGTTTATGTAGGACATACCAGATAGACGTACCATAAAGGCCCTGGTATATTTTCATGGATTTGCACATAGACATGATTTTGTCTTTTGAGGTTTTTTTGAGAAGTCAATTTAATTTTTTATTACTAAATTTATCATCGTCAATTAGATACAAATTATGCTGCAGATATATATTTGGTTGTTTGTGCTTCACAATTTTAGAAATAATCTATTGATGAGGAATTATGCTATGTTCATTTTCTGCAGTGAAAAGGTGTCACGTTTAATTTAATGACACAGATTATTGATTTTTTTATTAATACAGAATCATATTCATGAATTAGTCTTTAAGGACAAAATAAAACTAATAAAGTTAATAAACATCATGACCACCAATAATGTATTGAGAAAGACCAATGTTTATTTGTGTCAAATTATTATTTCAGTATAATCTTACCACTCTTTTCATTTATTAATGTAAAACATTTAGGGCTTCTTCAAATGGTTGATATTTATTTAAGTTTTATTTATTTATCTGTTTTTATTTTAAAATTACATTTGCTTGGTAGATGTTGTATAGAGTTTATGTCTTTACTTTAAAAAATTGCATAGATCTAAATTTTCTAATGGCTTGCACAGTACCCAGTATATGACACAGGCTCAGGAATTTTTTAAAATACAGATTTTTTTTTTAAAAAAATTTGAGGATAGTTTAGGTTTATGTAAAAAGTTTGAAGATAGTACAAAGAGTTACTATAGACCTATACCCAATGTTTATACTGTTAATATTGTATACTAGTCATAATTAATTGAAATCATACTTCAGATTCCCTTAGTTTTGTCTTTTGTACTTTCTCCCTCCCTCCCTCCCTCCTTCCATCCATCCCCCTCTCTCCCTCCCTCCCTCCCTCCTTCCCTCCCTCCCTCCCACCGTCCCTTCCTTCCTTGCTTTTCCCTTTCTTGTCTAAACCCTCGTTCAGAATATCACATTTTTGTCATATCTTGTTAATGTGCTTCTGATAGAATAACTTGTCTTTCCTTATTTTTCATGACCAAGACAGTTTTGAAAAGTACTGTAATCTATCCCTTGCCTGGGATTTGTTTAATATTTTCTCCAGAATTAGACTAGGGTAATGGGTTATATCTTAGGTTCCGCATACCTTCTCACATCCAGTAGGTTACCAAAATGATTCAAAGACTTGAGCCTATCACAGCTGTGTTTTATTAGAGCAGAAAGGTGGACAGGTGGGAAAGCGTGCAGCCTCCAACAGTTCCAGGAGACACAGCCTCACTGCAAACTCCCTGGTCCTCTGCTGCTTAGAATCTTTCTGCCTCTTCCTCCACAATGACCACTGATCCTTAAGTGGAGGACTTGCATTGTGTTTGCTGAGACTTGCCTCCACAGCCCTGCATTTTGGTTGGTTGTAGTTTTCTGTAATGGTCTCTGTCTGTTGCACAGAGAAGAAGAAGAAGAAGAAGGAAAAAAAAACAGGAGGAGGAGGAGAAGGAAGAAGAAGAGGAGGAGGAGAAGAAGAAAACATTAGTTGGGGCAAAATCCTCAGCAAGTCCAGCATAAGCTTTTTCATGAAGTGTCTTAGGATATGCCTAATTCCTCCGTGGTAAACTGTGACAAGCATGCAGTGCTGTGCTCCAAGCAAGCCTTAACATCTAAGGTTTTCACAGGAGGGTAGACATGATGGAGACATCTTCTTCTTTGGCATATGCCAAAGTTTCCGACTCCCAAAGGGTAGCAAGTATTCAGCATCATGAATGACAGTTAAAGATCATTAAGCTGCTCTTACCAACCAGCATGTTGGGAGCCCCTCAAAATTGAAAATTTACATGTTTGCATCCCAAACAAGGCTAACCTATAAGTGCATATAGGCCTGCTATGTCAGTCATTATTTGCTTCCAGAGTTTTGGGGTGGAGCTCACAGATATAAAATGTGTTTCTCTTTAGTTACACAAATGTGTATAGATGCAGTGCATCCCTTTGGTAGTGCTTTGCCTCAGAAAGGTAAGGATGCTAGCTGGCATCTCTTTAAGTCAGTTTCCCCCATGGCTGCTCCCAGAAAGCCCCACAAATGCAGCGGCCTAAGGCCACTTGGTTTGATCGTCTGACAGAGCTGAAGGCAGGACTCTGAAGATGCACTTCGTGTTAGTAAAGTCAAGGAATTGGTGGGGTTCGGGGGCAGAACCTCTTCTTAGCTTATTAAAGCAGCAACATGTTTTCATTTCATTGACTTATGGTTCCCTCTGGCAACCATAGGGCTACAGTTCTTAGTTTTACATTTGTATCTTCTTTAGGACACTTTCCAAAAATGTTAAATGCATGCACATATGTGTCTATCACATGTGTTTAGGTACTCATGGAGGCCAGAAGAGGTGTTGCATCCCGTGGAGCTGAAGTTACATGCAGATGTGAGCTGGCTTATGTGAGTGCTGGGAGGTGAAGCTGGGGCTTTTGGAAGAGCAGCAGCACTCAACTGCTGAGCCATCTGTCTGCTTTTGTAGTGTCCACTCTGATACTTCTGTAGTCCCTGTCTTTACCCTGGGAGCATTCAGATCGTCCTGAGCAGCCCTCTCCCTATTTTGAGGTTGTTAACTTAATGCCTACTGCTAAAAAAAAATTAATAATGACAATTTCCAGGAGTTAAGAACTGGGCTTATCATAGCAGGCATGGTGGCACACGCCTTTAATCCCAGCACTGGGGAGGCAGAGGCAGGTGGATCTCTGCATTCGAGGCCACTCTGGTCTACAAAGCAAGTCCAGGACAGCCAAGGCTACACAGAGAAACCCTGTCTCGAAGAACCAGAAAAAAAAAAAAAAAAAAAGAACTGGACATATCCACAGTGGTAGCTAGATCCAATTCTGCTTCTCTCTCTTTCCTGTGGGACAGATACTCACCTGACTACTTTTATTTATTTCATATAATCCTAGCCCCATTTTTTTTTTGTACAATGGCTCTTACATTCCATTTACAAAATAAGGAAGAGGGTGTAAGATGGTTACTTACAATCAATCCGTGCAAAAAACCCATCGAATCCTCTGCATTCCTAGCATCTTCTTAATCCATAGCATGCTTTGTTGTTATTTGTTCATTTTAGCTCTTTCCAGATTTGAAGCTTTATTGAAACGAGCAACCTACTCTGGATGAGATTACCTCATTGTAAAACTCAACATACATAGGCCACAGGAAATATGCATTAGAACAACAAGCGAGGTTTCTTAGGACCACAAAAGAGGGGGACATCGAACTCTACTCACAAGAAGGAAAGAATTATGAAAGATGATTCATAAGTACAAGTAACACTAAAAATGGTTTGGAGGCACACCCACGCAAAAGTAGTAGGATGAGAGGTTACATATCAGAAGTACATTTTTTAAAAAAAGTCAATTATTTTCACAAATCAGGGTTTCTGGGACGCAGGTACCATAAGGTAGCGGAGAGTCAGTCCATCCAAGATTGATATGTGAGAAACGGAAGTAGGCAGTTCAAACAACACGTTTAAATGGGTAGAAATTAATGTATCCTGGTCCCCATTTTATGAAGTGATTTCTATTACCATTTATATCCTTTGGCTAGAGAAACTGAAGCTGAAAGAACTTAAATAAGTTCTACAGCCCCCCCCCCCCCCCCCCCCCCCCCCCCCCCAGCTAAACATTTGGCAGGTGAGCTGACCCAGCAGGTAAAGACACTGCTCACTAAGCCGGTTGACCTGAGTTGCATCCCACAGACGCAAGGAGAAAACCAACTCTGGGAAGTTGTCCTCTGATCTCCACACATGTGCGGTTGCATGAACACATACAACTAAACAGATAAAATGTAAGAATTTCTTAAAAGATTTTTTCCTAAGATGTATTTTTTTATTTTTAATTATTTTTGTACATATACATTTATATTATTACACATATATACAATAGATTATCTATGGCAAGAAGAACCATGACACAATCAGGAATTATATAAATGTTACATTCTTAGTGTTTTGGCTATTTGTATTTGACAGCCTTGAAGAAGACATCTCTCCTATCTTGGTGCATCTAAATTTCTGAATGTAAATCAGTCTCCATCACATATTGTTATTATCAATTTAGAATGCCTATCTAGACCTAAAAACATCTTATCCCTTAAACAATTAAGCTTCATTGTAAAACTAAGCTACCTGGTCTTCAACTCCCTCAGACTTGAGAAGGAGTAAACTTGATTATCTGAGTATGCTAGGAATGCAGGTTAGTAGCTTTCCAAATGAAAAGATGGTAGAGACAGTTTTCTATCCAAATAGTCACCCAAAACTCTCTATAACATTGGAGGATCTTCTTCATTCAGCCTTCTGGCCCAATATATCCGACAGATACTTAAAAGATATATTTTTTAACACCACTTTTTTTTTTTTTTTAGGCAGATTCTATAGCCCTGGCTGACCTCAGGCTATGTAAACTAGACTACCACCAAACTCATACAGATCCACCTCCCTCTGGCCACCACATCTGGCCTATTTTATCTTTTCTGTGTGTGTGTGTGTGTGTGTGTGTGTGTGTGTGTGTGTGTGTGTGCGCACGCGTATTAAAAACTGGTATAAATATTCACTTGCAAGTAACACTTTGCATATTCAGGCTGCTTTCCCCCACTTGGCATTAACAGGATGAGTTTTGATTCGGAGCAGGAGGCGATAGGAAAAGTGTGGCGAGAGTGATGACACCAGCAGTGAGCATTTACTGAGCTTACAGCATGAGGCATTTACTGTGTGGGCAGCTTTACGTGACCTGACGGTCAGCAGAGCATAAGGAAGCAGAATGGCAGGCTTGTCTAAGTGAGCATCATTCTGCTCAGAAGCCGGGTGGGAAACAGGAACACCAGAGGTCTGGATGATCTTCCGGGTTGCTAATCTGTGCAAGGCCCTCTCTAAAATTCAGCCGCTGCTCAGGGGTACACATCTCGAACTTTGGCCTTAAATATATTTTTCCCCGAATATGACCATCCAGATGTGAGCTGACTAAACGTGACACCAGTGGGTATGCCAAACCAGATGGAGAAAAGCCCGGGAGGTCCCAACCACACACAGAAAGTATGAGTAAAGCTGGCAATGGGAGAGGTGGTCTTGCCCAGGGGAGAGCACACCGATTCACACTGATTGTTGCCCAGTGCATAGTCAGCTCTGAAACCATACATGCAAGTAATACGATCATAAGACTCATCAGGTTATATTTAGGAATATGTGTGTGTATACAAATGCATATGTGCTTGCAACAACAATTAGTGGAAAAAGGCCATGAACTTGAAGGAGAAGAGGGTGGATATATAGGAATTTTGGAGGGAGGAAAGGGAAGGGAGAAATGTTTGTAATAAAATTATAATCTCAAAAATAAACAAAAGTGTTTAAAATCCAGAAAGCAATAAAAAGAAACACAGTAGTTTTTTTTTTTTTTTTTCTTTCTTTCTTTCTCAAAATTTGGCTAGATTGTTTTCTCAACCTCCTACTTGCGGCCAAGTGAGGGTGAAGCCAGGATGCCCTCAGCAGAACACATGCCAGTGCCTTGACTGGACCTCCTACCCTATAGAATTGGGAAGAATGATGCTTTATTCTTTATGAGTCATGCACTCTCATATACTGTGATAGCCACACAAGGACCCTAGATTGTTTGTGAGGCCGGCCAGTGAGCTAGTCTAGAAATTAAAGCTCGGCGCAGTTGACTGAGTAGAGCAAGCTCGTGGCTTTGGGGATGCTGCCTTGTGTTCCATTCTGAGTCTCCACATATGGCTTCACTTAGCAAACCAGCCAAGGCAAAACTCTACCCACGTGAGTTTCTCCCTCATTGAACCATCTCTCCCCTTCTATCCTTTAGGAATATTGGGTGCATGCAGGTGCTGTGGCCATAGAACACTTTAAATCCACAGCCACCTGCTGGTAAGAAACATTGTTTTTTGTTTGTTTGTTTGTTTGTTTGCTTTTTGGCTTTTTGAGACAGAGTTTCTCTATGTTATCTTGGAAACATTGTCTTAATTCACATCTCCTTAAACTGTACCTATGCTGGGGTGGACACTGTACCCATTTTTCTCACGGGTGAAGCCTCTCAGTAACATCCCCTTACTGCCAACATTCTCTGGGAGAGCAAGAGAGTGTCTTTGGCTAAGTGAAATCAACTGTAATTGACTTCACCTGGATTTTCTTTTTAAACGAAGTAGTATTTTAGTTAATTTGAAATCTTAAAAGAAACGTAACGATGTTTTACAAACTGTGAAACTAAACCCTAAAGAAATAACTTTAAAAATAAGTCATTTAGATGCCAAATTTAAGAGTGTGATTAGCTGTCTCGCTGATAGGTCATCTGGGTTGCTATATAGAAGGCTGAACCTCTTAATTATATTTTATTTCTTACACTTGGCAATGTTATCACAGACATCATCTTTCTATTCTATCTTGTATGTACCATTTTATAAGACATTAATAAATCATACTGCCCTAATAACACTATGCTTTATTTAGTTATTACTTTGCTGCAAAATGTTAGATCCCTTGCCCCTGTTCTCCTTGCAAAGCTGAAGGGGAACCAGAGATCACACAGACAAGGACTCTTTTACATAAGGGCCTCAACTTTGTAAAAGTAATTTTGATTTATTCCTTGACAGCTTCATGTAATGTACTTAGATCATATTTACTCCTTAATCCCCTCTCTTAGGCCTCTCTCACTCCTTCAGACCCCCACCCGCTAATAATGCTTTTCTCATATGTCTTCAGAATAAAAGTAGAATATTTAGTACTCCATGATGAAAATTGTCCACCAAAACAATTGTGAATCTGTCCTATATTCTTAGCTGCTGTCCAGCCTTTCAATTCTGCGTTTGCATGATCGGCTGTGAAGTACTAGGTTGTAAAGGTGAAATCAAACACCAGAGGGCACCAAGTCTCCTTGTGGAGCAAAGCAGACTCATTTCTTTGCACGTAAAAACATTCATGTACTGGAGTACACTATGGAATGCTGTGTTTAGTCACCTGACCATCAGAAACTATGAGATTTCATTCTTTGTGAGAGAAAGTTTGCAGAAGCGACTGCAAGGCTCCCCTTGCCCCGTCAGCTGAGATTCTGCCAGTCCCTTTGTTCATCAGTCTTGCAGGGACATTTGTTGTAACTTTGTTCAGAGGGGAAGAAGGATTTCCTTGGCTTAGTATTTGAAATACATTTACATATAGTTAAGTACATTGTTGTGGTTTTAAGTTTGAGGTATCATTTGCACTTTCCTGAAAGTTGGCATGCCCCCTACATTCAAAATAAAATCAGTGACAAGCCCTGCGCTTCACTGAGGAGGAGGTTATGAGAAGTGAGTGAAATAGTATAAGACAGAGTTTGTTTCTTTCCTCCTTGATAAGTATTAAACCATTTTTATTTTTTAATTAATTAATTTATTGACTCACTTTGCATCCCAATTGTAGACCCTTCCCTCCTCTCCTCCTTATTCCACCCTTCCTTCTTCTTCGCCTCTCACCCCTCCCCTACTCCTCAGAAAAGGGGAGACCCCCTACCCACCTACCCCAGCTCATCGCATCACATCAGGACTGAACACATCCTCTTCCCTGATGGCTTGGCAAGGCAGCCCTTCCAGGGGGCATTGATCAAAAAAGCAGGCAACAGAGTCCATGTCAGGGATAATCCCCACTCCCCACAAGAAGCATAAGCTGCCTATCTGCTACATCTGTGTAGGGGGCTAGGTCCAGTCTATGCATGGTCCTTGGTTGGTCCTCAGCCTCCAGAGCCCTCTGGGCCCTGGTTAGTTGGCTCTGTTGGTCTCTTCTTCTTCTTCTTCTTCTTCTTCTTCTTCTTCTTCTTCTTCTTCTTCTTCTTCTTCTTCTTCTTCTTCTTCTTCTTTTTCTTCTTCTTCCCCTTCTCCTCCTCCTCTTCCTTCTTCTTTATTAGTTTTTTATTTTATTTCTTTTTAATATATACATTTATATTATTAGGCATAAATATAAAATAAACTGCATACAGCTTGAAGAACCACGCAACAATCAGGAATTACGTAAATGTTAGATTCATAGTCGTTTGGCTATCTTTTTGCAGAGCTCTTTGTTACCTCCAGGTATCTCTATCTGTCTCCCTCCCCCCACTTTCTCATAAGACTCCCGAGACCTCACCTAATGTTTGGCTGTAAGTCTCAGCATCTGTCTTTTTTTTTTTTTTTTTTTTTTTGGTTTTTCGAGACAGGGTTTCTCTGTGTAGCCTTGGCTGTCCTGGACCCGCTTTGTAGACCAGGCTGGCCTCGAACTCACAGCGATCCGCCTGCCTCTGCCTCCCGAGTGCTGGGATTATAGGCGTGCGCCACCACGCCCGGCTCTCAGCATCTGTCTTGATCTGTTACTGAGTGCAGCCTCTCAGAGGACAGCAATGCTAGGCTTCTGTCTGTGAGCATAGCAGAATATCATTATAGTGTCTGGCATGGGCCTCAGGTTGCGCCAGGCATTGGTTGAACATTCCCTCAATCTCTGCTCTATCTTTGTTCCTGCACATCTTGTAGGCAGGTTAAATTTTGGGTTAATGTTTTTTGTAGGTGGGTTTGTGGTCTCCTGCCTCTACTAAGAATTCTGTCTAGTTAGAGGGTGTTCTCGTCAAACTCCATGACCCCTGCTACTAGGAGTCTCAGCTAGAGTCACACCCATGTCCTCCTATAAGACTACTCTGTCTTGGGCCTCCAGCTTGTCACAGAGATGCCCCTGCCCATGGTTTCTCTTCTATCTGTAGGCCCTCTGTCTTCCTGTCTCCCCTCTCCCCAGATCTGTTCTCTACCCTCATTTCTCTCTGTGCTCCCTCTCCTTGCCTGTTCCCGCTCTCCAAACACATCCGCATCTATTCTATTTCCCCTTCTCCATGAGATTTAAGCATCCTTCCTTGGATACTCCTTGTTACTTATCTTTTTTGGGTTTATGAATTGTAGTATGTTTATCCTGTACTTTATGGCTAAAATCCACTTATAAGTGAGTACATACCATGTGTGTTTTCTGGGTCTGGCAATAGAATGGAATGCCAGTCTACAGATTGGGAAAAGATCTTCACCAATCCTACATCTGACAAAGGGCTAATATCAAAAATATATAAAGAACTCAAGAAATTAAATATCACCAAACCAAATAATCCAATTAAAAAATTGAGTACAGAACTAAACAGAGAATTCTCAACAGAGAAATCTCGAATGACCAAGAAGCACTTGTAGAAATGCTCAGTGTCCTTAGTCATCAGGTAAATGCAAATCAAAACAACTCTGAGATTCCATTTTATGCCTGCCAGAATGGATAAGATAAAAAACTCAAGTGACAGCACATGCTGGCCAGGATGTGGAGAAAGGGGAACACTCCTCCATTGGTGGTGGGAGTGCAAACTTGTACAACCACTTTGGTAATCAATCTGGCACTTTCTCAGAAAATTGGGAATAGTGCTACTTCAAGACCCAGCTACACCACTCCTGGGGATATACCCAAAAGATGCTCTATCATACAACAAAGACATTTGCTCAACTACATTCATAGCAGCTTTAATTCATAATAGCCAGAATCTGGAAATGACCTAGATATCCCTCAACTGAAGAATAGATAATTTGTGGTACATTTACATAGTAGAATACTAATTAGATATTAAAATCAAGGAAATTATGAAATTTGCAGACACATGGATGGAACTAGAAAATATCATCCTGAGTGAGGTAACCCAGAAAGACAGACTTTCACAAGGAGCCATTCATATTTGATGTTCGGCATTGTTCATTCATGAGTTTGACAAACCATCCTTTCCCCATTCTCAAATAAGATGATGGTTGGTTCAGATTCCATAATAACATTCAATAACTTCTTTCCACTCAATATATATTTGTCAGTTAAACATTTAATGTTGTTTTTATGCCATATCTTAATAGTTCTGATGGTTAGATGGTCTTTTTAATCTTCAGCCACAATAATTTATAGTCTATTTAAGCTCTCTAATCATTATCTGGTACATGTGAGGCAATTTCTATGAAGCATCAACATCATCTAGCAGAATAAATACAACACACATGTTTTTTAAAGATTTTTTTTCTTTTTTAAGGATTTATTTCTTTATTAAGTATAGTGTTTTGCCTGTATATATGCCTGCAAGCCAGAAGAGGGCACCAGATCTCATTATAGATGGTTGTGAACCACCATGTAGTTGCTGGGAATTGAACTCAGGACCTTTGGAAGGGCAGCCAGTGCTCTTAACCTCTGAGCCATTTTCTTCAGCCTCTAACAACACACATGTTTTAAGGACATGGAACTACTGTTTCCTTCTACATATTTTGAAGGTGAATATGTTTCTTGTTACTGCAATAACTTTTAATTTTAAAACAAATTTACTATTTTAAACACACATATGAATTTGGTTTCCTGGAGTCAGAAGTCTCAAATTAGTCTCAGGCAAATGTCAAGGAATGATCAGGGCTACATTCTCTTACAGAGGGTCTAGGGAAAATCCATAGAAGATGGATGCCATTTGTTCCTTTCTAGAATCTATCTCTGCATCTTTGCTCATGCCCATCACTGTCTTCAGACCCAGCATCAGGTAGTCTGGCCTTTCTCTGGTTTGGATTCTTCTGTTTTCAATCTTCCTCATTTGATGACTGATGATTGCTTTGCCCCTTCCAATTAATGCACAGTAATGAAAGTCATCAGTTTAAAGCAGGTAATAAGCAGCCTTAATCCTGTCTTCGATGCTAATTCCTCCCCACCACTTAGTGTACTCAGAGATTCAGAGAGCAGGACATGGGCATTCTTTGTGGGTAAGAGTAGGGATGAGCTAAGGTGTTTATTCTCTCTCCCACAGTTAGCATTTTTGAGTAAAGCCAGCATTAAAAACAAGAGCTAGCTGTGAGTCTGTCTTAATGCCTTTTAGACAAATCAGTATTTTCTGACTTTATAATAAGTTTATAAATAAGTTTTCTAATAGTTTCTAGGAGGCAGGATTCATTAACTATATCTTTATCAATTTCTTGGCAGAAGTGATCAGGTTAGGTTATGGTCCTTACCCAAGTCCTGTGTACGTTTGAATGGGGGACCTCTAGCTCAGGGATGACAAAAGGAAGAAGGCATTGATGGAAAGAGTCCATGGCCCTTGAATAGAGAAAGCTCCACTAGAGAAGGCTGCTCAGGTAACAGACTTAGGCCTGATTCATGTGTGGTCCGGATCTGGGACTGTGAGTAAAGAAGCTAAATTAGATAAAAAATCCACATAACATAACTCTGAAGGAACTCTAGATAATGTCAAGTCCTCCAGACAACTAGAGGCTATTTGAAATCCACAGTCAGGAGGCATATTAATGATAAAAAAAAATGCCTTTCACTTAGTGTGCCTTATGTTTTTATGGGGTTTTAATTTTTATGCCTATTATTTAATAAGCTCAATACCATAGGAGTAGTTTTCCTATGCAATATTTTGAGCCAACTAAGTGATAGAGGAAAGACATTCTTACTCTTTCTCAGATTGTCTAAAGCTTAAAAGATATAGATTGGCCAGTTAGTTTTTTATTAACTGGATACAAGCTAGACTCGTCTGGGAAGAGCGACGTCATTGGAGGCATTGCCTCCATCAGATTAGCCCTGGAGCAACTTTGTGGAACATTTTATTGAGTGGCACTTGATATAAGAGGGCCCAGCCCACTGTGGTGGTGTCATTATGGAAAGGCTGCTGAGCAAGCCACGGAGAGCAAGCCAGTAAACAGCATTCCCTGTGGTTCTGCCTCAGGTACCACCCCAGGTCCATACCTTCTGTCCCTGCCCTGACTTCCTTTCATGGTAGACTGTGAGTTATAAGATGAAATAAATCCTTTCATCCCCCAAGTGGCTTTAGGTCATGGTCCTTTATCAAAGTGACAAAATACAAATAAGAACATAGATGCCACAAACTTATGGTATTGAGGAAGAGCTGTGTCATTTACATCATTGCCTATATGGGTTCCATGTGCTAAATTAAATGTAGCACCATATACGTTTCCCCAATTGCTAAGACTGTTGAACGTAAAATATTTACTGGTCCTTGCATTAGAAAACTGTTTAGTTCATTAGCCAATTGTTAATTTAATAATTTGCTTCCCAGATGTTGAATTTCTGAAGGTCTTTATACATCCTAGATATTAATCCCTTGTCTAGTGTTTAGTTGGCAAATATTTTTTTCTGATGATCTTTTTCTTTGCAATGCAGAAGCTTTTCAATTATTTGGTAATCTCATTGGATAATTTTGTTCTTAGTCCGTGTGCTGTTCAAGTCCTTTTCATAAAACCCTTACATCCGCCTGCATCACAGTGTTTGCCTATCTTTTCTTTTAGTAGTTTTAAAGCTTTAGGTTTTACCTTATTTGAGTTATTTTGAATTTCCTTTTTTTTTCAGAGTCAGAAATAGAGATCTAGTTTCATTCTTCTATGTATGAAAATTAGTTTTTCTAGTACCATTTGTTGAAGAAGCTGTCTCTTCTGCGGTATATGTATGTCCTTTGTCATTAAGCTTCTGGTCCTGTATAGGTTAATTTCTGAGTCCCTGTTGCATTCAATTCACTGGTCTGCACGTCTGTTTTTATGGCTGTACCATGTTGTTTGTTATTGTGGTTCTGTGGAGTAAAATTTGACACCAGGAATTGTGTTGCATCCAACGTTGTTCTTTCTCTTCAGGGTTGCTTTGGCTATTTGGGGTCTTTTGTGATTCCATATAAATTTTAATTTTGTGTTCCTAGTTCTGTGAAGAATGTCACTGCCATTTGATGGAAGACTTGTTGAGTCTATAAACAGCTTATGATAATATTAATTCTGCCAATCTGTGAGCATGAGAAGGCATTCTACCTCCTAGCATCTTTTTCACAGGTTTTTGAAGGAAATAAAAAGTGCTACTTCAGAGAATTAAAAATAAGTGAAAACAGTTTTATCTGGCCTGGGAGAATATTTGGTGGTCAATCTACAGCACTAAACCAGCTACCATATTCCTTTTAGCTAAAGCCTGATTCAGAGCAAGGCCCTACCTCTCCCCCCTCCTGTGAAGGCTCTGAGAAGTAAGGAGATTTTTTTTTTTAATGTTTATGATTCATGAGTCTTAAGGAATAAACCAAAAGCATGTCCCTAACATATATGCACATGCCAATGGAGAGGCCACAGCAAGTTATCCAGATGCTCCACCAAGATCGTTGCCTATGGCTTCACTAAGGAAGAGATGTTTCCATGGAGACAGAACAGCCTTAGGTTAGACACTACCATCTGAGGCTTTCGAGGCTACATGGACTTCCACAGCCTACCTTCAAAGACAGACTGATCCACTTGTTAGGGGTGAAAGCAGCCTGTGACTGTAAGTGGAATCCAATGCTCACCTACTGGTACACTAGGACCCTCAAGACTCAAGAGTGAGGTTTACTTTTCTTGTGCTCTGTAAGTGAACAGCCACCTCGATAGCAGGGTATCTGCCCTCAACATTACTGACTGTTTGATTCCCAGTCGTGAACCTGCTCTGGCTTCATTACAGATATTACTATACTGTTCATTGACAGTTGGCTCTGCCATCCGAGAGCTCCGATGGAGACGTATGGTAAAAGTTGTGCAGTTTTCATGCCCGCTGCCCTGTGGAGCATTCTGAAAGCTCATGGATCAGGGAGAAGCTCTGACTTTCAAATGTTATTGAAGATAGGTGTTTATTTTGTCAGGCCCAAGCTGCCCTACATAGTGATTCCTCTGAGAAATCTGGGCAAAGTAAATTGAAAACCTTATGGAAATGATTCACCATTCCAGATTCTGTTAAGAACACTGTGTGATTCATGGGAGGAGGTAAAAAATAACAACAGTAACAGGATCTTGGAAGAAGCTGATTTCAACCCTCAGGGATTACTTTGAAGGCATCAAGACAAAAATGGAAGAGCCAACCACAGATGCGATGGAGAGACGGCGAGACAACTGGACTCAGAAGTGGAGCCTGTGTGTCTCAGTTACTGCCAACTATGGTCGAGGTTCAGCTGCTAAGAGTTGCTCCTTATGAATGAGCAAAGAAAGTGGGTCTTATGATGTCTACTCCTGGTGTGCAGTCCTTGCACAACAGAGGGTTTGGAGTATCCCAATACACTTACTTGGTAAAGCATTGGCAAGGCGTGAGAGGATTTTGAAAATGGCCCAAAATAGGTATAGGTGCTGTCAAGCATTAGCACATGGTTCATACAGTGAGACATCTTGTGAAGGGAAGAATCAACCACCCTCCCTAGCGAATTTCATTGTTCTCTTTTATATTACTGCTTCATTTTGCCAAATTACTATTGCCACCCACACCATCAGTAACAACCACTCTGCTTAGGAATCACATCTGGGCAGGACCCTCTGCCAGCAAAAAGGATGCTGTCTGCTGAAGGGCCACTTGATCTAATGATCATTAGGAGGATGGAGGGAGGTGGGCAACAGATCACATATTTCCAGCATGGTTCCTGAGGCACAGGCCCCAGACTCCTTGTTATATGTTTTAAAGATATATTTTTAAATTAAGTGCATATGTGTATGTATACATAAAGGTTTGTCACATGTGATTGCAGGTGTCCATGGAGCCAAGGAGAAGGGGCTGAGTCTCCTGGAACTGGATTACAGGTGGCCGTTGGCCTCTCAGTGTGGGTGCTGGGAATCTCCTTTGGTTCCTCTGTATGAGCACTGCATTCTCTTAGTGGCTGAGCCATCTCGCCAGTCCCTACCCTTGGTACTGTCTTTTAAAAGCTAAACCAGGAGCTGGAGGGATGGCTCAGCACTTGAGAGTACTTGCTGCTCTTCCTGAGGATCCAGATTTAATTCAAATATCCACATGGCAACCCACAGCCACATGTAACTCCACTTCCAGGGGTACACACATAGTGCATATACATACACCTAGGTAGCATAACATAAAAACAAATAGATTGTAGGAGTCAGGGGATGGAGGACACCAGAACATGGCCCACTGCGTCAACTAAGCAAGGCTCATATGGGATCACAGAGATGGAAGCCACAAGCATAAGGCCTGCACGGGTCTGCACAAGCATGTATGTTATGGCTATTAGCTTGGTGTCTTTGTGGGACTCCTAACAGTGGGAGTTACCTTGTCCAGCCTCAATAGGAGAGCTTTCACCTTGCCTTGTTGTATCGTCTGTCCTCTTTGGCTGTTGTCTCTTGGATGCCTGATTTTTTCTGAAGGGACGTGGGGGAGAACAGAGGTGGAGGAGAACCTGGGAGGAGTGGAGGGAGGGGAAACTGTGGTCAGGCATATAGTATGAGAGAAGAATCTACGAGAGAGAGAGAGAGAAAGAGAGAGAGAGAGAGAGAGAGAGAGAGAGAGAGAGAGAGAGAGAGAGGGAGAGAGAGGGAGAGAGAGGGAGAGAGAGAGGAAGAAGAAGAGGAGGAGGAGGAGGAGGAGGAGGGGAGAGGAAGACGATGGAGATGGAGACAGAGACACACAGAGAGACAGAGAGACTGACAGACACACACAGAGAGAGAGGGGGAGAGAGAGGGAGAGAGAGAGACAGACACAGAGAGACAGACACACAGAGAGAGACAGAGAGAAATTTAAAATTTCTTAAAAATACTGAAACAGAAAGTGCCTCTTTTCTTTAGGTTTTGTCCTTTTGTTCCTGGTTCTTGAGGTAAACCTGAAACAGCTTATGAGTAGCTGAGGTGAAGGGCCCTTTCCTCCATGTTGGGTTACTCAGGCCCCAGGAAGCAGAGTCTCTATTTATTAATACAAGCTACACAAACTGAAAACATATTCTAATTACCTCTGCCTTTCTGTCTTAGAGTGCTCAGAAAGACATTTTGTAACCTATCATAGTTGATAATAGATTGTAAGACTCCACATCAAAAGAGAGCCAGCTGGAAGGAATGTTCCACAAAGGCCAAGAAAATCTGCATACTGCAACCAGGATGTCCCTGCTTAGTATATTACTATTAGGCCGTGGCTTCTCACATTTTATCCACCAGCAAGCCTTTTAGCATGAGAAACTCAACTTTAGTTATATAGATACACAAAGTAAATAGATAAGCAAAATATTTGCAGTAATAATAAAGAAATTTATTTTAAAATAATTATTTAGAATACATACAGTTTTACCATTTTAAAGACAAAATGGTAATTTATTGGATGTGTTTAATTATATATAATGTAATGACATTTAATACAATTATTTCATATAGATATAAACTTATTTTTTTAAAGATGTATTTATTTATTATGTATACAGTGCTCTGCTTGCATGTACTCCTGCAAGCCAGAAGAGGGCGCCATATCACATTACAGATGGTTATGAGCCACCATGTGGTTGCTGGGAATTGAACTCAGGAACTTTGGAAGAGCAGGTGGTGCTCTTAACCACTGAGCCATCTCTCCAGCCCTAAACTTATTATTCATTAAATATTAAAGCAAATTCACTAATGAGATAGATGTGCTTATTTACTTTTACATCATGGGTAAAAAATTGACTGAATATTTGATGTTTCAGGATATATAGCATATTTAATACTTTTCAGAGTTGATTACTCTTTTAGTTTGATAATTGCTGGTGTTGAGGACACTGCTTTACATAAATACCTGGTATGAAATAGCAGAAGTATAGTTAGGGTCGTTTCAGAAATCACTGGATATACTATCTAAATCCTAGTTCAAATTCATTTAACATTTTTCCCCCATAAAATTCAAGTCAGCTACTCAAACACCAATTTTAAAACCAAGCATTCAAGTATAATAGTATCCAAAGGTATATGGATTTTTAGAAGTAGTCTAGCTAAGTCTAATGTATAACCATGATTGAAAACGTTTCTTACAATCTAGATTGCCACACAATGGCCTTGTTTATCTGGTATTGATTGTATCCCACAATTTCCATACATAATTTATGCTTTAGCCAAATTGAACTCCTTTTAAAATTTTTTCTTTCCTCATATATATATTCCATCCCTTACTCCCCACGTCTACTCTCTCCCCCTCCCCCTGTCCACTCCTCCTCCATTTCTCTTAAAAAAGAGGGCAGGGCCCCAAGGACTATCAATCAAATATGGCATATCAAGTTGCAATAGGACTAGGCATGTCCCCTCCTATGCCGGCTGGATAAGGCAATTCGATAGTAGGAAAAGGGTCCCAAAAGTAGGCAAAGGAGTCAGAGACTCCTTTCCCTGTTCCCACTGCTAGGAGCCCCACCAGAACACCAAGGCTTTGGTCAGACCCAGGCAGGCTTCATGGCTGTCCGTTTAGTTTCTATGAGCCCCTATGGGCCTACGTTAGTTGATTCTGTGGTTTTTCTTGTGGTGTCCTTGACCCCTCTGGCTTCTATAATCCTTCCTCCCCATCTTCTGCAGGATTCCCCAAGCTCCACCTAATGTTTGGCTGGGGAGAAGCTAACACAGTGTGCTAGGAAAAGAAGTCCAAGCAGACAGAATTTGGAATCCCTGGTCCTCATGCAAAGAACCCAAGTTGGGAACCTTGGTTCCTTCTGTTCCACAGAAAATGAGGATCAAATGAGACTCCTGGCATGCCTCGTCCTCCCAACCTGTCATTTAGTTAATAGGAAATTTCCCTTTTAACTAACAACTAAGGATTTCTACTACAGGTAGTCACAACAGTGGCATCTTACTTTACCCCACTTTACTTTTATTTTGCCGAGGGCACCACAGTGCACATGGCGTTGGTTCTCCCCCTTCCACTGTGCAGAACCAGGGATTGAATTTGGATTTTCAGGCTTGGTGACAACTTTCTTTGCCCACTGAGCTATTTCTCTGGCCCCTCTTTCTAACAGTCATATATGGCTGTCTTTTCTAAAGGGCAGTCGCCTTTTCTTTATATGCTTTAATTACAAGTGATATTTTTCTCAAAGATAGAGGAGACTGATGTGTTGTTTCGGGAGCTCATTGGCCTAGAACATCCATGAGCTCTTGGTTTAGGAAGAGACCTGCCTCAAAAACTAAGAGTGACAGCAATTGAGAAAACACCCAGTATTGAGCTCTGGCCTCCTTATGTATGTATGTGCCTACTTGTGCATGCACAACTCCTTACACACAGCACATGAACACATTCATATCATGGACTCACACACACACACACACACACACACACACACACACACACACACACACTGTTTCTTGAAAATGCTGTGACATAGTTTTAGGTTTAAAAATAAGGCAGGCTATAAAATTACATTTACAAATAACTCCATAATAGCTATGAATAAAAATGAGAGGAAAACATTGAAATTTTACAAAGGTTTAGAGTCATCTTAATTTTTTTTTCTTCTAAAGATTTGATTATGCATTCCTCTATAGCAAAGCATCAATGAGCTTTTTCTACTTTAAGGAAAATGCATACAGAGCTAAAGACACTCACCCTCAGGACAGATTTGCCTATAAATTTGGGATGATGGCTATTATGCTGGACCATACACATTTCCTACATATCCTGAGATGGGCAGCACAGCTAGAGAGTTCTTAAAAGATGTTCCTGGTTTTTCTGTATAAATGTTTAGCAGCACCTCACAGCTGCCAAAGCTAGAGACAAGGTAGTCTTCTGTGCTTCCAGTCTCCTTCCTACACATAATTAGTTACCACAGGAACGCAGTTGAGTATTAAATATTTGTGTCCTTATCTTTAACCTGCATCTTTTCTTTTCACTCTCACTGTTGAAGGACACAGGTCAAATCTTACTGCATCCTTGAATCACAGCTAATATATCTGTTATAAACCATTCCTAGAGCCTTTGGGTCATCAACTGTTAAGGAGACTGTGCAAACTCATTCACAGTTCAGCCCATGACACGTTTGCTTTTGTGTTTCCTGCCATCACATCTCATTTAACCTTTACCACAAACTCAGCTTGATCTAAATTTCTCTTAGTTCATTGAAAGATATAAGTTTTTTCCCACTATGTAGTATTTCCCATATTTGTTTATCTACTTTATATTCTCCATTTAAGGAGTGCCTCATTCTTTAAGACTCATTTCAAATATTAAACTTTAAGTAACTCACCTAGGAAAATTTAGCTGATTCTCTGCCACCTAGACTCTCTAAAATTTGTGTGGCTGCTTTAATAAGCTGTGAGCCTCTCAAGGTCAGCAAGGCCTCTCATTCAACTTAGTATTTGATAGACAGCAATAAAATCTGACTTTGGGTATTTTATTAAAAATTGCCTGTGAATTATGAATTCTCAGTAATGAAATTAGAGCTGAGAACAAGTTAAGTTGAAGCAATCTGTGCCAGAGCACAGAGGAGATGTTCTCAAATAGAATCACTTACTCTTGGCGCACTGTTCCAAGTATAATCGCATATGATAAAGTAAGTCCTTTCAAAGCTAGCACTAAAGGGAAGGGAATCTTTTCTTCTTTTCTATTTTTTTTTACTTTAAAAATTTATTTGGCTTTACACACTATGCTTTCATTCAAACACAAAATAAAAGGAAAACCATTTAGAGTAATCGAGGTTCTAACACCGTTTGAAGAATGAAGATCCCAGACAAAAGCAATATAAAGTTCTCATAAGTTTGTTTAGGGAAATGGGCCACTGGGCAGCCTGAAGACACATGCTCACTATGAACATATGGCACAGAGCTGCACAACTCATGGCCATCAGATAAGGAAGATGAGGTGCATTCCCCATGGAGAGGATCTCCACAGCAAGATAGAGAACTAAATATCCCACAGTGATTATACAAGCTCAACCCTAGACATGGCCCATGGGCGTTACAGCCCCAAAGCACACCTAAAACCAACAGTTAGCTTATTGAACCACTTCTGTCCACACAGTGTCCTGGTCTGTCTGGAGTGAAATGAACACATCAGTCATTTTGCCTACCTCCCCTCAACCCTGACCACTCACATCTCGTACTGCTTTCTCTGTGGGCCACTCCTCTGTGATTTCTGTCTACTGCTCCATTTTGTTTTTTGTTGTTGTTGTTGCTTTGTTGTTGTTTTTTTGTTGTTGTTGTTGTTGTTGGCATTTTGGGTAATTTTGGACTTCTGCATTCTCTTGAGACATGTGAGCCTCCAGAGGGACCTACTTTAAGGATAGATAAGTTGGTGCTTTTCAGTGTCTCAGTAGGTCATTTAAAACGTGGATTCAAAATTGAAGCTTAGGTAAGCTGTCAGTATGATTTCTTTGTTGTTATTTTTGTTCTTTTTTTTTTTTTTTAAGACAGGGTCTCACTGACTTCAAACTTCTAATCCCCTACCTTAGCTTTCCAAATGCTGAAATTACAGATGTGGAGCTCTGTTCCCAGCCAAGTATAATGTCTGAGACTTTTTTTTTCATTCATCTATTTATTTATTCACTTTGCTGCTTGATCCCAGCCTCTTCCCACCTCTCCTTCCAGTCCCGCCCTTACATCTCCACCAAAGAGCATGCATGGGCTGGACCTAGGCTGCCTGCCTACACATATGTAGAAAATATGTGTACTTGTTCTTCATGTGGGTCCCCTAACTGGAGCAGGGACTGTTTCTGACTCTGTTGCCTGCCTTTGGAGTCCTTCCTTACGACTGAGCTGCTTTATCTGGCCTCAGTGGGTGAGGATGCACTTAGTTCTGCCTTAAACTTATTTGTTTTTACTTTATTTTCCCCCTTTTATTAAACATATATTCTTTTCTCACGCAATATAATCTGAATAGTTCCTTCTCCCTGGATTCCTCCCAGGCCCTCCCTATCTTCTGTCTCACCTGAACCCATTTCCTTTCTCTTACTCATCAGAAAAGGACGTGGAGAAGGGGACTTTTGAATGAGCTCTCATGTGTTATTGAAACGCTTCAAGATGATGTGATGTGCAAAGGTAATATTTTGATGACTGAGCGATAGGAGTTGTTTATTGTTAAGCCAGCAAGCAGTGTTCATGGCCCTCAAATAAAAATATGCAGTGATGTTGTATAAAATTAAAGCTGTCCTTGCCCCTTGTAGGTGTGGCTGCTGTGTCACACGTGTGGCAGTAGGTGGCAGAGAGGAGCAAGGATATGTCTATGCTCACTGTTCTGACCTAAGAACTTCGGAATGATTAGTGGCCTAACATTCCCTGGAAAAAGCCAGTCTGAGAGGACTACCAGTCCAGCGCCAGGGGGTCTGGACAGGGCGCTGGCCTGAGACGACCACCAGTCCAGTGATGCACAGGCCTGGGGAGGCAGAGTAAGCCTGAGATGTCCCTTGCCCAGTGCCATAATACTCAAGCAGGTCATAACACTCCTGTGACCACTCCTGAGATGATCCTAGACAGTAAGAGACCTCAGGGACTACTAAGAGAGCCAAGGAAGTGGTGGAGACATGGAAGAGAAAGAGAAACAGAGGATGTGGGCACAATGAAGAGAGGCAGAGCTGGAGACTTGGGGGTAGCGAGGAACAGCTGACGTGAGTAGCCGGTGACACCACCTGGGGCCAGGGTGGGGTCTTGGCCTGTACTGCCACCGAAGGGCCACTGCTGAGTCCTTGGCCCTTAGCAGCAGGGGTCTGTTACCACCAAAGGTCAGGCTGACTGCTTGGTCTGGGCTGCCACCAGGAACATGTTGATGTCTGCGGGCTGTGCAAACTTGCCCCACCTCCTACCGGGGCATCTTGGGCGATTTGGTCCTGAGGACATGAGAGCAGGAGACCTGACTGTGCCCCTAGTCAGCTGCACTCAGGAAAGTGGACCCTGCGCATTTCAGAAGTTGCTGGTGAGCTGGCCCTGAGGATACAGTTGTGGGAGAGCTGGCCCTACCATTTGTCTTCTGTGCAGTGGCATGGTTGAAAGAGAGATACCCTCCTCTTCCCTTACCCCTCACCACCTGCAGCAGGTGGAAGGAAGACCTGGCCTTAGCGTCATGAGAGCTGCCCCTGCCCCTCACCAGCTGCTGCACCTGGGGTTCTGAACCTTGCCTGGGTAGCACAGCAGAGCTGGCCCTGGATGTGGGGGGTCCTGGGGAGCAAGTGCGAAAGACATGAGGGTGGGAGAGCTGAAGGGCTGACCAGCTCAGATATATCTCAGGCCCAAACCCAAGACTACAGGAACTTCTTGACACAAGGCATCAACAGATATCCGAGAGGAGTCCCAGTGAGGCTCCAGTAGTGAGAGAGTAGCAGAAGCCAGAGGCCTCATACCAGACCAACAAGTCATTGCAATGAACACTTGGAAGCAAAGGAATGTGGACAAAAGGGTATATGTTTTTATTTCTTTTCCTCTGTTGGTGGGAGGTGAAAGGGTGGAAGTCAGGTACGAGAGGAGGGGCAGATGAGTGGGATGGGGGTGCGTGATATGAAATCCACAAAGGATGCATAAAAAGTCTTTTACAGGTCTGAAAAAAAATTAAAGCTGTCTCAGAAAGGTGAAATTCGTTAAATATAAGTTGTTCAGAAACAAAGCTTAAAAGTATTAATAAGAGACACTTAAATCATGACAGAATCAGACACAACATTATCCATGAACTCATTTGTGTTTGCATGCGCATGCTTCTTTGCGCAACTAACAGAAGAACCATGTTCTACAAGCACTTTCGCAACCATGCGAGCCCACGCTAGTATTAAAACACTTGGTTTTAAAAAGTCAGGATCATTGAAAAATCTTGAAGTACAGCTTTGTTATATACGTCAAGCTTAATTGTAGTTTTCAAACATTTGCAGTTCTCTTTCTTTGGGAGGGGCTTGTGTGTGCTACCGCACATGTAGAGGTCAGAGGTCACCCTCATGGCAGTCTTTGTTTTATGCCTTTATTGAGTTAGGATCTCTTGTTTGTTTGTAACTGTGTACACCAGACTAGCTGGCACGTTCGTTTCTGGGGATTCTACCAGCTCTAATCTTGTCAAAGGAGCAACACTACTGTGCGCGGATCCAAACTCAAGTCCTCATGATTGCACAGCATATGCTGTACCCATAGCACTTGCACATCTCTTAATATTGTGTAGATGACCAAAAATGAATATATAACTTTATCTTTAATGCACGTGTAATTTAACAGACTAGGGCTGAAGCACAATTGAAAGAATGGGTTTTCATACCTCGCTGTCACATAGCCCACAAGGATTGGAAGTAGTCTGGACAATCCATTCAACATGGAAGTCAGGCAGTAGTAGATCAAGCCAGCATGTGCTCTAATGGGAAACAAATGTCAGGAAAGGAGAAACTAGTTTGTAGAGGGAGCAAGTGTTATGGGGAGCCTGGGAACAGGAAAGTCTGTTATCTCAAGGGAACAGATTAGACTCAAGACGTAACTGGAGACCTGGAGGAAAAACCTGGGTGGCAGCTATAGGACTCCATCTTCCTAGAACACTGCTGAAAACAAGGGGACACAACATCTAATAGACTTGAGGGGCATGTTGGCGAGCCTGGCCAGATGGCAGAGAGAGAGGAACATGGCTCCAGTAATAGTTGTAATATATATATAAGAGCTGACCACATATGCCACTTTGTGTTCTAGCACGTAAGTCAGTGCTGCTCTGACTCCAGGGCCCAAAGATGTTCAAATATCTGGTATGTCTAAGACTGGGTAAAATAAAAGAGTCTTTCTGGCATTGTCATTCTCAGATGTTTTTGTTGTTTGTTTTTCTGACACAGGATTTCATGTAGCTTCGGCTGCCTGCATTTTAGAGTGATTACTATTCTCGGCACAGTATAGATACTGAGGCAAGTTTTCTGTGGATCAGAAAACCAGAAAATAGAACAGCACAGCCATCTGCTGAGACCTTTAAATAACAGTATCTGTGGAGAGAAACCTTAGTGGAGCTAACCCAGAGTGATTAGATCAGGGCCTACCGAAGACATTTGTTCCAAACCTGCATTTCCCAGAACCACTCCAGCTGTGTGTGTCAGGGGCTAGACACTAATGTCTGTGGAGTTGTGTACACACAATACTCCCAGGAGAGCTGTCTGGGCCTCAGATTGTTGTAATTCACAAGGAATTTGGTGTTATTAACTGATAATCTGTTCTGTTCTTAGAAAACCATGTTATGCATAAATAGAAACTTCTTCTTGCTCTCTTTTTACACCATGTCACTATTTCCTCAAAAGTAGGCCCTTCAGCTTGCCGCCCTAGCTTGTAGCCAGATGGGCTTAGCCATGGTAAGAGGCACTGAGCTTCTCTTTTGAAGGATGTTTCCTTTGACTTTTACACAACCTTGTTATGCTTATTTTCTAAGAACACCACTTGAAGTCTACTCTGATAACAGTCGTTCTTTCTGACTGGAAGCACAGCATTGTACCGTAAATACTTCTGCGCTGACTCGTGTTTAATGGCACACCGTAGCAATAAAACACATCTGTAATGGGTACTGGCCTCTCCCCTAAGCTGCTGGCAACTCGCACTTCATGCTTTGATTTTGGGAGTTTGTCTGAGTGCAGGTGGGATTTACTATTTGCCCCTCTGAGTAGATTACTTCACTTAGTATTATGTCTTTGAGATTTGCCAGTTGGTTCTGTATTGATGGACATCGACATTGTCTATGCAATATGGCAGAGGTGAACAGTATCACAGCGAATGTTGAGATGTTCTTCAGTCTCTGAGTTAACTCTTCTGAGTGTAAACACCCAGATGTGAGGTTGCAAGATCATATGGTAGTTTCATCCTGTGAACTTTTCTGAAGACCTGTGGTGTCTTTACCGTTCTCCCGCTCACATGGCAGTGTGTGCTAAGCTCATTTTTCACCACCTGCTGACCAGTGTTTGCCACCCAAGCAGGAGAGGATGGCTCTTATTTGACTTTTCTTGACAATTAGTAAATGGAGCTTCTCTCTATGCATTTGTCATTGTCTGACTTTGTAGAAATAGATATTAAGTTTCCTGCCCTTACTGTGATGAGGTTTTATGTCCTTGATTTTTGAGCTGTAAGAGCTCTCTGCATAACGTGTAAATTAGCCTGTAACCTGGTGTGTGGTTTGCAGATATTTTTCCTATTGCATAACTGGTCAGCTGGTCTGTTGATTGTTTTCCTCAATTGTGCAGAACATCTTCTTTGGTTAGTTCCACTAATTTACTTTTGTTTTTGTTGTTGTTATGTCTATGAAACCATCAGCAAAGTTCCTGCATAATTCTGATTATTCAAATTATTTGTCTCATTCTTTAAAAATTGACATAAATAATTTTTGTGGGTTAATTTTTACGGTGGTGGTAGTTTTATGGATGTTGTTTATTTTGCTTTGTGAAGTCTTATTGCTGCTTCTACCAGCTAGACACAATGGGGGGGCATATTTTAGGGTCATTTTCACCTGTGTAGCACAGTTGTCCCACAGCATAGAGCTATATGAGTTTCACTACTAGTCTATTTCATAGCCTGCTATCCAGAGTCTGTAGACACAGGACACTGACGGTACTTGAGAACTTGCTGGAACTAGCCTATCTTTATCCCAGTCTGCCCATAGGTTGTAGTGTGCATGTTAACATATCTTGCAGGTAGTTCATTGGCTGTGTGATGCTTTGGGCTACTGTTTCCTGCTGTTCCTCATCAGTAGACAGTCGATTTTATTCTTGGTAGCAGTTTTTTGTTGTTGTTGTTGTTGTTGTATGTTACACTTTTCTTTACCTTTTGTTGCAAAGTGTGTGTGTATGTGTGTGTCTGTCTCTCTCTAGCATGTATGCATGTGTGTGTGTGTGTGAGTGTGTGTATGTGTGTTTGTGTGTCTGTCTATCT
>OU015758.1:24598280-24620033 GCA_907169655.1 Acomys percivali | reverse complement strand
TTTGTGTGTCTGTCTATCTCTCTCTAGCATGTATGCATGTGTGTGTGAGTGTGTGTATGTGTGTTTGTGTGTCTGCATACGAAAACAAGAATGAAGTGATCTATAGGGTAATTGTCTTGAAGCATTGTGCCTCAATTTAGTTAAAAGCTGTTTTATTGATTGTGGTATTTTATAACTACCTGAATTATTAATTTGTCTTCATTTGGCAGGTGGAAAGTTTTAAAGCCATAGATCTTTTGACACACCGTGATCTTTGGCATAGATCTCTGTCTGTCTCCTAAAGCCATACTAATGTGATGGATGTTTTATAGTTCACCTGCATGGGTATAAGTATGGAACCACTATCTTTAAAAACAGACATCTTCATTTGAAAATGCTATTTTGTGCATTCTGTTTTCAGAGAGAACAAATGTGCACTCTAAATGGGGAAGCATAGTGAAAGTGCTGCTTGGATCGTAAGTGCTTGCCAATCATCACAAAATACCTTCTTAGGTATCGCCAGTTCAAATCCTGGGGGAAATGGCTTGAGTACTGTTCACCCATATGCAACTGTCTGCCAGGGCCTAAGCCCAGGAACCAAGGAGACATGAGCACATTTCTTTGGGGCATTCTCTCTCTCTCACTCCCCTGTCCTTGTGCAGGGAGACAGACTCGAATAAGAAGGGATATTGTATCCCTCCACATTAACTGTCTGTACACCAACACTCCAGCAGCATTTAACATTCTGCTTTTTACACAATGGTATAGTAGGATGTATACAGGAACGTGGTATGAATTATATCCTGATTTTAAGAGACTCAAAAAACATACCAATATAACAAAAGCTTCCTCGCGTGTGTCTGTCTTGAGGTCTGTTGTCTGCAGAAAGCTGAGTATAGCTATGAATGCCGACTAACACAAAGTAGAATATTAACTGTAAACATCTTGAGGTTGTGTGTGTACATGTGTGCATGCGTGCATGTGTGCATGTGTGCGTGTGTGAGATCTGTTCTTGTTGCTGTTGCTAATCAATGTTTTTGGTTTTCGAGTGTGAACTTTGTAGATTATGTCAAGTGGCCATGGCAAAAGTTGGACATATCTGCTGGTGACTTTCAGTAAAGTGAGTTCTCATTTACCCAGCATTCCCAGCACTGTTATATGACAAGCACTGGTGAGCCATGTGTGTGTTAATAAGGACGTATTTTGTTTATAATAGACTAACATGACTTCGAGACTCTTCGCTCCTAAATGGAGTAAACATGCTGCCCTGTGTTGGTGTGCCTGAAAGAGCCCTTTTGTTCGAACTTCCCAAAACTACCTCAAAGTGACCTTGGAACTTGCTATGTAACCAGCACCAGCCTTGAACTTGCTGGGATCAGAGGAGTAAGCTACACCGTTACCTCACAGCTTCTTGCCAGTGAGTTCTGTCTACAAGCTAGCTTTACTGCAACAGCTGCCTGCTACGGCACCGTCCCTGACCTCTCATCTCCTCACCCTCTATACTGTACTTACCCTGGTCTCCTTGAACACACCAGACACTTACTGTGGCTTCTTCCGCCCACCTGTGCCCTCTGGAAGCTATCCAGACTTCCCGTCCTAGCTCACGTAAAACAACCCAAACTTTCTAATGAGTTTCATCTTAAATCGGAATGATGTACTATGGTTTTGGTTAAGGGTAAATAGTACCAAGTTTTTGTAGACCTGGTTACCAGAGAGTGTCCTTCTTGTGAATGCTCCTGCACACTGTCGTCAGAGCTTCCACCGTGTTCTCGGCCTTGCCTTTCCTCTACCTCCAGCCAGCTGTTTTCTACACATTGCCAGCCAGTAGCAAATACAGTTCCACAAAAAAACAAAAGGAGTACAGGAGTGCTTCTGGGTTTTCATTTTCTTGAATAACTTTAAAAAATGCGATTGTTTTTAATTCTCTGTGGAAATGCTATTTCTGAAATAAAACGCCCTTGCAGGAAGCTCTTGAACTTGGCTTTTTCACAGTAAAGGTTCCGAGGGAGTCCAGTGACAAAGTTGTGACGACATTAAACATAAAACTTATGACACTAAACATTGATTGAAACTGGGTGGGTTTGTGTATTCCTTTAATCCCGGCACTGAGGGGACAGAGGTGAGAGAATATCTGTGATGCGAGTTCAAGGCCAGTAAGATCTACACAGCAAACTTCAGCCTAGTTAAAGCTACACAGTGAGACCCTGTTTCAAAAAAAAACAAAAACAAAAACAAAACAAAACAAAAAAAGGATTGAAGAGGAAAGGTGTTCTGATTGTGTTGTAGAAGCTCATTTCTTCATTTCTGTTGCATCTAGAGGCTTGTTCTCTATGAGCCCTAACCCTGGGGTTTAAGAAAAGAAACAAGTGACTGAGACATGTGGGAGGCCTGGATCTATGTCCTCTGGCCATTGACGCTAAAGTACCAGGCTACAGGTGCAATGACAACTTAGCGTTCTTAGTAGTTTAATGTGGGAAGTCATGGGAGGAGTTGGGGAGAGAGAAGCGGTGGATGTGATGAAAATGCATTGGACTCATGCACGGAAGTCTCAGAGATGAAGTCTAATGAGACCCAAAGGAAGCAGGGCTGGCGTGCCATTTCCTGCCTTAGACCCAGGCTCCGCGCCTTGGATTCAGCCTTGCATTAGCAGCCCTCTTGGCGCTGAGGGTCCTCAGACTGCAAGTTGTGCTAGTTTTTCTTGGTTCTAAGGCTTTTAAGACTTTGAGCTCCCTGGCTCTTCAGCAGGCAAACAGCCTACTGTGGGTTTTTGAAGCTTACATAATTGATGAGAGACAGAGAGAAAATGCAATTAAGAAAGAATCAGTGTGGCTGTACATCTTTTTTTTTCATTTTTAGAACATTTATTGAGTATTTGGTTTTTTTTCTTTAAAAGGATTTTTTATCATTTTTCTTTTTTTAACATATGCATTTATATTATTACACATATATACAGTAAACTACCTACAGCAAGAAGAACCATAAAACAATCAGGAATTATATAAATGTTACATCCATAGTGTTTTGGCTATTTGTATTTGGCAACCTTGAAGAAAACATCTTTCCTATCTTGGTGCATCTAAAATTCTGAATGTAAATCCATATTTATCATATCTCATCTTTATCAACTTAAAATATCTATCTAGACCTAAAAACATCTTAACCCCTAAGCAACTGCACTTAATTGTAAGACTAAACTATCTGGTCTTCATCGCCATCAGAGACTTAAGAAGAAATAAAATTGATTACCTGAGTAGACAGTAAGTGCAGGTTGGCAGCTTCTAAAGTAAGAGGATGACAGAGACGGTTGCTGCCTGAACAGTCACCCAAAACTCTCTATAACGTTGGAGCATCATCTTCAGCCTTCGGCCCAATATATCTGACAGACATATTTGTGAGGCAGGAACTACTGAGGACTTGCTTACCCTGTCTTGGCAGAGTTTGGCCGTCGACTCTGCCTGCATCCAAGCTTGTCCATTTTTGGCAGAATTCTGTCTGTGGCCGAAATGAGGACATTTTGGTGGCTGTGTATCTTATGAGTTCCAGAATATCTTTGCAACCTCAGTGAATGTCATTTTAGGTAAACTGAGAAGAGACTCAATATTGAAACAGAAATTAAGGGATTTTGTTTACTCCATTTCCAGACATAAGGAAAGAGTGCCAGGACCTGTGAAATTCCTAAAGAAAATATTCAGATAGTAGGCATATGAATTACAGCTTCATTGTAATCATGTAGTTTTGGTTCAGTTTCTCAGAAAAGAGAAATACAGTTATATCTTTGATACCCAGGATTCATCTTGTACAGCCAAAGGTCGTTTTGTGAAAAGTGGAGGAGAATGAAGCAAGACCCTGAAGTTGGACTCCTCAGCAATCTTCCTCCCACAGAAATGTCATCCCAGCCTCTCTCCCCTTCCTCAGCCAAGGAAACCATGGATACCTCCCCAGCCACCAAGGAAACCAAGTGAAAGATTACAGCACAACCTGATGACAGTGCAGCAAAAAGGGACGCACTGAAATGTGTAGACAGGGCTCTTCGTGATGTTCATTGCATGGCTCCAAGTCCAGGCTCTTCTGCTGATCTGTTCTGTAGTTGGTGCTGGCTCGCTGCTGCATCAGTACCACTTCAGTCGGAGGCAGTGCGGTGTGGAGAGAGTTGACATTTGCATATTAGAAAAACCAGGAAAGGAATGTAGCATGTGACATGATGTTGGGCCTTGGATAGTGATACTCCGGACCAGGCAGATGTCCATGGCCACATTTCCAGTCTTGCTCCTTTATACTAAGCCTTTAGACATGAGGTTATACCATTTGGCCAACACAACCTGGGCCTTCAGATTCCATGTCAAACTTGATTTCCAGATCACATCTCAATGCTTTGGTTTTTGGCTCTGGTCAGTGCTCAGTAGCACAAGGCTTCTGACCTTCCTCAGACGAATACTGGCCACTCATGGCCACACCTGGCCTGTGCCACTGCCATCTCCCATCTATGGGAATTTCATAGAAAAAGCTAGTTTGTAAAGACTGGAATAGGTATAGACCATCTCAGGTGAACAAAAAAATCAATCATAGAACAATGGGTAAAAACAATCCGGGAAGCAGGCTATCAGCAAGTCTTTCTTGAGACAAAACCTGTCACAAAGCAGAAGAATGGCCTAAAAAAGAAAACCAAATTCTGTACCTCAAGGAAAAAGGTAAGTAGGAAGTAATAAAGAAACAGATTAAAAATTGTTTAAAAAGAGACTAGAACAGCAGCTCTTAACCTGTGGGTTGCAATCCCTTTGGGGGTTGCATATCAGCTATTTACATTACAGTTCATAACAGTAACAAAATTACATTTATGAAGTAGGAAGAAAGTAATTTTATGGTGGGTGGGGTCACCACAACATAAGGAACTGTATTAAAGGGTCACAGTGTTAGGAAGGCTGCGAACCACTAGACCAGAACAGGCACAGAGGATCAAAAAAAAAAAAAAATGAAGAGGGAATTTTTAAAGTGCAATTTATTACTTTGAGTGGAAAAAATAACTCAAAATTGGAAATGAAAATGAGGCAAAACAGATACAATGATAAATGTAACATTATAAGAAACTATTACATATTTTTCTTTCTATTTAAGTTTTTATTTAATATATAATAACATCATTTTGCCCCTTTCCTTTCCTCCCAGAGGGCCTCTGTCTTTGATTATTATTGTTACACATATATGCATAAGTGCATAAATATAGCATATTGAGTCCTTTTACAGTGGCTTCTTTATATTACATTTCAAAGCTCACCACTATATAAACATTCATATGCCAACAACGTGGGCAGCTTACAAGAATTGTATCTATTCTTTGATGCACATACCTAACAAGAATGAATCATGAAGAAAGAGAAAATATGAACAGACTAAGAAGAAAGGAGATCAAATTAGTTATATAATATCTTAGACAAATACAAGAATTGAGCCTGATTGTCCCTACTGGTGAATTATTCTAAAGACTTTAAGAAGAATCAGTGCCAAGAATAATTAAAAAGTAAGGACTATTACATAGTTACTTTATATGGTTAGGTGATATTAAATTCAGAAAACAATATACAATTAAGAAAAAAGAAGTACAATGTCTCTCATAAACCCATAGGCAAAATACTCAATAAAATGCTTGCAACCCAAATGAAACATCTTGAAATTTTTCCTTATGGTCAAGTGGAATTTATAATAAGCCTGCACTTGGCTCAATAAACTTAGAATCATAAATGTAATAAAATGAACATTTCTCTAGTAATTAACACAGAAAGACCTACAAGTACTCAAGATGCAGAGAGGAAGAGACATTAGGGTGCTCAGCCCTAAATGGGGCATCACACTCCTCCCCTTAAGGCCCGGGGATTCATCCAGAAGGGAGAACAGAAACATTGTAAGAGCCAGAGATGACAGATGAGTCCAAGGAGACAGCGTTTTAGAGACACAGCATGGCCGGTGCAGTATGTACCCACAGGTATTGTAACAGCATGTTCAAGACCTGTGCAAGGTCAAAACAGACAGAATCTTAGTACAGAGTTCATGAAGCTCATGACGTTCAGCCCATATCCAGGAAGCTACTGCAAGTGGCAGTTGTTGGGAAAGGATAGATAGATAGATAGATAGATAGATAGATAGATAGATAGATAGATGGATGGAATGAATCTGTAATTCTTTCCCTTTAGAGAGTAGCAGACTCATATTGATAATTTGTTTCTGGCAATGTACAGATCTTCATATGGGAACTATTTACTTAGTTTCTTCCTTTTTGTTTAAGTTGTAAATATTCATTTTATGCTTTAGGAAAAGCAGAAAGTCTCTGGAACTATTCTTTTTTATAATGTATTTTATTAAAAAGCCTGTATGACAATTCATCTATAGACACAGATAAGTGAGAAGTTGAGGACAAGTGAAAAGGGAGGGGAAAAGCCAACTTCCTTCTCTGGAGTTTTTACAGGGCTGCAGCAAGCACTGGACAAAGACTGAGGGGCCTGTCTGTTGAGATTGGTTTGTTCTTAAAGTGTTACAGGCTGAGCCAGTGAAGGGCCCACATGTTCTATGCGTGTGGCCCATCTCATCCAGGCAAATGGTTATGTACTATTCACATGCTGGCACCCAGTTAGATCTGTCTCGGGTTTTGTCAGTTACTGACCTTGAGTTTTCACTGTTGGTCACTTGGCTGACATTGCTCTTCTCTCACCAAGCCTGTGTTTCAGGCGCTGTTCACATTTAGTTAGCATGGCCCTAAGAAGGAGCTGTATTTGTTCTTAGTTAACTCCTTGCCTGCACGTGGCCTGTAGACTTGGAGGCTTTCTTAGAAGCAATCTGTTAAAACTGCAGTTGTAATGGAGAAATAGTGCCTAACATGTATGTCTTAGGAGGGGGGTCTCATGGAAGCCGGCTAGAAAGACCGCCTACGCTGACCTTGCTTTTCTAGTGTTTTTGTCTCTTATCAGATTTGCCTACCTACCAGACCTTTATAAAACAATGGGGGACATGAATAGTTGCGTTGGTTTGCGAATGGAACTGACATAAAATTACCCTGGACGTTATCAGGAGAAGAAAATGATGACTACGAGAGCCATCATTGGACCCTGAACTGGGAAAGCATTAGAAAGATACAGTATGTCAGGGAGGTCATGATGAGCCTTAAATGCTTCCCTTGAATTTTTGAGAAGACTTGATAAAGATATCTCACAGGCTCCCATCCCTAGCTGGGGAGCTATGGACACTTAGTGGCTGTTGGGGGAAGAGGAGTCAGTTTTCTTTAGGGGTATAGTCCCTGGTAGGTTGACCACACTTCAACATGTGTGCATGTGAACAGTACAAGTTGGGAGTAAAAATACTTTAAAATAAATGCTGTCATTGTAATCTCAAAAATAAAAGAAGTAAAATTAAGGTACCTAGTAAAACCCTGTAAAATTAAAAGCAAGCCAATATTAAAAACAAACTTTTGAAGAAGGCATGAAGTTGAGGGTGGGGTGGGATTGGATCTGAAAGGATTTAGCATGATATATTTTCTTTCTTTGTATTTGTCTGCTTTATAAATCTCAGTGCATTTTAAATACATTGTTGCTTGGGTAATAATCTAAGAGGTTAAGCAGGTTAGCCTAACTACCGAGGGCCAAGACTTTGGGATCCAAGCAATGCAGTTGAATGCTGCCTCTTTCAGTTATTAGCTGGCAAGTAACTCAACATCCCAGAATTCTGTGCCCCGATCAGCACACTAGAAGTGGCATTACACACTCCCCTAGGATTGTTTGGGGGTTTATATTACATAATACATTTTAATTTTAGAATTGACTTTATGAACAGCAATCATTTGGTAAATAGCTATTATAATGAAAATTAAATTTATTCTGTGCTGATTTTTGCCCTTATCACACGGCTGGGCTTTCTTTTCCCAGGCCTTTGCATATTCTTACTGATTTCACTAATATTAGCATAAAAAGTATAACTGAATATTTAGATATTCTGAGCTTAAACTAGCCCCAAACTTTCCGCTTTATAGGAGGTATTTTAAATTCTGTTCAGTTATATAAAAGATGAAAATAATCAAAATTATGAAGGACAGACATTCTTAACCTTCAAGAACACCAGTAACTTTTAGAGAACCCAGACTTTAGAGCATCTACCTCTAGCTCTTTTCAAGGATGTTACTATGATGTAGTAATTGGGTGACAGGAACCTGGTAACAAGGTGAAGGTGAAAAGCACAGAAGGAATATTTCATGTGTAATTCTTTCCATTCAGAGACTGGCAGGCCCATATTGATGATGTGTTTCTGGCAATGTGCACGTCTTCATAAGGAACTATTTATTTAATGTCTTCATTTTTGTTTAAATCATATTCATTTTATGCTTTATAGAAATAAGAGAAAGCCACTGGCATTTTGCAATATTTTAATAATGTTTTATATTAAAAAGCATGCATGACAGTTAAAGTACAGAAAATGAATTTATCAATGAACTTATCTAAAATTAAGTTTTGTAATGACAAAGTCATAAGACAAGCTATTATAAAACCTATAGGGATAGTTTCTTAATATCACCTATTTTTCTTATGTAATCTTTTTGTTAGGATATTTAATCAAAATAGATGTAACTGATTATAGGGTGAGACAACCTTCAAGCATAAAACAAAGTATCTTCCCCAATGTAGAAAGCAATGGTAAACATTCTTATGCTTTTTTCCCAACCATTAATAATTAAATCTAATTTCCTGGATTCAGAGGTCCATAGGGAGTACAGAAAGTCATTTGGCCAATATACCTGAGCCTCTTGAGATGATACTTGATATCTGGATCTTTAGGGAGGAGAGCCCACTTAACAGCCAGCTGCAGTTGTACATTTTCCTATGAATAAATCATGCTCTCTACATTTCCAAAGAAAGGTCATGATTGTCCTAATCAAAACATTTTGAAAGTATCTTTGAAATATTAATCAGCTATAGGGTAAATTTTAGTTCTTTACATTTTTTTTAAATCCTTAACCTTTATCCATTAAAAAATAAAATAAAATGTTGACATTGAGTGAAGCTCAAAACTGATGGTATATCATACGCAGTCAGCATTTTCAGAAAACTTTTTCCATACAGGGTGCTCTGCCTAAGGGTTGGGGAACTTGGGGAAAAAAGAGAGTTTGACTTCTGGGCCCTCACTGACTAACAGCTGAGGTGGGGATTGGAGGCTGCAGAACGCTGACGCTTGGCCAGTGTTAAACAGAAGGATGACCGAGGGACAGCAGGCTCTGGGTAGGGAAACAGGCTCAGAGTGGATGCTCTGCTTGGAATCCTCGAAGTTCTTAACAGTAGGCTGTTCATATCGTAGAGGAAGTGGGAGCCGGCGGCCTAACGTGGATTAACCATGGTTTCTTGTAATGTTGTTGGCAAAATGAATATGGAGACACTTATGACAGGCAATTAAAATGGAAAAAGGTTTATAGAGGACAAAACACAATGGTCTTTGTGTGCTTTGCTAGTAAAGTTAAAGGTAAAGTAACCTAATAAAGCTGCGCGTCTTGTTACTCATGCAGAAACATGCCGGGTGAGTGGGAGGGGAGAAGAGGTAGATAAGGGTTTGTGTGTGGGGGAGCAGTGGGCCCAGCCTTCCTAACACTGCAAACCCTTAATACAATTCCTCTTGTTGTGACCCTGACCATAAAACTATTTTCATTGCTACTTCATAACTGCAGTTTTGCTGCTATTATGAACGGTAATGTCAGTGCCTGATATGTGGGGTATCTGACATGTGACTCCTATGAAAGGGTAAGTTGACCTCCAAAGGGGTCGTGACCCATAAGTTGAGAACCACTGACTTAGAAGGTCATTATAGAAATTTTAGTAAGAAAGTTTGAGAGAATAACCATTCAAATGACGCGAAAGTTGACAAATATGAGAGTGTCCCAGCAGGGCATTTTAACTAAACAGTGGTCATGGCTGATGGAGGGAAAAGAACTAGTGGTTTTGATAGGTCGTTTCAGGGCGCTGACTCCTCGGATCACAGAAGCAGATGAGCAGGCCGGCTTGGGAGCCTGTGGACTTGTACATGTGGGGCACGTATGGAGATGTGTACAGAGTTTGGTCTTGTGTTTATGTACCAGATGCAGTGTGGAGGAACCTTTCAGGCAGTCACTGACTGAGCCCAGGTGATGGGCTCTGGGAAGGAGTGCAGGCAATGCGCAGAATGGAGAGGCAGAAATGCAGCTTGAGGAACACTTACTCGGGTGGAAATACACGCGGCGTGGAGAAGGCGGAGCTTGACAGAGAGTGGGCTACACGCACTCAAAAGCACAAGGCCTTTTTTTTTTTTAAAGTGATGACCAAAAGGACAGTAATGGGTAAGAGAAGGGGCTTACATAATGGACGTGTGCTCGTGGGAGCATTCTTGTTTTATTTCCTTCTTTTAGCTTGTTTTCCTTGCAGGTAGAAGAGCTGTGGCCGGATAAATAAGGAGAGAGCTGACCACTCCATCTCCCTTTTCCATGGCAGAGATGTTGTAGGGGCAGTCTCCTGGGGGGCGGGCTGTGGAAATGCTGCACGGGGAGGGAAGGCTTTCAGGTCAGACAGAGAGACAGAGGGAGAGCTGTGGGCAAGCCAAGAATACTTAACCTCCTGTTGGACCAGAGGGCATGATGGAAGGAGGTCTGTGAGAGAACAGTAATGGTGAAGAAATACCACAAGAGACAAGTATGTAGAAAAGCCAGTGCTCCTCTGGTTTCTCTTTAAGTGGGTTCTGATAGTAATGTTTCTTTCTTTTTTAAAAGACAGTATTGCTATGGAGTTTTGGCTGGCCCCAAACTCACCACCTTCCAGCTGTTCCTAACCTCAAGAGCTGGTATTACAGATGAACACCATTGTGTCTGGCAATGAGCTTTTTCTTTTTTAATATATATTTTATTAATTCTTTGAGAATTCCATAAACCGTGTTTTGTCCTTTCCACTTCTATGCCATAACCCCTCCCAGATCCATCCCTAGCTATCCTACTTCCCAAACTTCCTCTGTCCTCTTTTATTTTATTTTTTATACCCATCAAGTCTAGTTTGTGCTGTCCAAATATTCATGGATATGTGGCCTTCCATGGAGCCTAGTCAGCTTCCCAGGGCTATACCATAGAGAAGACAGATTACAAGTAGCCAATAGCTGCTGTAAAGCATGAGACAGTATGCCCAACTTCCCTCTCTGTGGGGAGTTTGGCTTACTTGGGCTCATACAGATTTTGTGCATGCTGCCAACATCATAAGAATTCATATGTGCATCTGACCTGCGTGTTAAGCCAACAATGTTTATTTGTAGTCATTCACTGCCTATGGCTCTTATATGGTTCCTACCCCCTTTTCACAATTATTACTAAACCATGAGATGATGGGCTACAATATATATTCCATTTAGAAATTCCATTACAATATACATGTTCCATTTAGGGCTGAGCATTCCAATAGTCTCTTATTCTCAGCACCATGTCCAATTCTAGGTCTCTTTGTTATTCGTCATCTACCACTAATGGAATTTTTTTTCTGATCAAGGCTGAAAGATATATTAATTTACATGTATAATGATAAAGATTTTAGGAGTCATTTTAACTTTATGTTCTTTTAGAAGAACCTATCTAGCCATAGGTTCGCAGCCTGATAATTATGCTGTGTGTGGATTTGGTCTTGTGGGGGCAGGACTGAAACCCAGTCAGGAAGTGGTTTGTTATCTCCACGATGCTCATGCCACTGTTGCATCTATCACTACTGCATGGGTGCATGCCTTGTCAGGACAGTAATTATTGTAGCTTACAGGGTTCACTCGTGGGTAAGTTTGATTTTCTCCTCTGTTAGCATACACGGCACCTTCTGTCATTATGAAAGCCAGCCAGTTAGAGACGGAGCTTCGAGTTCAGCACCAGCTTGATATCGCCATGTTCTATGATTCAAGTATATTGTATCTTCAGCAATAGGGTCTTATTGTCACATTCTGGAGGGTAGCCAGGTGTATTGGCAATAGCCTGTAATATTGGGGCCCTATGGGACCTCACTGGCCAACAATTCCAAAAGAAATAATCCATCCCTGGCACTGGGAGTTTTATTTGTTCACATATGGGGACTAGTAGGGGCAGTATCACCCCATTAAGGGTGATTCCATTTTAGCTCTCTCTCTCTCTCTCTCTCTCTCTCTCTCTCTCTCTCTCTCTCTCTCTGTGTGTGTGTGTGTGTGTGTGTGTGTGTGTGTGTGTGTATGCATGCGTGTGTAAAAGCTTCCCCCATAGTAGGATTCCCTATGACTCTTTTCAAAAGACTGTTTAGTGTTATTTATCCACCCCCTACCATGCTTTCCCTTCCTCTTCCCCAATTTAGGCTTCCTGTTCCACTGTTCTCCTTCAACACTTTATAGCTCTGCATTCTATCCCACTCCATTGATAATGGCCCATTAGTGATCTTCTGACCTCTCAGGGTTTGTTTGTTTGTTTGTTTGTTTTGAAAGTCACTCATCTGAATATTCAAAGCTGATACACACAAATGAGAAACAATATGTGGCACTTGTCTTTCTGGGTCTGCCATTTCTCACTCTAGAATGATTGTTCTCACTTCTACCCAAATATGAATTTTACTATTAATTTTTCTCTCTTTTGGGTTTTTGTGTTTGCTTTGTTTTGCTTTTATGTTTTATCAATTCTTTGTGAGTTCCACATCTTGTACACCAGTCCCACTCATCTTCTAATCCCCTCATCTCCCACCCCTGCACCCACACCACCTCGTGGCAGAGGAGTAGCAGGGCCATCTCTTTTTTGCTCTCATCCTCATCCTCGGGGCTGGCTTACCAGTGCCCTGTTGACCAGGGCCAGCCCTACTGTGCCACTCAGGTAAGGTGCAGGGCCAGATTTTCCAAGTGCTGCAGCCAGTGAGGGGCAGGGCCAGCTCACCCCCACTCTCATGACCCCAGAGTTAGCTCTTCTGACTGTCTCCAATGGTGATGGGTAGGGGACCGAAGGGCATCTCCTTCTGCCCAGGCCACCTCATGGCAGACAAGTGGCAGGGCCAGCTCTCTCTTGCCTTCGGGGCCAGCTCGCCTGCAACTCCCTCCACCAGGGCTAGCTCTACTGTGCTGCTCAGGCAAGGTACAAGCCCGCTATCCTGAGTGCTGCAGCCAGAAAGGGACAAAGTCAGCTTACCCACTCTCATGATTCTGGGGCCAGCTCTCCCAACTGTCCCAGGTGGTGAGGTGAGGGGGCCATCACACCTCTTACCTACACCACCTCACAGTAGGCAGGTGGCTTAGCCAGCTCTCCTGTGCTATTGCCCTCAGGGCCAGATCTCCTGTCCCCCACCACTCGTGTCAGCTCTGCAGTACTGTCCAGGGCAGCTGAGTGCTGTAGCTGGTGAGGGGCAGGGATAGCTCTCCTGCGCTTATGACCCTATAGGCAGCTTTCCTGACTGCCAGAGTCAAGTCTCCCACTCTCAAACCCTTGGGGCTGGCTCACCCACAGCCCTGCCAATAGGGCCAGTGAAGCACAGGGTGAGCTCTCTCAAGTGGTGCTGCTGGTGAAGATGGGACCAGCTCTGAAGAGCTCTGTAGCCAGTAAGGGGCATAACCAGTTCTGCACAGCCCCTGGACATCCATGTGGTCCCTGGCAGCTTCCCGGAACATGGACATCTCATGTTCTGTAGTGGTAATATGAGCCACAGACATCACCATTGCGCCCTGCTGCTGCATAGCCATAGACTCAGACACAGACAGCCCTCAGCTGCAGCATCAGTTGGGACCTCACCATGCTCCAGGTGGCAGGGCTGGCCACTCACCACAGGCTCTCTCTACCCTCTCCACCCTTGAGTTTCCAATCCCATCTCTCTTCAAAGTGCTCAAGCTGCTCCACTTCTCTTTCATACTTGCACACTGTAGTGGTTCCCGCTGCAGGATGGCCACTTAGCTGGTCGGCCCCTGGGTGACATCCTCTGTCCTTGCTGTGTAGTGTGGCAGCAAGTAAGAGCATAGGTCTGTGAGTGGCATGGTGGTCCACAGGTCTCTGTCTGTCTTCCTCCTCCTGTACTAGGCTGCCTGGATTTTATTTTATTTTATTTTATTTTTATGTGTCCTAGGCATAAAACAGCTTTAGCTACCAAGCTAGGCTTCAAGTTAGGATGAACAGGATGCTCTGTCCCTGACTGATAGAAGAACACCACCACCAACAACAACAAGGTGTCTCTTTGCCATTGACAGGGCGTTAGTTAAATTTTTTCTCAACAGTTGAATAATGTTCCACTGTATAAATATACTGCGTTCTCATTATCCATTCTTCAGTTAATAGGTATCTAGGCATGTATTGTTGTACTCTTTGTCAAAGGTTGTGGTGGCTGTAAGTGCATAGACTTATATCTGAGCCCTAAATTATATTCCATTCTCAATAGCATCAACATATATCTTGGACTACATCTCATCAAGGAACTGAAACACCAAAGCAATGAAAACTTTAAGGCACTGGAAAAGGAAGTTGAAAATTAAGTCAGAAAGGTGGAAAGCCAACCCATGCCCAATCCATGGATTGATAGGATTAATAGAGTGAAAAT
This sequence comes from Acomys percivali, assembly GCA_907169655.1. Lineage (NCBI taxonomy): Eukaryota > Metazoa > Chordata > Mammalia > Rodentia > Muridae > Acomys > Acomys percivali. Next base: position 24,605,508 of record OU015758.1, on the reverse strand, counting down.
GGAAGAAGTAACTTAGAGAGTTTAAAATAATCCCAGCAAAATTCCAATGCAGTTCTTAACAGATCCCAAAAGATTAAATTTTGATGTGGTAACACAAAAGACCCACACTAGCCCATACAATCCTAAACAATAAAATAACGGGTGGGCATATCACCATCCTAAATTTCAAGTTATAGTACAGAGCTATAGTAATAAAAACAGCATGATATGATAGTAGCATAAAAAGACACGTTGAGCAGTGATGTGGAGAACGTTGTTTTAGTTGTTTCACTATCTACCTTCATTACGACAGTTTACTTCTAGTTCTCCAAGGCTTCTCAGAGAAGCCATTCAGTGTTCTCTGATCTTTGCCACAAATGTAACTTGCATTTAGAAAACAATTTTGGCTTTTTGTTTTACTTCACTTTAAGACTGTGAGGTTACTCTTAAGTTCACTATAGAAGCTCAAGCCCTGCAGCATAATGGCCCATGCACCGGGAAGCTCAGTTGAATCAAAAATAAATAAAAAGGTAAAAAGAAACAAAGAAAGTGAAACACTGACACTGAAAAGAATGAGAGGCTTTAGTAATCTTGTTCCTAGTGTCAAAGTCTTACTCCCATTTTGGAGTTAGAGCCTAACTTCTTACAGCTGTATCTACATAATTTTATATGCACACATAAATAAATGCTGACTATAGTACATGTGTGTCCATATGCACACAGGTAATTCACATGTTATAACTATTTATTCAAACAGTCATTTGGCCCAGAATACCTGATTCATAGTCCTGTGTACTGTCCCTCTCACACACTTAGACTCTGTCATAGTTTTGTCAGGCATGTCATCTAAGATGTGATTTTTATGGGCTATGAACTGTTCATTTTATGATTAGGAAATTTATTCAACACTCTCCTTACTTAAATTTTGTCTATAACTTGTATTATCGCTGCTTTAGAATAAAAAAGAACATCTATTCATTTGAAGTGAATTATATCATATTTGAGAAATCAGTTAATGTCTGGTTAAAAGTCTTGGTCTCACTATGCTCCTCTCTACGTTGGCTTCCCTAGGCCTGTCTTCAGCTCCCACTTTTGAAAATGATTTTAATTCAGCATTGTCAGTTTCTCAGCTCCCTTCAGTGTTGTGGCTTTGTCACTTTGTCACGTACATAACTGCTGTCCCCTGTTGGCTGCTTCTAAGAAGATAACGCACGTTGTTAGAATAGAGGCTCTGGAATCAGCCCAATTTAGGACGGAACACTGATCTGGATGACAGAATCTGAATTTCAGATTTAAAATGGGAGGCACAGTACCTCCCTAAAAGACGGTCTGAGATCTGTCGTCAGTCCCAAATTGTAAGCAGTCATGCTCGTACTGTCTGCTCCTGACTTCAATCTCCACACTGTTATGGGCTGAACTGAACTCGGCTGCCCCCCTCTTTCTGTATGTACACTGAATACAAACAACTGTATCTGTGACCAAATAGGAAAGACCACACGGAAGCTACATCCCATTGATCCCATACTGATTTATTTAAGCATGTGCAGAAATAGCAGCTTTAGCTCTCGAAGTGTTACAAATGGCAAATCATTTCCCAGATCACTTATCATTCCGCTTCTGTGCGCAGGCTCCTTAGGTAGAACAAACTGTTACTTGCTAATTGTATCGTCTTACAAATCTCTGACACCGGTATGTTTTACCCATTAGGTTTCAGAATACTGTAAATAAATAATGAGACATTTAGAGCATTTTATTCTTTTCTGGAAAAAAATTTGCTTCAGTCAAACGCAATGAATGTGTTGGCCTCTCTACCCCTTCTGTTTCTCTCTGAAAGCAATGTTATCTGATTAAATGTTGTAAACATATGCTTTAAATAGCAGTTTCCCTTGAGCCTTTTATAGATGGTTGCCATTTGGAAATGAAGACCATCCAAATGAGAACAAAGGCTGTTTATTTGGTTTTTGTAGCTGAGGAATCAGCCCACCACCATGTTTGGCAGATGCTCAAAGGCAGGCGAAGGCTGCATGCACCTTGACCAGAGGCTATTGGCCCAGAAACCTCTAGGCGGGCTCCTGGTAGGAAGGGGCCATTCTAGGTGATTGGTTAGGGGTGCACATCTGCCTGGCTTTTGGTTTGGGGACAGGAATACTTGTCATTAATCAATCCGTGATCATCAGAGGCCAGTCATTACAGGAATTCTTAGGCTCGTTGGTGCAGGCTGTGATGTGACTGTTGTCTGGCTGTACCTTCAATTTGTCAGCCATTCCCTTTCAGACATGAAAGTTCTAGAAAATTTGTTCTATACAACATTATTAAGGAGAAGAAATTTTAAGTCATTCATGGTAGTAAATATGTTCTCATGGGCCTGGGGACACAGCTCAGTGGTTCAGGAGAGTTGTAACTTTTCCAAAAGGCCCAAGTTTTGTTGCTGGCATCCACACAGGGCAGCTCACAACTGCTTGTAACTCTAGCTCCAGAAGATCCAGCACATCCTTGCCCTCTTGGGCACTTGAACACATGTGGCATATATGTGAACATGTGAACACACAGGCATATACGTTTTCCTGCAAGTAAAATTAAAAAATCCATCTTTAAAATATGTTCTTGCTCTTTTATACTAGAAATATGCTTTAAAGAAATATTTTAATAAGTGTTTATGGTGGTGTCACATAAAATAAACTAGCAGAAATTGATGCCTGGTGATATTTACCCAAGAGCAGTCCTTGTTCATTCTGAAGAGCTCTGATCTCTCCTCCTGAATAAAGCAGTTGTCTCTATTTATTGAACAGCACAGAAAACATGGTATTGGAAAGAAGAGAGGGAATTTTTGTCTTAGTCTTTTGCAGGAGTCTCACAAGGGAGGAAATTGTTTTTTGGCCCTGTTGACTCAGAATAGCACACAAAGCCACACTCAGATATTATCACTCTACGCCCACGTGTTGCTCTCAACAGATTTTGTCAGGGAGCACTGATTTCAGTGCTTCACTGCTTCCAGAAAAATGGTTTTACCACATTTTGTGCATATATACATTGTTATGAATCAAGGACATGAATGGGTCATGAAGGAGAAATAGGGAAAATGATATACTGGTGACTCCAAAGCATAGTAAGATTGATTTCATTGTTTTTCTTGAAAGTCAATTCCAAACAGGATGAATGCACAGTATGTAAGCAAATGTAGGGCATATTTATAAATGATTTCAAACCACATTGTTAACTTGGTGAGAGGCTGAGTGAAAGGTGACTTGTAAAGGCAAGATGCAAACAACATTTCTCACAGCAGTCATCCCCACCTGAGGCAGTGCAATACAATGAGGAAAATACAGTTATTTTTTTCTTATGTTATAGACAAGAAAACATCAATAATGACGTCATTTATCCAGGATCACTTATCTAATAGTAATGTAACAAAAATCTGAGCCTAGGAAACTTAGACCAGTAGCTCTAACTATTTATGGTGAAATGAAGATCATGGGAATAAAATCTGGCTGTTGCATACGGGTATCATGTGTACTGTGCTGTTTCCCTTACTGGAGATGGACCCTAAGTTGGCTTCTCATCTTTTTCAAGAACAACACACACACACACACACACACACACACACACACACACAAAATGACTGTTCACTTATTTGCTTTATGGAACCCCTAAAGTGGCATTATCATTGCTGTAGACAAGCACAACCACTGATAACTGCAGACCTCAGAAAGAAATGCCTTCTCTGTGTGGTCCTAAAAGGTATGTCAGTACAATGAACTGTGATAGTCCTGTTGGATGTCAGTTAGTAGGACCCAAGTGACTTATTGGTATTAGATTTTGCCCAACTGATTCTATTTTAATGTTGGTGTTTTTTAGTACTACTTAAGATAACACAATAAGATGAAACAATTTATAAGACTTGTTGACCAGAAAACAAAGCTATGTTGTTATTGACCTCTTTTATTATGTATAAAAATGAGCAAAAAGTCAGGGGTAATTAGAATGGCAAAGCCATCAGTCAGCCAGTGGTACCATACCCTGGCTCTGTGCTGGGTAATTCACAGCTCCCACTCATTTTACATTGTTATTATCTCACTCCAAAACTGACTATGCATATATTAGCATCCATCCTCTTTCATTTGAACCTTCTATAGGATTTGTAGACATTTATCTTTTTCCTGCTACTATGTCCCAGTCTAAATAACCAATTAATGTGAATATAAAACCTATGGTTTACTGGAAATAGCTTTTGTAATCACACACACACACACACACACACACACACACACACACACACACACCAAAAACAAAATAAAAAACCTTAATTAATGTTTATCACCCAAGCACTTGGAAAGCTGAGCAGGAAGATTGTCACAAGTTCAAGGCCAGCCTGGGCCACATAGTGAGGCTAAGGCCAGCCTAAGCTATTAGAGGGAAACCATGTCGCATAAACAATAGCAGCAATAAAAACACTTCAGTTAAAATTACCTCATATTATTTAAGCAGAGCTACATGTAGGCTACACTAATTTTCAGAAACACAGTGATGTGTAGAGTCATAGAGGATTTTCATTTATTTTATAGCTCTCATGTAGAAAATTCATTTTGGCATCAAGTAGTTTATATTGGGAATTAAGACCCTTAGGCAGAGTCTCACAACACTTCTGTGCGAGACAGGTTCTTCTTATTGCTGCTCTACCACTCTCTAGGCTTTCCCTAAGTCTGTTTCTGGTCTATGGGATACCTCTACCCACTGGAAAACTCCTAGAGCCATGTATATATGTGTGTAGAAGCTGATACTTCAAATACTTCATTCTCTGGGGTCCCAACCAATTTAAGACTAGGATGTATATGTAATGGACATGAGGCAGCATTAAAAACACATTATATTCGATAGACTTAGACATAAGTGCTGGCTCTGAGACTTCTATCTCTGGGATGCTAAAATAAATCATCTGCCTGAGAGTCAGTTTCCTGGCAAGGAACATGAGAGAGTGTGTCAACATGTTAATGAGGTTCTTTTTCCTTCGTCTTAATAGAGGAAACTCTGGTGTTCAATTTGTTAGAATTTGTTGTGCATTGTAAATTATCTCTATGCAAATACACTACAATAAAAACATCTCTCCAAGGGCAACATCTTCTCCTAATTCCTAGATTTGCCAATACTCATGGTATAAATACTCTCACAAAGCCTGATTTCAAACTACTAATGTAAATTCATCACTTAAAAAGTTAGGAAGAGATGTGCACATTTGCTGCTTGCAGTTCGCCAGGCAAGGGTAATATGTATTAAAAGGTAACTGACAAGTAATAAACATTTTAACTGCAGATGTTGCTTCATTTATTCCCTCTTAACTTTTGGATAGCCGTCATGAAGAGAAAAGGAAATTGACAAAATGGCTTCACAAAGATAACAAATAAAACTTATGTTTTTAAAAATTGTAAAATAATTTTTATTCAGCTGTGCAAATTGGAATTTTCATAATCCTAGTTTATGATAAAACATCACCATCAATTGACACTTTTTTAAAAGGAATTTTTACTCACTTTAAATTATAACGCATTTGAAAAACTTTTATTATCCCACTGCCCAGCCCAAGAACTGGAGTGTTCTTCGTCACGTATCTTTCATACTTTATTTCAGGTTGCAGCATACACACAGATACAGTTAACACATGGTTTCCTTTTATTTCTGTATTTTATGTACACAGATTAGGTTCTGGGATTAGTTAAACTTATTTTTGGTCACTCAGATTTGTCTGTGCTGTGGTTTTGGAATAGATTCTCTTCACTTCCTGCATGATGTTGCAGACCTTTGGCTGCTATTCATTTCTCTATGTAGTAGGCTTGTTATCTTTAATTGTGTTCATCTCTCACAACTTGATGGGCTGCGAAATATAACTGTCTCTTCTTCTGTTGTTCACACAATTTGGCAGTCAGCAAGATGGTCAGAAGTCACTGTTGTAAAGTGTCAGTGTCACACAGAAAATAGTGCTGGAGGATCTTGTGTAGGTACCAGGAAAGTTATTCCTAGCAGAACAGATTTAAAGGCAACACTGAGTTCTTATTTTAACCTCAGACTGGCTCCAGGGTTGCTATAAGTCGCACAATTATAGTACACAAGCTTCTTTTTTATAGTTATGATACTATATGATCGGATGGATTAATGGTTACTAAGCCTATTACAGGGTACTAACAGCAAGAGACATGTGACTCCTCACCAAAAGGGCGCTCCTCACTCATAATATGTGCCCATTGTAAAATTCTCACCACCTGATTTTCTTGAACTACATGAAAAGATATAAGATACGCTGTCTAGTGAAACTTTCAAAGAAAAATTTACTGTTTTAGTTAAATTTTAAATAACTTCATTTTTTCACTATATGTTTATTTCCACTATCAGTTTTCTGCATTGATTCTTTTAGGCTCACAAGGTGACGAGGGTAAACATCAAGCGATGCTGTTACTATTGACTGGAGTTATTTCAACTGTTCCCGGTTTTAGTTCCTACCCTATGCTGTATTTTTCCTACACAAAAAATCAAAGGACCTGTTTATTATTTATATGTTGAATCCAAACCACAGTACTAGTATTCACACCGCATCTTCATCCAGCCAGATTAAAACTTAAGAAGCAACAAAATCTTTCATTCAAGCCTTTATCCCCTGTTTTAATACCTGTGGTGTTTCAATTTGAGGCAACTTCTTTTCTATGAAAGCTTTCCAAACATCTTATAGAAAGGGGGGGCGGGACACAAGCCTCTGTGTGTATCCTAAACTGACATTTCGATGTTGACATTTCTGATCCTGCCATCTAAGTGAATTTTTACCTCCTGCACATGGAGAAGACCACACCACAGGTGTAGCAGGTTCCCCTTTTAGAGACTGGCTGGGTGAGGGCCAGAGACATGGCTCACTGAGTAAGAGAACTTCTGTGGGAAGAAGATGACCCAAGACCAAAAGCTGAGAATGCTGCCCAGGCCAGGAGCTCCAGGAGCCCCAGCACTGGGGAGGCTGAGACAGGCACATCTCCAAGCTGGCCAGCCAGTCGCTTACCTAAGAAGGGGAGCTCCAGCTTCATGGTGACACCCAGTCTAAAAACTGTAAGATGCAAAGGAGTAGAGGAAGACACGCAATGTCCCTAAACTCTTCATGGTCCTTTATGAGGACCTGCCTGCACACATGTATGTTTAACACATGTACACACACACACACACACACACATACACACACACACACACACACACACACACACACACACACACACACACA
>OU015758.1:24562064-24582788 GCA_907169655.1 Acomys percivali | reverse complement strand
TATCTATCTATCTATCTATCTATCTATCTATCTATCTATCTATCTATCTATCTATCTCTTCTTATAATAAACCCAAGGTCCATTCAAATATGACTCACTGATCTAGTGCCCATGAGAAGAGAAGTAAACTTTGACTACTTTTCTCCAGATGTCTCCTAGCTTGAGAAAACTTTCCCCAAGGCTCCAATGGAAACTAGAGTCTGAGGTGAGAGAAGATAAGACGAAGCACACGAGGAAGAAGGTGGCCATGGTTAAGATCTGTTAAATACGTCCGAGCTAAGTGTTTGCAGTGGATCTCCTGGTTTAATCCCCACAGCCCCACAGGTTGGGTAATTCTCGGCCACACTTCGTGCTGCCTCTCCCATATGTTACCTGTGGGAAGAGAAGAGGTTCCTCATATTTCATAGCCACAAAGCTAACCCTGCAATCACCCCACATTGCTTTACCAATTCTGCCTCCGACATGCACTTAACTTTGATACTTTCTTGTGACTGAGGCCCAGGAAGATGCAAGGTGTAGAACACGAGGTGCTCCAGGTACAATGTGAGAGGGAAGAGTCTGATGGGCGTCATGAGAAGATGTCCCGATAACGTTCTATAACCAATGACAGTCACCATTTTGGTTGGGGCATGGGGAGATTTGCAATCCCGGTGCCATAGGTGTAACAGTTAACTAGTGCCAGTTGGAATCACAGAATCACAGATATAGTTAATATGCTTAACTATGGTTTAGCATTTATTTTTATGTAGAAATATTAGAGGATAATTGAAGTTTCTGGGTTTTTCATATGTTTTATGTTTCTTCTCACTTTAACAGATCACGTTTCTATCACTTGGAACACGTTACAGGACCTCATAAATATTTTAATTTTAACAAAATACAAAGCTACCCTCTCTCGGGGAACCCAGTCTTATACTAATCGAAGGAAATTGCTTTCCTTGTGTTCTGCAGACTCTGAGTAATGAGATGAGTACAGATGAGGAGAATGAATATGCAGAGGAAAAGGACAGCTACATCTGTGCAGTGTGCCTGGATGTGTATTTCAACCCCTACATGTGCCACCCTTGTCACCACATCTTCTGCGAGCCCTGCCTACGGACTCTGGCCAAAGACAACCCCGCAAGCACTCCCTGCCCGCTGTGCCGGACAATTATTTCTAGAGTCTTTCTCCAGACAGGTAACGACTCTCTCACATTATCACAGTCTCACCTAATGTTTTCTAATTATCTCTTGGTTTTGACCCCAAAGGTATCCTATAAATTATTGTGAAGTTAATGAAAATGATCCACCATGGGATTGGCACTCTAGTTTATAAAACAGTGCTTGCCCAGCTAATTGAAATATCCCGGAACCACAAATGAAAGTACATCTGTGGACTCCTAACTCTGCATTTGGATATTTTAAGTGTCCTAGTCAGCTGTCATTCACTCTCTAAAGACACCCTCGGGATGAAGGAAATTCTATCTGAAGCAACGCTGTTGACTTCTTACCCCACTATCTGCCTTCTGTTGCCACTTATCCTGTGGCCCTCATATCTGAGGACAGTTACTCAGACTCTCAAATCTCCAAGCTCGATCTTTGACACTGTGGTATTGTTAATTATGAATTGTGTTGTGCCATGTTCATAGCCCTCCAGAGATGCGTGCAGCCACAGTCAGTGGATCTGAGGCATCTGTTCTGGTCATTCCTAATGTGGCCTAGGCTCTTTCTTTTTAAGCAAGTGAGAGTAAGGTAGGAATGAGGATCTGTTTACCTACTTGTGTGAAGATGGCTTTTCACCCATGTTGATAGAGAGGTACAGCTTAATGCATATGAGAGAAAGAAAGGGCAGCGGGCACTGTGTACTAGATGCTGGGGGAGAAGGGCCTTTCTCACTGTTTCATCCTCAGACCAATAGAGTCAAATTGGAGATCAAGGCATGTGCTTTATTAGTAGTGAAATTGAAGAGCTTAGACAGCAGTTTTATTCCCAAAATGAAATCGATGGACCCACCACCCACATGGGTGAAGCAGTGAACTTGGATACCCCAACCCAGACAGCTGCACAAAGGCTTGCAAATCTCTCTAATCAAACAGTGGAGAGAAAGCCAAGGCACAACCTTCTGGTCTGCCCAGTGCAAGGAGACTGCTGCATAAAACGCACTGCACGTCCAATGACTGACTGGCACTACCCAATAGAGAAGTGAGGTTGAGGCCCAAGGCTCTCAGCAGTTACTCCTTCTGTCCTGGGGGCAGAACAATCAAAAGTGAAAAGAGGAAATTGTGTCCTTAAGAGAGCAGAAGCTTACAAGAAGATTTGCTATCTTGTGCCTGGAACACTGAGGTGCAAAGAAAAAATTCTGTTGTCATAGCAGATCCTCCACCAGAGTGCCTTTGGCTAACAGGGCAGGGGAGGGTAGCTCATCCTCAGTGCTCCCGTCACCTACCATGAGCTTGTTTTCATGGGATGTAGCTGTTTAGACTTACGTCCCTACATTACAGGGTCTCACTAAACACTGTAGAGTGTTCTGACAGCTTATCCAGGCCTCCTAGGATCTTGTTTAATACAGAGATCATAAAATGTATTTTCTTCATGATTTAAGTCAGTAATGACTAAAGTCTCTTTGGTTTGTTTTCAGATGAACAATTTCACAGTTTCCTTTATTTTCAAGTAGTTTCTCTGAAATAAGTCATTTTAGGAAGTAGTAACAGTCTCTTTAAGGAGAAACTGCATGCACTTATGCACTGCTCACTTATAGGCTGCTAAAACAGAGAGGACCTTTCATACTACCTCAAAAAGATTTGAGATGATTTGTAAAATATGTCAATGAAATGCCAAGAGAAGGAAAGTAAAAGTCGAATGGAACACAGACTCCACACAGGCAGAGGTGCAGAAACACAAGCTGTAGCATCCTACCCAGTAACTCCAGTTTGATGAAGTTTTATGTATCTAAAACATATAAGGAAAACTGTAAATAGGTATTTCAAAAGTGGTTTTCCTGATCCATTAAAAGAAAAATATGAATTCTCAAAGATAACTTAAAGGAGTTTCTGGCAGTTAGCCCTAAGAAATTTTTGTGTGACTTCTCTGGAATATATCGCACAAGTAAGCAATGTCCTCAAAAGCATCCTGGAGAAGGTGCACCATCAAGATTTCTCTTTGTTGCTTATGGTACTTAAGTAAAACCTGAGTAAATATCAGTATAAATCAGAGCAATCCATATTGCTAATTGCTAATACAATATGTCTGGTTTTTTTAAAAAATAATTTTAGGTAGTAAGCTGAGAAGTGCTCATATTCATTCATTCCTACTGTTTCAAGGCAGCGGTTAATGAACTTCTTTCTACAACAGTGCGTGTGTGTGTGTGTGTGTGTGTGTGTGTGTGTGTGTGTGTGCGTGTGTGCATGTATGCATGTCTAAGATTTTGTCATTGTTATCTAAACTATGAGATCATATGAACAATGCTTTCTCACTCGTTTCCTTGTTTAACCTAAAGTCCTTGTGTTTCCTGTGATGACGTCATGTTCTATCTATTTAGCCCGTTTACTTTTGTGAAATATTTACCCCCTTTAATTTATAATTTTATCTATACATTAATGGCATACATAGATAAACATTTGAACATACCGTAGAGTGCATCCTTGTAGAGAACTTCTGGGAGCAGAGGCAGTAGTTAAAGCCGTGTTTTAAGGTAACACGTGAATTATCAGTAACAGCAGTGTGTGAGGTTATGCTGTCTCTACAGCTTTTGTCATCTAATTTTCTGTTTTAAACTTCTTGGGCTATAAGGGAGGTAGGCTTGTTTAATAAGTTCATAATAAAATATAATTGTTAAGAAAATTGAGCCTACATGTGACCATGAGGACTCTTTTATAGTTAATGCCAAATTTTGCCGCATACGGAAAGCAATCTCCCCGCTGTGTCCTTTACACCTTATTTTTGGCTATGATATTTTACGAATGTACCAAAGACCTAGATTTTGGTTTTGTTTTCTGTCATTTTCTTTTGGTAGCGTCAGGTGTTTAACCATTGCCATTATTGTTAAATCTTAGGTGATAGGGGCCATATCAATTATACAAGTTTATAAGCCTTCCCCTTACCTATGGTTTTTAAGTTACATTCTCTCCTCCTTTTCCCACATTTCCTGGGGGGCTTTATTTACCTAAGGATAAAGTCCCACTTTGCAATCCTTCAGCACACGTCTGAGCAATGTTTATCCAGCCATTCGTTCTGTGCCAACTGAACTGTCTTCCTTTGAAAAGCAGCAGGAACTAAAACAGGTCTCCCTTGGCAGCTGTTCATCTCCATTCATCATACTACCTTGTCCGAACCATTACCTCATTTCTAATTATGTTAGTGTTTATATTTAATAACTCACAAAGTTTAAGTTAATTTGAGGATGAGTGGCAATTTAGTGGGTATTTTTGTAATTTTGATTATTATAGTTCATTCTATAATTCCCTCCCTGAAGGCTCTGTATTTTTATGTTAACTTTACATCTATATATTCATGGTTGCTCTTGTAGCATTGATTTTTTTTCTTCCTTCAGTTTCTGCTATTTTTGTTGATATGTTAGGAAAAGGTTACTTAGTCTTGGATTCTTCTGTTCCTGTAATCCTATTGAATGTTGGGAATTATCTAGTGAATAAATTAATCATATAAATTGCCCAGTGTCATCATTCTGGTTGTGAGCATAGCATGGAATTGTTATTGCCAAATGTCACAGTGGAAAAGCTTGTCGTTACAGCAACTGAAGATACAATATGACCAATACGAGGTCCCTTGTCTTGTACTTAATTTATCCTAATGGATAGAAATACAGTGATATTCATTCTAGATTTATCCCATGGAATACTCTTTAGTAAAATTATGTCTTTACACGTGAACTGTAACTTTCCCTAATTACATACTCTTGCTTAAGTTACTTAGTGTTAGCTGTGATCTCAGTGTACTGCTCAATGCTGATAAACATTGAAAAGTTGAAGTGAGATAGAATGCACAGAAGAAATGACAGAGGCATCAAGATCTGCTTATAAACACAGGTATGAAGATAGACTGTTAAGAGTCGTAAGAAAAAGTTACCCATTTGTAGGTTTCTAGGACCCACTGGATCCTTCTACATTGCTATTCTCCCATTGAGTGGAGAGAGGGATTTGACTTTCTCATGTACTCTGGTGCCTCACATTTGACTATGTCCCCTGGCGGGGGAGACCTAGTGGCACTCAGAGGAAGGACAGCAGGTCACCGAGAAGAGACTTGATATCCTATGAGCATATACAGGGGGAGGTAATCCCTCTGAGGAACAGTCATAGGGGAGGGGAATAAGGGGAAAATGGGAGGGAAGGGAGAATGGGAGGATACAAGGGATGGGATAACCATAGAGATATAACAAGAATAAATTAATTAAAAAAAAAGAAAAGAAAAAGTTACCCATAAGCACCTTCTCTCCTCCTAACTTATCCCTGAGCATTGTCTTCCTGAGAAAGACCAGTGGATCCCGGTAGCAGACCCCATCCTCTATCCCCTAGTAATCTGTTCCACTGGCCACATTCACAAATGAGTGTGTCCTCAGTCCAATGAGATGAGAAGAAAATACATTATCGGAAGGACTGCTTTCTTTCTCTTTGGACGTGAACAATGATGAACAACAGTGTTACCTGTGGTAGACATCTTCTGAGTGAGTGAAGGACCAGCCTTAGTATGAAGACTGTACTATGGGTGTCAGAGCTGAGAACATACATGAAATGCAATTGCAATGGCATTGGTGAGCCACCGAGTCTGACAAGCCTGAAGTTAACTTTTAGATAACCTAGTATATAAACTTGTAAATTCGCACATTAACTAGAATAATTTTATTAGATTTCCTATTAAGTTTCAACTAAAAGTAACTTAACAGGCCAGGTAGAATAGTGCACATTTTTAATCCCAACACTCAGGAGATAGAGACCAAAGAATCTTGGGAGATTTTTTGGCCAGCATGGTCTTCAGAGAGAATTCAAGACAGCAAAGGCCCTGTTTCAAAAAAGAAACAAAAAAATAACTTAACTGATAAAATTATACTAATTATAAAGATAACCACAAAGAAACTAAAAATGATGGTTTAATATACAAAAATTCACAAGTGTGAAGGATAGAAAACAGTATAAAAGCTAGTCAATTAAATTAGTAAAAGAAATAGTAAAGCAGATATGTGAAGTAATAGTATAATATCCTTGTCCACAACCTCTATCAAGGCAACTGTTTAAACAGTGAAAATTTTTTTAAAAAAATTAACCTACGTACATAGAGCAAATGGGGAAGGGTTTATTTGAAAGTATCTACTGAATTTTACCACCATTTGGCTGGGCAGGTGATTTCATGGGTTGAGACTACTTGCTGCTCTTACAGAAGACCTGCATTCAATCCTCAGTACCCACATTATGGCTCATAACAATCTGTAACCCCAGTGCCAGGTAATCAGACACCCTCCTCTGACCTGCATAGGAATCAGATGTGTCAGACAAAAACCCCTGTCCTAGATGGCTGCATCCAGAAAATGGAGTTTGTAAATACAGCTACATAAATACAAATACATAATACATACAAACATAAGTACAAGTTACATGATCAAATAAATAATAACCATAGAAGACAGTCTAGGGAAAAAACAGCTAAGAAGGGCCTTCCTAGGGTAGTGTAAGGCTCAAAGAAAGACAAGGACTCACGGCCCTTGTGGCAGCGCTGGTTTTGCTTTGTGGCATTAAGAAAAGTAGAGGAGACCACAGGCAAGAGTAGAGGGTAAGAATTGGATGGGGAAAACAACCTCTCTAAACTATGTATTCAAGTCACTAAAAAAAAAAAATGGAAAAGTAGGCAACCACTAAAACAAGACCCAAGAAAAAGAAAAATCCACCTACCATGTTTATTTGACATTTTTAAACAAGAGTGCTAAAAATTAGCCTTAGTTGACCATATGCTTCTGGTACTACTATATACCATATAGAAAATAATGAATTTGTACTCCTGCTTCACAGTATGTATATATTTGCTAACTCTAGAACAAAGCCATACATGTAGGGTGAAATGAAAATGAATTCTTAGAAGAAAGCATGACATTATCTTTGTGAACTTTGATTAAACAGTGGTTCCTTAGATACAACATGTTGGGCATAAACATTAAAAGGAAATAGATAAATTATACTTCATCAGATTTTTAAAGCTTTACTTTAAAGTAGAAACATGAGAAAAGGGGGGCAAAACCAAACAAACAAAATGAGGGTCATCCTGAAACATTCTGACTATTAGATTCAGGGTCAATGTAGAGAGATCCTGTAAGTTGCACAGAGGGTTGTAATGTCTTGGGTATTGCAAGGAGGTCACAAAATTAGTGCATCTACTATAAAAACACTCACACCTCACAGCCCATTCCTATTCACAATACATCCTGATCTCAGAAGAAAAGGTCCTAACCTTGTTCTAATTTTATTTTCTTCTCAGCTGACCTTCCCCTTTTTTAACTATTTCCCTAACCACTGATTCCAGTACCCCAGACTTCAGTAAAATTCAGTATAGATAAGCAAGGGAACAACATTTAAGCTAACCTGAGACTTTAAGCATTAAAGAGAAGTGTGAAATGCCATCAGAGATGTTTTGGCTGTCACAATAACTAAAGGATGTCACTTGCATTTAGGAAGCAGGGCAGAGAAATCCTGAAGCTTATGGGACAGTCCCAAATAATTCTGAATTATCCTGTTTCTGTTTTACCTTCTAATGTCCTACTAGACTCTATCCAGGACGTACAGTATACCAGCAAGAACAGCACACTCTTTTATCCTCTTTTTACTGTGACCATCTGTGATTTTCCTTGGTGATGTCCAAATTTATAGGAAAGTCATTTCATACTTTCTCTGATTCTATACCAGTAATTCTGGTCTATTAATTCTTAAGCTAATGCTGTTCTGGTTTTGCTTCTATTCATGCTCTACTATTCCCCCCCCCCCCTTAGTTCATCTCATGTAGAATGTTCTCTGCCTCTGAAACTCAAACTGATTCTCTATCAGGAAGACTATTTGACTATGCTCATTTGTCTTTTAGTGTTGCTAATCCAAAGTTTTAATCTATGGAAATAAATATTTTATTATAAGAATGAATAAGAAAAATACATACAGTATATTTAAAGTGTGGTTTCTCAGAGGTCTGTTGTCTTTGTACCACTGTTATAAATTTTACTCTGGCCACACATTGGGAGAAATAATTTGTTTCTGCTTAAGTAATTTTCTTACTAACATAAATGCTCAGTATTTATCTTAGCTTTATCCTTAGCAATATGTCTGTGAATTTATTGATTTGATGTTCTAGTTTGTTTCTTCTAATATACCTTTAACATGATTGGCAGCTATAAATATTCAGTCTTATCCAGAATCACTTCAAATGTTATTAATAGCTTACAAAATAATGCCTGGAAAACATTGACTCACGGTATAGAGATTTGTCTCTAAAAGAAAAGTCCCAAAACTCTCAGTAAAGAACCCCATTCTCTCTCTCTCTCTGCATTGCTCTTAAGTGGCTTCTCTTTCCTGTACTGTTCTCGTGAGAGTTAGGCGTGTCCTATCTCTGACTCATTCTGTCAAGTCTTTCTCTAATTTGTCACTCTATCTGCCCCTCAATTATTGGTCTCTTTCAAACATGGATGCTTCCTTCCATAAACTAACCTTACCTTCACTGTTTGGGATTAAAGGTGTGTACTAAAAGCATGTCTGTATTCCAGCCAGATCATACTGTAATCTAGAGTTTGTCTGCATTCCAACCGGATTACCTAGACCTAGAAGTTCTTTGGATGTGATCCCTTACCACAGAAGCCATGTTGCTAGGTTAAAATTCCTCTACAGGATTAGGCTCACTTCCTCCTGTTGTGGCTAGACAGGGGCATCCAGACAGGGGGAAGGAATCCTAAGGCAGGCAACACCGTCAGATACAGCACCTGTTCCTGATGTTAGGAATCCCACATAAATTCCAAGCTGTGCTTCTGTTACATATGAGGTCCTAGTTCTGCCCTGTGCCTGCTCTGTTTGTCAGGTCAGTCTCTGAATTTCTATGGATCCAGGTTACTTGGTTTTTTATGTTTTCTTGTGGTGTCCTTGGCCTCTCTGGTTCATTCAAACCTTCCTCGCCCTCTTCCATAGGATTCCCCAAGCTCTAGATCTCTGAACCAGTTGCTGGTTGAAGCCTCTCTGATGGTGATTATGCCAGGCTGCTCTCCACAAGAATAACAGAATATCAGTATCATTAGCAGTGTCAGGGGTGTGTTCCTCCTCATGGCTTGGGTCTCAAGCTGGACCGGTCATTTGTTGGCCACTCCCTCAATTTCTGTTCCATCTTTAACCCCTGCATCTTGTAGCCAGGACAAATTGTAGGTCAAGAGTTTTCTGGCTGGGTTGGTGTCCCAGTCCTTTTATTAGAAGTCTTGCCTGGTTACAGGAAATAGCCAGTTCAAGCTCCATACTCCTCATTGCTAGGAGTCTTAGCTAGGGTGTCATGCATATATTTATTGGAGTTTCCATTGGTCTGGGTTTCCAGCTCATCCCAGAGATGTCACCCCCCCCATTCCAGCTGTCTCTCCTTCCGTTTTTCCCATCCTGATCCCTCCAGTTCCCATCCCCACCTCTATCCCTGCACAGCCCCCTCCACTGTCCATAATGTCTATTCTATTTTCCCTTCTCAGATTCACGTGTCCTCCCATGAGCTATCCCTATTACTTGCCTTCTTTGAGTCTGTGGATTATAGCGTGATTATGCTTTAAGGCTAATGTCCAGTTATAAGTGAGTACATACCATATTTGTCTTTCTGGGTCTTGGTTATCTCATCCAGGATGTTCTTTTCTAATTCTATCCATTTGCCTGCAAATTTCATGTCATTGGTTTTAATAGCTGGGTAATACTCCATGTGTAAACATGCCATATTTTCTTTATCCATTCTTCAGTTGATGGGCATCTAGGTTGTTTCCAATTTTTGGCTATTATGAATTACAGCTGCTATGAACATACAGCAAGTGTCCTTGTGGTATGGTGGAACATCTTTTAGGTTTATTCCCAAGAGTGGTATCACTGGGTCTGGAGGTAGAACTATTTCCAATTTTATGAGAAACTGCCAAATTGATTTCCAGAGTGGTTGTACAAGTTTGTGCTCCCACCAGCAGTGAAGGAGTGCTCCCCTTGCTCCACATCCTTACTAGCATGTGCTGTCACTTGAGTTTTTTATTGTAGCCACTCCAATGGCTGTAAGATGGAATCTCTAATTCATTTTGACTTGCATTTCCCTGATGATTAAAGATGCTGAACTTTTCTTTAAAGTGCTTCTCAGCCATTAGAGATTCCTCTGTTGAGAATCCTCTGTTTAGCTCTGTGTTCCATTTTAAATTGGATCATTTGGTTTGTTGGTGTCTGGTTTCTTGAGTTCTTTATATATTTTGGATATTAGCCCTCTGTCAGATGTAGAGTAGGTAAAGATCTCTTTTTCCATTCTGTAGGTTCCTGTTTTGTTTTCTTAACAGAAGCTTTACAGTTTCATGAGGTCTATTTATTAATTGTTGATCTTAGTGCTTGTACTATAAATATTCTGTTCAAAAAGGTGACTCCTGTCCTAATTCATTCAAAGCTATTCCTCACTTTCTTTTCTGTCAGGTTTGCTGGCTCTATCTTTATGTTGAGGTCTTTGATCCATTTGGACTTGAGTTTTATGTAAGGTGATAAGTATGGATCTACTTTCATTCTACAACTAGACATTCGGTTAGATTGGCACAATTTACTTAAGATGCTTTCTTTTTTCTATTGTATAATTTTGGCTTCTTTGTCAAAAAATCAAATGTCTATAAATGTGTGGATTTACTTCTGGGTCTTTGATTTTATTCCACTGATCTATTTGTCTGTTTGCATGTTATACCATGCATTTTTTTTTATTACTATCGCTCTGTAGTACAGCTTGAAACCAGGGATAGTGATACCTTCAGAAATTCTTTTATTGTACAGGATTGTTTTAGCTATTCTGGGTTGTCTGTTTGTTTGTTTGTTTGTTTTTCCACATGAAATTGAGTATTGTTCTTTTAAATTCTGAAAAGAATTGTGTTGGGATTTTGATGGAAATTGTGTTGTATCTGTAGATGGCTTTTGGGATGGCCATTTTCCCTGTTAATCCTACCAATCCATGAGCATGAGAGATCCTTCCATCTTCCTATGACTTCAACTTCTTTTTCAAAGACTTGAAGTTCATGTTGTACAGGTCTTCCATTTGCTTGGTTAGAGTTACAACAAAATATTTCATGTTATTTGAGGCTATTGTGAAGGGTATTATTTCCCCCTAATTTCTTTCTCAGCCCATTTATTATGTGTATATAGGAGGGCTACTGATTTTTTTTCAGTTAATTTTTTTTTTATCCAGTCACTTTGCTGAAGGTGTTTAACAGCTGAAGGAGTTCCGCGGTAGAATTTTTTTGGATCGCTTATGTGTACTATCATATAATTTACAAATAGCAATAGTTTGAATATTCCTTTCCAATTTGTATCCCCTTGATCTCCTTCAGCTGCCTCTTTGCTCTAGCTAGAACTTCAAATACTCTATTGAACAGATATGGAGACAGTGGGCAGCCTTGTCTTGCCATTGAATTTCATGGAATTGCTGTAAAAGTCTCTGTTGAATTTGGTGATGGCTACCTACATGCTATATATTGTCTTTAGTGAATTTAGGTAGTGCCTTGAATTCCTGATCTCTCCAAGACTTTCATCATGAAGAAGGTGTGGTAGGTTTTTGTCAAAGGCTTTTCAGCATCTAATGAGATGAGATGATCAGATATGTTTCTCCCCTTTCAGTTTGTTTATATGGTGGATTACATTCATGAAATTTTCAAATGTTGAACTATCTCTTCATCTCTAGCATAAAGCCTATTTGATCATGGTGGATGATGTTTTTGATGTGTCCTTGAACTTGGCTTGCAAGTACTTTGTTGAGTATCTTTTCATCCATGTTCATAAGGAAGATTGGTCTGAAGTTCTCTTTCTTGGTTGCATCTTTGTGTGGTTTAGGTTTTGGAGTGTTTGTGACCTAATAAAATAAATTTAGCAGTGTTCCTTTTGGTTCTATTTTGTAAAATAATTTGAGGAGTATTGGGTTTTAGCTCTTCCTTAAAGGTCTGGTAAATTCAACACTAAACCCATAGTTCCCTGGGTTTGTTTGTTTGTTGTTTTTTGGGTTTTTTTGGGGGGGGGGCTTTTAGTGACTGCTTCTATTTCTTTAGAGGTATTAGGCATATTTAAATTGTTTACCTAATTTTGACTTAACTTTGGTAAATGAAAACTGTCAAGAAAACAGTCCCTTTCATTTAGACTTTGCAATTATGTGGAGTGCAGATTTTTGAAGTAAAACCTAATGATTCTTTGGATTCTCTCTGTTCTCAGTTGTTATGTCCTCCTTTTTATTTATGATTTTGTTAGTTTGGATAGTCTCTCTTTGCCTTTTAATTAGTTTAGCTAGGGGTTTGTCTATCTTCTTCATTTTTTCAACGAACCAATTATTGAATTCATTGATTTTTTTTAATTGTTCTCTTTGTTTTTGCCTTATTGATTTGAACCCTGAGGCTCATTGTTTCCTGTACTCCTCTTGGGTGTGTTTGCTTTTTTTTTTTTTCCTAGAGCTTTTGGGTGAGCTGTTAATTATTGGAATGATATCTCAGTAATTTCTTTATGAAGGCACTTAGTGCTATGAACGTTCCTCTTAACACTGCTTTCATTGTATCCTATAAGTGTGGTTATATTGTGCATGCATTCTCATTGGATTCTTAAAAAGTTTCAATTTCTTCTTTTCATCTTTGACCCAGTGGTCATTGAGTAGGGAGTTAGTTGTCCAGTTTGTCAGATTTCTGTTATTGTTGAAATCCAGCTTTAATACATGATGGTCTGATAAGATACAAGGGGTTATTTCAATTTTTTTGTATTCGTTGATACTTGCTTTGTGTCCAAGTATATGGTCAATTTTGGAGAAAGTTCCATAAGGTGCTAAGAAGAAGGTATATTCTTTTGTGTTTGAGTGAAATATTCTGTATATCTGTTAGGTGCAGTTGATTTATAACAACTGTTAGTTTCATTAGTTCTCTGTATAGTTTGTGAATGACCTGTCTGTCCATTAGTGAGAGTAGGATGTTACCGTCTCCCACTATTTATGTGTGGGTTTTGATATGTGATTTAAGCTTTAGTAATATTTCTTTTATGAATATGGGTGCCCTTGCATTTGGGGCATATATGTTCAGAATTGAGATGTCATCTTGGTGGATTTTTTTCCTTTGATGAGTATGAAATGCCTTTCCCTGTTTGTTTTGCTTATGTTTTCTTGAAAGTCCATTTTATCAGCTATTAGAATGGCTACTTTATCTTGCTTCTTGGGTCTTTTTGGTTGGAAAATATTTTTCCAACCCTTTCCTCTGAGGTAGTGTCTATCTTTAATGCTGAAGTGTGTTTCTTGTACGCAGCAGGATGATGGATCTTGTTTTCACATTCATTCTGTTAGGCTGTGTCTTTTTATTGGGGAATTGAGTACATTGATGTTGGGGGATATTAATGACCATTGATTGTTAATGCCTGTTATTTTTATGATTGTTGTGGTTGGGCGCACGTGCGTGTGTGTGCTCACACACACCTCTGCTGGTGTGGAATTATTTATTTCCTGTGTTTACTTGTGTGTAGTTAGCCTCCTTGTTTTGGAATTTTCCTTCTAGTATCTTCTGTAGGGCTGGATTTGTGGATAACGTTTAAATTTGGTTTTGTCTCTTAGGAACTGCAAGATATCTACACCAGGCCCTTCTGCCTTTTAGAGTCTCTGTTGAGAAATCAAATGTAATTCTGATAGGTCTGCCTTTGCATGTTACTTGGCCTTTTTTTCCCTTGCAGCTTTTAATATTTTTTCTTTGCTCTGTATATTTAGTATTTTGATTATTATATGGTGGGAGGATTTTCTTTTTCTGGTCCAATCTATTTGGCATTCTGTAAACTTACATGTTTAGAGGAATCTCTTTCTTTAGGTTAGTGAAATTTTCTTCTATAGTTTTGCTGAAAATATATTTCTGGACCATCGAGCTGGGAATCTTCTCCTTCTACTCCTATTGTTCTTAGGTTTGGTCTTTTTGTAGTATCTAAGACTTACTGCATGCTCTGTGTCAGGTATTTTTTAGATTTAACATTTTCTTTGGCTGATGGGTTGATTTCTTCTATTGTAAATGTTATGCCTGAGATTATCTCTTCCATCTCTTGTATTTTACTGTTGATGCTTACATCTGTAGTTTCTGTTCTTTTTCCTAGGTTTCACATCTCTATGAAACCCTCAGTTTGTATTATCTTTATTGTTTCTATTTCCATTTTTAGGTATTTAATAGTTTTATTCATGTCCTTCACCAATTTGATTTTCCTGTATTTCTTTTAGGGATTTGTTCATTTCTTCTTTAGAGGCTTCTGTATCTTCATAAGATTGCATTTAAGGTCATTTTCTCGTGCTTCAGCTATGTTAAGATATCCAGGGCTTCCTATTAGACGACTTCCCCTTGGTGAGGAGACCTGGTGACACTCAGAGTAAGAGTAAGCAGGCTACCAGGAAGAGACATGATAGGCTTTGATCTTATAGTGGGAAACAAGGTCCCTCTCTGTCACAGACCTAGGGGATGGGAATAGGATGAAAGAGGGAGGGAGGAAATGGGAAGATACAAGTGAGGGGATAAAAAATAAGATGTAATCTGAATATATTGCTTAAATAAAAAAAATTTTTTAAGATATCCAGGGATTGTCCAGGGCTTGTTGTAGTAGGATACCTGGCCTCTGGTGGTCCCATGTTGTGTTTTTATGATGTCCTTTAGGCATCTGGGTTTTGTGATTATAGGTTTAATGCTGATTTCTGAGTTTATCTGTGTTAGATGGGTGACTTTTGGATGTTTTCCCACCTTGGTTTCTCTGTCTCCTGGCCTGAGTCACCTAGGGTTCTAGTGACTAGCAAAACTTCAGGATCAGTAGGGTTTATCCCCTGGGGTTTTTTGTGACCTGTGTAGTCTCTGGGGTTTGGGGTACTAATCTTGCCTCTGGAATCCATAGTTATCTGCATGGCCTGTTGCCAGAGAGGCCCCAAGAAAGCAGGTAGAGTTGTAGGCTAAAAAAAGAAGTCCATGGTGTGGGATGCAATTTAATGCTGTTGGAGGTGTTTTAGGGGAATATGGTGGGCAAGGCTATTGGTCAGGTTTTTACCTGGTTGTCCCTGGTGCCAGAAGGCTTCCAAGAAATTAGAGCTGTGGGATGTGGTGTGGACCAGAGTGTAGTGTGTAGTGTGCTGCTGTTGAGTGAACATTCAGGGGAGTTTACAGGCAAGGGTTAGGTGAAGGGGGCTTACCTGGTGTCCCTGGTGCTGGCAGGCCTTAAGGAAAGCAAGGAGGGTTGTTGGGTGGAAATAGAGCTCAGGATAAGGCATGCTGTATACCATTGCTGGATATGCTTTCAGGTGAGTTTGCGGGCAGGAGCTTGACATTGAACCCTTTCTTAAAATTGGGTTAGTTGTTTTCTTGATATCTAGTTTCTTGAGTTCTTTATATAAGTTGGATATTAGCTCCCTATCATATGTATAGCCATATAGATGTATAGCTGGTAAAAACATATTTCCCACTGTAGCCTGCCAATTAGTTCAAATGATGCTGTCCTTTGCCTTTCAGAAGCTTCTGAGATTCACAAGGTCCCCTTTATTAATTAATTAATTTAATACCTGTGCTAGTGGTGTTCTGTTCAGAAAGTCTTTTCCTATGCCAATAAGTTCAAAGCTAGTCTCCACTTTCTCTTCTGCCAGGTTCAGTAGGGTTAGGGTTAGTTTTTATGTTGAAGTCTTTGATCCATTTGGAGTTGAGCTTTGTGCAGGATGATAAATATGGCTTTGTTTGGATTTTTCTTCACATGGTCATTCAGTTCGAACAGCACCATTTGTTGAAGACACTATTAAAAGAGAAACGTAAACACCAAGCCAACCACAAATCATTTATTTACAATGCTGTACTACATGAAAAATACACTAGGGCAATGTTGACGCCAGATTGTGGGAGTAACCAACCAATAATAGGTTTCACTTAATGCCCAGTTCATGATATGGAACCCATATCCAACATTACTTGGATGATGAAGAACCTGAGATCTGATAGCCTAGGAACCTAGGGTAAATCAAACAACACTGGTCCAAAAAAGAAAGGAAGGAAGGAAGGAAGGAAGGAAGGAAGGAAGGAAGGAAGGAAGGAAATGTAGTAATAAAATGTCTCCTAATGATATTCTGCTATACTCACAGATCAGTGCTTTCTTGAGCCATCATCAAAGAAGCTTCCTCCTGCAGCATCTGAGAAACAAATAGACATTATGCAGAGAGTGAGAGACCTTGGAAAACTCAGCCATAAATGGGATGTCTCCATCAAATAAATCCCTCTGCTCGGGACTCAGGGAACCCTTTGGAAGAGGGCGTGGAAACAGTATTAAGCCCTAGAGGAGATGGACACAAAAAATCAAGGCCCTTTAAATCAACAAAGGCAAACTCATGAGCACTCAGATTCTGGAGCAGCATTCATAGGGCCTGCTTGGGTCTGCACCTGGTCCTCTAAGCTTGCATTGTGGCCTCCAGTTTAGAGTTTTTACGGGATTCTTAAGTTTAACACAAAGTGGGTCTCTGCTTCTTATTCCTTTTCTTGCATTCTTTTCCTTCTATTGGTTTGCCTTGTCC
The DNA here is from genome assembly GCA_907169655.1 of Acomys percivali. NCBI lineage: Eukaryota > Metazoa > Chordata > Mammalia > Rodentia > Muridae > Acomys > Acomys percivali. The sequence goes on along the minus strand of OU015758.1, from coordinate 24,566,060 downwards.
AACTTTGATGTGATAGTTTTATCTTGTTACATTTTATTTTGTCATATTTTTAATGAGTGAATTAAAAACCTAGCCACAAGGGAAAAGTTAACAATGAAGTGTCATTTATACCTGTTCAGAGAGGAAAATTAGTTTTGTCCAACGGAGTGACACTGGGTATATTACTCACTCCAGGGCAGGCCTCGTGTTCAGGGGTAGCTGACTAAACACAAAGTGGACACCACAATTTTTTGTATGTTTTTATTTGGTTACAGTTTTGAGGGGCTTTTTGAATGTTAGTTTTGTTTGTTTGTGGGGAGGTTGGTGATATGTTATTTAGTTTTGTTGTTGTATTGTGTTTCTCCTGGTTTTATTGAGAAAGAACTAAAAGTTGGTGGGTATATAGGGGGAGAGAATCTGGAAATACTTAGAAGAAGAAAAAAATATGATCAAAATATATTAAATATAAAAATTGTTTTAAGTAGTAAAATAATTAAGCAAGAAAAAAAAACCAGTATTTTTTCTTTGACCTCCTAACTAAAGAGTTAAAATATCATCATAACACTTTCTTTATGCTGGTACACCATTGCAGTTAATTATGAATACCAAGTGTAATCAAAATGAACAAAAATCTTGCTAATAACAAGAACTCCCAAATATCAAAGATCTACTAAGCATAAGTTGTTCTCAGTGATGGCTGAGATATAAGCTCTGTAGATCCATTTTGACAAAGTGACAAGTAAAGGGAGAATGAACTTATTTTTGCCCCTCTTTGTGTCTCTTCAGGCTGGATATTTAGCTGCACAATGGTACCTCCCAGAGTAGATTTACTTATGCATGAGTGGTTCACAAGCAAAGGTATGAAAATCAGACTGAGAGTTACTTGGTGAGCATGTGTAGGTTAGGGTTTGTCAGAATTGAATGAGACTCCTGGTTGGCTTTTTTTCCCAGCATGCAAATTCCTTAGGAGTCCCCATTAGTGTCAGTTCTTCAATTACCACATAGCAAGAACTCCCCAGGCCTGAAGAACTGGCCCCGTGATTAAACCTTGTGTGTTTCTGTGATTGAAACTGGTACTTTTCCTTTGAATTTAGACCTTAACGACAGACCCAGCTTTCTCTATCTTGTCGACAGTGAACATTTTGAGGTGTCCTGAGTGTGTATAAAATGCGTTTCAATAGAACTGTTCGAATCCATCTTCTAAAGGAACTTCCTTCCCCTCTTGAAGAGGTGCAAATAATCATTGCACTGAAGTCCTGAAAATAGCATGGTGACAGTTTGTGAATTCTTATTGCTTTACGACGAAGTGTGTGTCGATGTCAAACGTGTTAACCCCTCTCAATTCCTGTGTGAAGGAGGGAATCTCAGATGTGCTTGACATTGCATCTTCCCCCAGCCTCACTCTTTCCACTCTTACACAGTACGAAGAAAACTGGATTATATGCCATAAATAGTAAAAACATTGCAAGAACACTTCATAAGGCTGTAGTGGTTCACAACCTTCTTAACGCCCTGACCCTTTAATAAAGTTAGTTCCTCATGCTGGGGTGACTCCCAACCATAAAATTATTTTCGCTGCTACTTCATAACTCTAATTTTGATACTGTTATGAGTCATAACTAAATCTCCAATATTTCCTATGGTCTTGAGTGACCCGCATGAAGGGATCAGGACTGAAAGGGGTCATGACCCACAGGGTGTGAACTGATGCTTATGGTATTAGCAAACCAAAAGCAAATCAAGTAACAAGGAGTTAGCAGCAGCTGCAGAGAATTATTTCTTTAGCAGTCTCCTTTTCACACTAGCAACTCACCGGGATTACTAAATCCATCTCTTGTTTACTCCTTCCAATGAATAGTAATGTATAGTCTATACATTATGCTCCTGAAACCAAATAATGTCTATGAGTAAGATATACAAAAGAAGGTACATTAATCATGTAATTTCACACTCTTGGAGGAGTAGCCTAAGTATCACTGTCACATCTTCCACATGCTTCCCTTTCTGTTAGACGTTATGTTCTTTTGTACTTTGTATTTCTGGAAAAAAAATTTTAATTATGTATCAAAGAATATAGGACTGAAGTGTGAATTACGGGGGGAAGCTTTCGTATTGATGAGAAAAGTTAGAAATGGATTAACCGGGATTTTAATAATCTGAATAAGGTGCCTGAATACATGTCTTGCAGCATTTGAATTAGAGTCTAGTAGCACTGGGCCTCTCTAGTAGTCTGCCTTGCACTTCTAACCTTACCCTCTTCCAAGGCGCCACCCTGGATTAACCCTGTGAGAACCCTTAGCTCACAGCATTTAAGATTGCCTCTTTACTTGATACAGTTGAATACAAGCTCCAAGCCAGTTGCACAGCTTAACTTCTACAGTTAGCAGGATGTTAGAGACTGTGCTTAACAAATATTCCCCTAACAATAACAAAGTGATTAAAAGATAAAGTAACCAGATACCAAGCCTAAAGCTGGAACCAAATTGAAAAGCTGGCTGTGTGTTGCACAGGCCTTTAATCCTAGCACACAGCTCATCTGGTAAAGGCAGGTGGGCCTTTGTGAGTTTGTGGCCAGTCTAGCCTACACAGCTAGGCTGTCTTAGCGTTTCTGTTGCTGTGAAGAGACATCATGACCAAGGCAACTTTTGAAAAGGAAAATATTTAATTGGGGCTGGCTAACAGTTTCAGAGGTTTAGTCCATTATCATCCTGGTGGCGTGCAGGCAGACATGGTGCTGAAGAAGGAGCTGAGAGTTCTACATCCTGACCCACAGGCAGTAGGAGGAGAGACTGCCACCCTAGGCAGAGCCTGAGCATGGGAGGCCCCAAAGCTCACCTCCACAGTGACACACTTCCTCTAACTAGGCCACATCTTCCTAACAGTGCCACTCCCTATGGCCAAGCATTCAAATATATGAGTCTTTTGGGGGGACCAGGCCCAAACAGATCTACATAGTAAGACTCTTGTTTCAAAAAAAAAAAAAAAAGAAGAAGAAGACACTATATTGAGTAATATATACTCCAAAATTACTCTATTACATATATAGCTGCCCCTTTCTTACTATCAATTAAACCCAATAGTAATGGCCCTGTAATGATATAAATTCTGGTTAGATGTAACCCTCAAATATATCAAGAAAATGACAATTTCTTTATCTAACCTGTCACACTTATCATTTGAGAGAGAGAGAGACAGAGGGGTGTGTATGTGTGTGTGTGTGTGTGTGTGTGTGTTTGTGTGTGCGTGTGTGTGTAAGATACTTGTTAATTTTGCATGGCTTTTTCAATTGCTCTCCACCTTAGTTTTTGAGATACTGTGTCTCCTTGAACCTGGAGTTCACCGATTGGCTCATTGCTCAGACAGGCAACAAGCCCCAGGGATCAGCTGTTTATACTGCTCTAGTGCTGGGATTACAACCATGTGCTCCTACATCCAGCGTTTTCTGTGGATGCTGAGGATTAAACTCGAGTACTAATGCTTACCTGCCAAGTGCTTTACTGTGCCTCCTCCCCATCCCCGAGTAATTGCTTTGTTTTTATGAAAGCATTACCTTCCGATGCCACAGTTTCAGTGTGATTGCCAACACATTTAACTTATGACCAAGGTGACTTATATAGGAGTTTGTTTGAGGCTTACAGTTGTAGGTTAGAATCCATGATCATTATGGTGGGAGCATGGCAGCCACCAGGCATGGCACTGGAGCAGAAGCTGAGAGCTTCATCTTGATCCACAGTGGGAGCATGGCAGCCACCAGGCATGGCGCTGGAGCAGAAGCTGAGAGCTTCATCTTGATCCACAATCACAAGGCAGAAAGAACTGACTGAGAATTTTTGATACCTCAAAGCCCACCCCTAGTGATACACCTCCTCCAAGAATGCCACACATTTTAATCCTTCCCAAACAATTCCACCCACTGGGGACCAAGTACTAGGATATATGAGCCTGTTGGAACCATTCTTTTTTATTTATTATTATTATTATTATTATTATTATTATTATTATTATTATTATTATTAT
>OU015758.1:24517667-24543669 GCA_907169655.1 Acomys percivali | reverse complement strand
ACACACACACACACACACACACACACACACACACACACACACACACGTGATGTAGATCTTCTCCCCAGGGAGAAGAATAGCTAATCTGAAAGGCCGAAGCTTAACAATCAGTGGAACAGAACTATGGCTTGAGCCTCTGCTCCAAGTCTGCCTGGACTAACATTGTCTTCTGGTTTCCTCCTTTTTTGTACACTGTAGCAGATGCCCCTGTGTGCCCTCTGTAAACCCCAATAAGCCTTTCCAAAGCCAGTTTCTCTATTCTCATCCTTGCCTGCCTGTCGTGGATTTCAGCTATAGAGCCCCCACATCTTCTGAGTCAGCCTTCTCCATGAAGCTGCACAGATCCAGATGACTGGGAGCCTGGCCTGTGGCTCTCACTGTGCTCTTAATCTGTGTGTGGACCACAGAGGAAGCGAGAAGCCTTTCACTTTTCATTTACCACAAACCTTGCACCTGTAGGCCTACTACAGATTGTCTTTGCAGTGCTTGTGACTCACTGGGCTAGCAAGCAATTCTTGAATATAGGAAATGTACTGCACTCTAGGAGGGATAGTCTACAGGAGCCTAGGAACATCAAGATGCATCTTCGTAAAGGATTATCTGAGCTTCCCTGCCTTATTTTCAAGTAGCAGAGCAGTGAGGGCCTTGCCATCAGACATGCCACACAGCCTGTCTCCAGGAGTACCCTTGACAGTGGTCTGTGTGAAGGTGCTTTCTAGAATGCTGCAGAGCATTACAGAACTCTCCACATATGGCCACTGTCCATTTGTCTTTTATGTGTTAGCTCCTTGGTCCCGAGGACAGCCTCCCTGTTCCTGAACCCCACGCATGGTTATGGCACACAGCGTCATGATGCCCTGAACATGTATATAAAGAGGGGATAAAGCAATGAGTGCTACTTGCCAGAGAAGATGGGCTGGAAATGTGCTTGTTATAATCTGTTATTTCTTAAGCTATTTATCAGTGGAAAAATCTACTCAAGATTTAATTAATGACTCGAAAATTGGAATTGCTTTTTAAAGCCTGGGTCACTTCCAACCTGGAAAACTCCTGAGACTTCTTATGCTACATGCAAAAAAACAAAACAAAAAAAAAAAAAAAACAAAAAACAAAAAAACCCACTTTAAACTAGTTGCTGTCCTCTGTCAAAGTCTGAGCAATGATTTGAGACAGCACTCATTGCCAAAAGCCTACTTCTGTTCACAAGCCATTATTTTTGATATATTTGAATGTGTATGTTACAAATTTATTTTAGAGCCAATAAAATACTAAGGGACTTTTTACTATTTTTTCCTGGTAGAGTATGATTTTATCTGTGAAGCTAAAATATTTTTCAATTGGCATAAAATAAACAACTTGTAAGAAATCAGTCTGGAATCATTTATTCCTTAGGAAAAGTACAATGTTGGCCCCCCTTTCAGTCGATAGGGTAAGCTTTTAGATTAATGACACAGATAAAGAACCAAAAACTCCTGGGTAGGAAACCATCAGCATTCATGCTCTTAAGCCAGAACCTCAGGAACTGGGCTTTCCAAAGCCAAAACAGCCACAAAATAAGACTAGTAAGATGAAAATAGAACTTTTAATCTCACCTTAGAAAATTCTAGAATCTTCAACTGCCTATTTGAAAAGTAAACTGTTTCTTTGTATGTGCATGTTTATACAGGTGCATGTGTATGTGCATGTGTGTTTGAACACATGTGTGGAGGCCAACCTCAAGATTCCTTTTCTAGAAGCCACCCTCTCTGTCCCTTTGAAACATGGTCTCTCACTAGGGCCTGGGTCTGGGGCTCACACATTAGGCCAGGCTGACTGGCCTGAAGCCCCCAGGCATCTGCCTGTCTCTGCCTCCCCTGTGCTGGGGATGACAGCACCATAGCCAGCCCTCTACGTGGAGATCAGACCCATGGTTCTGCAGAAGCTTCACAACTGACATTTTCCCTCAAACACTGGCTTTCTGTTATTTTTCACATAAAGTAACTGAGAAGCTAAGAGCTGGTTCATTGTTTTCCTTGTTGAAAAAAAAATTGAACTGATTATGTTTCTATTCTCTCATACTTAGACTTCAAATGAATCCTCCTGCCTTAAGGCATACCTCAGACCAATTAGCTCAAAATCTCTGGAGATGAATCCCGTCTTAGGTTTCTGTTGCAGTTGTAAAACAGTGTGATCTAAAGCAACATGGGGAAGAAAGATTTATTTCACTTATAGTTGCAGATAACAGTCCATCCCTGAGGGGGTGGGAGGGCAAAAACTCAAGCTGGGCAGGAACTTTGAGACTGGAACTGATACAGAGGCCATGGAGGAGTCCTGTATATAGGCCTGCCTGCATGGCTTGCTCAGCTTGCTTTCTTAGACTATCCAGGATACCTGCAGGGAGGCAGCACCACCTCACAATGAGCAGAGCCCTTTTATGTCAACCATTAATTAAGATAGTGCTCCTTACCAGCCATCTTAGGAAGGCATTTTCTTAGCTGAAGTTTCCTCCTTTCCAGTGACTCTAGCTTGTTGGTTCTGTTTCTTAACAATTAAACTTTATTATACAACCCAACTAGCTTACACAAGGAGGAAAAAAGGTTAAAGGGACAAAAGAGTGAACCTTCCGGTATCCGTTCCACGGGATGAATCCTTAGGTGTCTCTCTGGCCCGAGTGATAGTCTAGCCCTTTTGCTCTCCACACGCGCTCCAAAACCCCAGGCTGAATCTGTTGTTTTTCTCTTTCCCACCTGCCTGAGTTACATGGGAAGGGCGGTCTCCTTCTCCCTTTGAGGGTCCATTAGAAAAACAATAGCCCAGTTGGGGTTCCCAGGTCTGTTTCCTGAATTCCAGGCCCAGATGGCTCTACTCAGTCTGTCACAAGGTATTCATGGGGTGCCCCAAAGGTAAAGCCCGCCAAGATTGCTTCCACCTGTGACAAAGCTTAATCTTTCCCACACATCCCCCTTCTCTTTTAAAAAATTAAGAACTATATACACACATATACATATATACATAATCATCAGGTATCAACTACATAACCAAGTCCTTTTATACTTGTTAACCTGAAAGTATTCCACTATCCTACCAAAGAGAGTCCTTTTCTTTTATGAGAAATTGCAATTATCAATCTATAAATGTGTTTTTAATTCTTACCTGTGACAAAGCTTAATCTTTCCCACACTAGCTTGTATCAAGTTGGGGGTGGGGTGGGGGTGGGGACAAGCCAGCATAGGTCTCCACACTGGTGTTATTTAAAGCTCCCTAAATGATTCCTGTGTTCAGGCAGTGCAGAAAGGTTGGTATGCACACCTCTAAAATCATGCAGGACTTGGGACTATACGCTAGCCAGACTCAAGCCTCAAGACTTCGCTTGACTTTTAATGTGTAAGATGAGACTTACTGATGGCTGAGTCACTTACTGAAAGTTATAATGCCCAGAACATTCTGTTCCAACATACATGGGACCCTTTGAGCTATTTCCTGATAAACTATTCATAATGTGCTATAAATTAGGTGAAATGTGAGTTGAGACCTTGGGATAAGCTCCTGTCACAATTTCACCAATAAACTTAAAATTTTTAAGTGTTTATAAATGGAAAAATTGGTAAGATCTACCTCATTCTGTATTGAATATTATGAAAGTAAGAAGTAAGAAATCAATTTCTGCTTCTTAGGGAAGAATAGCATTTCAGTTTACTGTACGGGAAAAGGCCTTCACATTTTAATATGAAATGATTACATTAAGACCTTAGAGTTGAGAATGTAACTGAATGACCAAGTGTCTGCTTGGTATGTAAAGGCCCTAAATTCAATAACCAGTACTTCAAAAATAAAAAAAGGAAAAGAATAAATAAATAAGCCTACATACGTAGTATATTTAATAATATTAAGTAAAACAAATAGAAAAGATATTGGAGATATTTATCCAGAGCTTAGAAAGCAATGGCTTAGTTAACACTGGACTCCCTAATCAGTGGTTGTCACCCTCCCTAACTCCGGGATCCTTTAGTACAGTCCCTCAGGTTGTGGTGACCCCAACCATAAAATTATTCTGTTGCTACTTCCTAACTGTAATGTTGCCACTGTTATGAATTGCAAAGTAAATATCTGTGTCTTCTGATGGTTTTCGGAGACCCCTGTGAAAGGATTGTTTGACTCCTAGAGGGGTCGCTACACACAGGTTGTGAACTGTTGCACTAAGTGAATTAATAATTTCCACTTGCTTCCTGTTCTAATGAAAAAAAAGTACTTCTGGCATTCATCATGCTTACTCTAGAAACAAATAAAAACAAATTATGGTTAGCCTAATTGTGGCAAGTTTTATATAGGTCGTATGGACTTAAATTGAGTGGAAATGTAAACATAGTATCATGCTATGTGACTTAGTGGAACAAGAGTTATATTTCTCCCAAACTAAGAAAAACACTAAAATACATAGGCCCACATTTGTCTCTGGTGTGATAGAAAAGTGTTAAAAGTTAAACTCTTGGTCCTGCCACAAATTGATTCTTGATTTTTTTGTTTTGTTTTGTTTTTGAAGATTTAAACCATCAAAGTATCTGCTTTGATCACAATGGAAAGAACTAAGAAAAAGAAACTGGATTACAGAACGGAATACAAAGTTCTGTACATACACATGGCATAGCAAACATCTAGAGAAGGCTGGAGACCATTAAAAACCTGAAAAAGCTAATAAATATTTAGCAATATCAACTATTACCTGAAAAAATCACTTGTAACTGAGTGTGGTAACATAGGCCTGTAATCCTAACACTCAGGAAACAGAAAGTTTGGGGTTAGTTTGTTATGCTTTCAGTTGTTAGCAACCAAGAAAGATTATTTAAACATTTACAGTAGTAGTGGAAGTAATAAAATGCCTGAAAATTACAAGATTGCTGAAAGACATTAAAAATATAGATTAATGAAAAAACCCTCATGTGAATGGATTAAAAATTTTAGTGTCAGATAAAAATACTACCCAAAGCTAATTATAATTTCAATTCAGTGTATATCAAGATACCAACAGCTCAGCCAGGCATGGTGGTATACACCTGTAATCCCAGCACTCAGGGGGGCAGAGGCAGGTAGATCTCTGTGAGTTTGAGGCCCACCTGATCTACAAAGTGAGTCCAGAACAGCCAAGGCTAGACAGAGAAATTCTGTCTCAAAAAACTAAAAAGCTAAAAAAAACCCAAAAACAAAACAAACAAACAAACAAAAAAAACAACAGCTCCCTTTTAATAACTGAAAGACAAATTTACATATTTTTACCAAAAATTTTAAAATTCCCTAGACCCACATGGTCGAATGAGAAAACCAATCCCCACAAGTTGTCCTCTGACTTCCACAGGTGTGCTAGAGCTCACATGTGCACACATGCACACACAAAATAAATAGCAAGAAGCACAAAGAAATGCAATGTTAGCAATTTCCATAATTACTATAGAGACATAGTAATTGAAACAATATGGTATGGTCATAAGTAAAGATCAATACATTGATAAAAGAAGAGCATCCCAAGACACACCATTTATCTATGGACAGTTGGTTTTAAATGGGTATTAAGTGTGTTTAATGAAGAACAACTTTTTCAGCAGATCATGCAAAATAATGCAACTAATCACCTACATCATACTACATTTAAAAAGCCAACTATGCCTGTGTTTGAGTTACCACTAATACCAGTAAATGTGAACAATTACTGTGTGCTCATGAAAAATATATTATTAAACATAATACAATTTAACTTCAAATGGAACAATGGCCTAAGTACAAGACCTAAACACCATAAAATCCTACAAGTTAAGCATAATGTTGAATCTCTGAGACCAATAGTTTCTTTAGATATATACCAAAAGAACAAACAACAAAAGATAAAGAAAATTGGACTTCAGCGCAGCTAAAATTCTATCCAAAGCACATTTATCAAGAAAATAATAAAGTCAATATAGAGGAAAATATTTGCATGTCTCATAAGCAGTTAATATCCATAATATAGAATGAAACATATAGGTTAGTAACAAGAAGATAAGGAAATTGGCTTTTGAATGGGTCAATGATTTGAATAGCCATTTCTCCTAATAGAACTATGAAAGTATATTTATAGCTACCTAGTATCACCTATTATTATGGAATTATTATGCAATTTGAAGTTACAAGATGAGCTGGCCGTGCTAGGATGGCAAAATCAATAATAACAGAAAATAACAAACCTTGGCAAGGAGGAATTGAAATTCTTGTACCTGGATATCTATCTTTGTGTGTGTGTGTGTGTGTGTGTGTGTGTGTGTGTGTGTGTGTGTGTGCATTCAAACAGGAGTTGGAACCGGGCAGCTGCATGCTGGTGTTCATGACTATATTACCCTCAATAGCCAAATGGTAGGAAGAAACCAGTGTCCATCTGTAGCTTAATGGATAAGCAAAATGAAGTTTGTATAAAGAATGGATGAAAGGCAAATCCATGACAGTACATGCCACACATGGATACACCAAGATAATTAAGCTACAAATATCGTGCCATCCCACTGATATATCTGAAACATGCAAATGCATAGAAACAGAACAGATAGAGAATAGCAGGGTCTGGCAAAGGGGAAAGGAAGCTACTGCTTGTTGTCTGTGTTTCTGTTCGAGGGTTACGGCAGAGGGTGGAATACCACTGGTAATGTTTGCACAGCCTGTTGTCCAATTAATGCCACGGACTGAATTGTTCTGTTTTTTTTTTTTTTTAATTTTTAATATAGTACTTCTCATTTGATTATAGATCCAAATCATTTTTAATGCATAATTCAACCTGATTTAAAATATCAAAAAAAAAAAAACTGTATCTGTGCCAGAGTGATAAGCAATCCCATCTTAAATTCAATGTAAGGCCAACTTCTGTGGGATTAACGTATTTGACTCTGGGGGCCTAAAGACATTGAAGATGAAGGTGACATTTAAAATCCATTTGCACTAACTGTTCGAGGATATTAACCGAGCAAGTCTATACCTATTTGTGACTATAAATATCTCACTCCACCTCCACCAAGACCTACTTCTATCAGTCAGCCTTCCACACACAGAAATGCTTACGTAATGTGAAGCACAGCGAGTGGTGAACACTGTGATTTACCCTCCGCCTGGCCCATCACACGACAAAAAGAGGGCATGTTCCAGGGCTCTGTAAAGAATATTTTTCATGAGAACTACAAAATGTCTTTTCAGTTTATTGACGGGAAGATTCGATCTTGGCTGAAAATGCATTTGAAATATGTGATCTGGGACACGTTCCAGGAACGTGCTAATGGCTTCCCCTGTTCTCTGAGGTTTGTGCTCCTGGGCAGGCACCCACCCATTCACACAGCAAAGACACTGTACAGAAAGTCGCCGAGAACACATCACAGGCCGCTGAGAGGGTAAAAATGCTTCGAACGGAGCTGCAAATAGTGGAGCTTTTAACAATCCTTGACGGAAAAGATGAAATCGAACCATATTTTGCAGGGGAAAAGGTCACAGCCTTGTTATGTAAGATATGAGAGTCATCATCCAGCGGTAAAATCCTTTTTTACAAAATAGAATTTTAGAAGAAACAGTCATGTTGGCTTCTGGAATTTTAATAGTTTTTATACTGCTTCTAAACCTAATAGCAACTTGATTTCACTGTAGTCAATTTCATTAAGAGATTGTTTTTTTTCATAAGACAAAACTAGTCAGATTCAATTCCATTTTAGTCACCCATCTCTTGACTAGTTGGCTAACTTACCTCATTATTATTTGTTAGAATTCATATTAACACCAAAATGCCATTCCCTGGACTGCAAGCTACTGTGTTCCCACCAGCCAGATCACTAGGTCAACAGAGCAAGCCTCTGCCTGGTACATTACTGGCTGCTGTGGTGGAATAAGAGACCCCTGCAGCATCTTAAACTGATAAAAAAAAAATCCACCTAGGAGCACACATTTGTTCATTGCAGTCATTTTAAAAATCGGGTGTCACAGTCATGCTGGGCTTCCGGTGGCAGGGAAGTAAAAATAAACCCTGTTCTCAGAACAAGAGTAGAATATTCGTGAAGGATCCAAAATGTAGCATAGCCATGAGAATTTTCGTTCAGTTCATTTGTATTGTATATATAGGATAATATTAATTCTTACAAATATGACTCAAAACTAGAATATGATTCAAGACTAGAAAGCGTGATGCTAAATCACTTGGTATTAAATTTTTCCAAAATCTCAGCAAAGACGATAAGTAGGTATGAAGCCCCACCCCAACATAAGAAGCCATTTGCAAGTGACAGGGTCAGGGAAAGAAAACATCCGTTTCCTTCAATCCAGGAACACTGGGTACATCAGCCACACTCCAGTGCAGGTCTTATACTCAGGAGTAATTGGCCAACAGAATCAGGCGCCATGTTGTCTTTTTGAGGGAGAGAAATAACATTAGCTAGGCAAATGGGGAAGAACCTAGGAAGACTTGGGGGAAGGAGAATACTCAAAATATATTATATGAAATTCTCAAAGAATATATTCAAATGTTATTTGAGAGAGGGCGAGAGAGAGACTGCACCTGGGCAGACCACAGACTCAGGTAGTTTTATGGGATAGAATTGCTAAAATTTTCAAGGATTCTAATTTTATGCCAACTGTTGTTCCTGAAGCTAAAATAAGATTCCAAGTTTTCCACTGTCCAGAACTGTTAGGCCTTGGAGATTTAACTCATGTACAAGTTAGCCAGTTCTTTGGCCAGTTTCATGGACATATGTGAAGTACGCAGGACTTCTGGGTCAGTAACCCAGAGTGGCAGCCTTTGTGGTGGGTATCTGAGCCCTTGCCCGTAGGATACCTGACGCAGAAGCAGACATTGTCTAATGGGATGAGATACAAGGGCCAATGCTGAGCTTAAAAAACTACCTTTTATAACAAGCATCAAGTGTCCTGTGCTCCAAAACTGTGCAAACCTGCTCTTGGCTCCAGTGGGATCACTCTGTCTTCCACAACTGTTTATTCTTCCAATGTCACTGAAGAGATAGTCTAGAATGCAGATAGTATCTCTACTTGCAAAATTATGTTGACCCACAAATATGAATGGAGAAATCTCACCTCATATCCAAACTATTTTATGAAGGCTATAAAGGTGTGATACAACAGCCAGGAAAACCAGAGTAAAGCAGTATCAGCTGGGCCATTTCCTCTTTAGCATGAAAGAAATGCTGTATGAAACAGTAAGCAATGTGAGCCTGCAAACAAAGGTCAGTAATTCATATGGCATTTATACTGTGTAAAAGAGATGATTTAAAAAAAACATACTGGGTGAAGGAACTCTACTGCTTTAGTAGATTTTAAAGCATTATTCAATGTTAAGAACTGGAAATTATCGTGGCAAGTAAAATAAGCCATGCACAGAAAGACAAGACACCATGTTTTCTTTCACATTGTTAACCTGTGTTTTAATTTATTTTTAATGTGGGAGATATGAGTCATGAAACTAGGAAAGGGACCATGAGAGGAAGGAGAGATCTTAAGTTAGGGGAGGTATTTAGTGGAGAGAGAACTTGGCACACAAGAGTAGGAATCAGGGTTCTGATCCCCAACACTCAACTCTATCTACACTTCTTGGGGTGGGGGTGGGGGGACAGGATCCCCGGTGCAAATGGGATAGCTGGTTACCCTAATAATTCTGCTCAGCTCAGTAAGAGACCCTGACTCAGTAAATGAAGTGGAGAGCAATTGGGGAAGACACTCAACAGTTACCATGGGCTCTACAGTATGGAAGGCACGTGTGTGCCCACACACATGCAAGCATGCGCTCACACACACATACATGAAAAAACACTGTAAAGGTGAAAAAAGAAGTAACTGAGAGAAGGGGAAAGAAGGTAAAGGAATGTGTGTAGTGTGAAAACGGAGAGGGATGTTGGCGGAAGGAAGGCAGCCAGTGAGAGGGAGCCTGGAGCCTAGGGTGGAGATGGAGGAGGAAAATTGTTGATAGCAACATGTGTGGAAATGGCACTCAGAGGAAGGATAGCAGGCTACCAAGAAGAAACTTGATACCCTGTGAGCATATACAGGGGGAGGAGGTCCCCTCAGTCACAGTCATAGGGGAGGGGAGTAAGGGAAAAATGGGAGGGAGGGAGGAATGGGAGGATACAAGGGATGGGATAACCATTGGGATGTAATATGAATAAATTAATAAAATAAAATAAAAAAGAAATCCATTTACAATATATAACAGCATTAGATACTTTTAAAAATTATTCCATGTTAGAAAAGTCTAGTTGAGTTCATCTTCTTAGCAAATTAGGGGGTGGGGGTTAACTCTGTAGACATCTGATAGACACAGAGAACTTATTTTGAGTTGGTAGAGCATGCAGGAGACTGATACAAAAAATGCTAATTTAAGGTTCCTCGAAGAGTACAGTTTCACTATAATATACTTTCTCACTGTCCTCTGCTGGAATAGACAGCTAAGTCCCTCTGACTGCATGAGGGACATGTTCACTATGTTTACACTTTAATACAGCATGCTCACAATATACTGCACACAATGGGTCCTAGTTTAATCCTTGTATTAGGACCAAGTAACTCTTACCTACGATTGCACATAGGAACGTATGGTGTTTATAAAAGTGAACTACAAGTTCAGAATCTCCTTACCCCATTGATGCCAATCAGCTCTATTTCTAACACGACCGAGCTGTAGATACTAAAGCATGTGTGTCGTCATCGTTATGCTTTTAGATGCACTGACTCCCAGATGACGTCATCCATATGGGGGGCAAAGCTTGGCTCCTGGGAAACAGAAAAGATCTGTCGCTACTGTAGTGGTTAGTGGCCCTTAGAAGCCGAACCCTATCAGATGAAGTCCTTAGCCTTACAGTTTAATTCATTTTGCTACAAAGAAAGTAAGGTTAGGTTAACTTTAAGTTAATTTACTGAGTAGAGTAATTTAAAATAAATTAAACTTATCTTCTATGAGAATGATGATTTTTTTAAAAAGAAATTGACAGTGTTCTAGACTGAAATTCTTTATGGCAGGTACCCTGTCAAAATATCTTTAGATCTTTGCTAAATTATAGTTCATGTATCCTCCATAAGATGTAATAAATTCGTCTTACCATGGGATGTTCTGACAGTCTTTTTAAGGTCAGCAACTGACTTGGAAAACTCAAAAAGTCTGAAGGAAAATAGAAGCCATTTGAGCTAAGAATAGTGTGCTTACTGATTAATTCAGAAAAAAAAAAAAAACCTGATATATGAAGGGCAATGCAGATTCTTCCTCTAATACAATCCTAGGGACCTAAGGTTTGCTGAGTGTTCTCTGTGGACCAACCCAGTGCTTTACATGTGCTAACTCATCTCATGCTCGTGCCAGAAATGTATTTCCTAGTGTTTCCTAGTGGAGTCTGCTTTAAACACTGAGGTTTGTGTTCTGACGTTATCTAATATAGGCCCATAGTTTATATCTGTGAAGTACTTTTTAAGGACAGCTTTGGTTTAGAAACCGCCATTTAGAAATTCCAAAGCGTGCTGGACGTTTCTATTCTGTCATTCCATGCTTAAAACCCATTCAAAGAAAATGAAATTCGCCAGTCAGTGACCATTATCTTCTTCACACACAAAACTTTGTTTCACCCACTCTGGTGCATTGTGTTGTATCTCCCTCACTGACCCCTGTTGCTTTCTTTCACTGATACTGGACATAGGTACCTAGGTATATAGATAGTGACACTGCTAGGGCGGAAGACAGTATTACAGCACAGGAGTAAATTGCGGCTGTCTGCAAGACTGCTACTCATGGTGCGTCATTTCTTGTTCTATTGTCTTCTGGAATTAATACCACTAATGCAATGCATATTAATACTTTTATTTATTTGACCCATGCTCTTTAGTTTTGACCCACCTACTTGGAATCTGAATAACCTCAGGCCCTATATAGCACCCTTTTGGACCAGGAAAAAGCCACATTTTAAATACTAATAGTAATTTCTAGCAGTGTACCTCATCTCCAGCCTGCATGGCTGGAAGTCTGGGAAAGGTAATATAAACTACTCTTGAGATTGTTTCTCCTGATGCATTTGGATAGCCCACTTGCTCTTTCTCGTACAGTAATGACTTTCAGACTTGAAAACAGGAGAGATGCCGAGATTGGCATTCTGTTATCTGATGATTTCACATGGAGAAAGACTGCAGGCTGAGTGCACAGCAGTCCAGTTCGTCTGGATGAAGAAAGATAATGCAGTGTGCTTATCAAAATAAAACTTAAATTTAGAAAACACTTTAATTCGTTGAGAACTTTATACAGCGTATTTTGATCGCAGTCACTCCAGTTCCTCATAGATACAGTCCCACATCCCTATTCATTCAACTCCTTGGTTGGTTTGTTTATGTCCATCAAGCCCAATTTGTCTGCCCAAATAATTTTGAGGGCAAGGCTTCCTCCTGGAGCATGGCTGACCTACTAAGGACCACCGTACCTAAGGAAGATTGTCTCTCTCTCTCTCTCTCTCTCTCTCTCTCTCTCTCTCTCTCTCTCCCTCTCTCTGGCAAAGGGAAATCATATTTTAGTAGTATTTACTGAGGCCTTGCAGCAGTGTTTGCACATGGTATGTGATGTTAGGCAAGGAGAAACTAGCAGTTTGACAACCCACGAAGGCTGGTGTCATTTCTTTGTTCCTTTTCCACATGCTCCAGTATTCTGAAGGTGACAAATGTCCAGGAAGCACATTATATCAGCTAAACATGGGAGCACAAAGGGGCTTAAACAGAGCCCCATAAATAAACAAGTTTGAATATAATACAAAAACAAGCAAACAAACAAAAGCCTGACAGATCCTAGTTACTCTCCTTGTAGTCTACAAAAGTTGATCATTAAATACCAAGTGACACGAAAGGAAGTCAAATAAAAACAATTACAAATCATCTAAAGCCTGAGACATGGCTCTGCATCCTACTCTGAAGCATACTCCATTGTCCCTTTCATTCGTCCTTCATGGTTCCGCCTACATCAGTATAGTGTACCCCTTAACACAAACAGCAAGCTAGAACTATTCCTGACTGAAGAGGATGGGCTTTAAATAGCCAAGAGCCAGGTGAATGCACCCTTGCTGTCTGAATTAGCAGCTGGATCTAGAGCACGCCACTTCACATCACTCAGTTGCTACAGATGATGAAGCAGAATTTGCTTTGAGCTGGAGCCTCATCTGACCTTTACCACCAACACTAGCGAGTGCCAGAAAATTTTTTTTAATATTCAAACAAATCATACATTCTCTTACACTAATTAAGCAAAAAGTAATAATTAAAATATGCACTAGCTGAGCAAAAATAAAGTTAATAGTGAAGTCATAGATGTTTTAAAATGTTCTTTGTTTTATTTATATATATATATATGCCTTAGATATTACATATTGGCTGTTTGAGTTTGCTTCTCTGCTGCTATGGTAACCGCTGTAACCAGAAGCAACCTGGGGAAGGAAAAAGCTCATTTCACTTACAGGTCTCAGTCCACCACCAAGGGAAGCCAAGACAGGAACTCAAGTAGAGAACCTGGAGGCTGGAATAGAAGCAGAGCTCATGAATGAATGCTGTGTACTGATTCATGCCCTCTGGCTTGCTCAGACACCTTTCTTATAAAGCTCAGACCCACCTGCCCAGAAGTGACACCACCCAGCGTTGGGCCTTCCAACATCAAGTATCAGTTAAGAAAATGCCTCACAGAGCATTATTTAATCGGCTCCTGGGGGTCTTTACCCTTCCTTTTTGTTTAATAAGCATCTCTTTTAAGGTACAATTAGCTCTTTCTACAACTACTTGTCCTGTAGGATTGTGTGGTATCCTAGTAATGTGCTTTATATTATAATATGCAAATTTTTCTTGATCTTATTGGACACATATGCAGGAGCATTGTCAGTCTTAATTTGTGCAGGTATTCCGATTGCTGTCATTTCCAATAAGGGTGTAATTACACAGTCAGCCTCTTCAGAACTTAAAGCAGTTGCCCACTGAAACCCTGAGTATGTATCCATGGTATGATGTATGTACCTTTGTTTTCCAAATTCTGAAAGATGAAACACATACATCTGGAAGATTTCGTTCCTTTTGGTACCCCTAGGGTTACTTCTGGCAGGCAATGGAGTTTGGTTATACAAACTACTGTCGGGACACTTTTTAATTATGTCTTTGGCTTCTTGCCAAGTAAGAGAATTATTTCTTTAAACCTTTACTGTTAACATGATGCTTTTCATGAATTTTGAGGCTTCTAACACATTTTCTATTAGTAATTGGTCATTTCCTCATTTCCTTGTGCCAATGGACCCGGTAAGCCTGTATGAGACTGAATATGAGTAATATACAAGCATAGTTTCTACTTCTGATGGCCTGTTGCAATTCCATAAACAACAAAGTCAATTCTGAGTTATTAGTAGTAAATTCATCAGTTTCAATATGCAAAATAACTCTTTCTGCATATTGAGAGTCAGTAATTATATTAAGAGATTCAGGATACTCTAATAGCACCGTAAGGATTGCATACAATTCTGATTTTTGTACTGAGATATATGGGTTTATTTTATCCAACTTATAACTGGCCATTCCCATCCTGTTTGCATCAGTATAGAAGGTTGGTGCCTCTAGACTTGATGTTCTCTTTACAATATGAGGAAGGATCCAATTAGTTCTTTTCATAAACTGTATACATTTGCTTTTTAGGTATTTGTTAATAATTTCTCCCAAGTAGTTATATAAGCTCTTTGCTAATCTTCATTGATTACCCATAATGACATAATCTCAGCCACTAGTAAGCCCAAATGGGTAATTAAATCTCCTATTTGTGTTTTTTCTGGAGCAATCTGTAACCCCCAGCATGGCAGAATTCTTTGTGTTTCCATAAACATTTTCTCTAAAGTATCTGCATCAGAATCAGCCAACAAAATATCATCCATGTAAAGGTAAATGATAGATTGATGTCACATCGTTGTCACAAAAAGTATTAACATAAAGTTGGACTATTCAGCATTCCCTGTGGAAGTACATTCCAATGGTATCTATTCATTGGACCATTACTGTTCAGAGTAGGTACTGAGAAAGCAAACCTTTCCCTATCCTGCTCATGCAAAGGTATTGTGAAAAACAATCATTTAAGTCATTACTATTATAGGCCATGACCTAGATAACAAAGAAGGTGAAGGAATTCCAGGCTGTAAAGGACCCATTGGTTGAATTACTCTATTCACTGCTCTTAAATCCATTACCATCCTCCATTTTCCTAAGCTCTTTTTTTTTTTTTTTAAACAACAAACACAGGGGAATTCCATGGGCTGGTAGACTTTTCTATATGGTGAGCCTCCAGCTGCTCTTGTACCAGTTTTTGATGTGCCTTATATATCAGCAGTGGCCTTTTTTTCTGTGTTTGGACAGTGGGCACAGCTTGTGATTGGTCTTCATTGCACATATCAATACCTTCCCCAGAAACATCTATCATTTCACCCCTAATTTCATCATTGTCTGTCTCTGTGATTGCAGGAATATTAATTTGAGTACCCCCATGGTTGTAAAAGATCCCTTCCCCATAAATTTATGGGTATGACAGCTACATAGGATCTCAGCTTCCCTGTTTGCTCTTCTGGTCCCACACACTTAACCACCATGTACTTTGCCTTATTTGAGATAATTTACCAATTCCTATAAATTGTGTATAAACCTTCTGAAGTGGCCAATCTGGATTCCAATACTTTTGAGAAAAGATCATGACATCTGCTCCTATAGCCATCAAACCTTCTATTTCAACAACATTCATTTGTACCATTAATTTAGGTCTCTGATCATTAACCATTGTTTGCCAGAACACACGTCTTCCAGTACTCCCAAATGTACTTATTCTTTTAAATGGAGTGGCTTTGCCCTTGATGTAAGGAAATAGTTAACAGCTGAGCAATTCTATCCCCTACATTAATTTGCATCTCCTTCTTTACATATGCCATGATTTTAATTTCTTCTCTACAATCCCCATCTATAATACCAGGATGCACAATAAAGCCTTGAGAAGTTAATCTACTTCTTCCCAAGATTATTCCTAGTGTCCCTGAAGGTAAAGGACCATAAACACCAATGGTTATTTTGTAACATTCAACCTGTGGGGATAGTGTAAGAGATTTATCTGAGGCAACATTCAAAGCTACACTGCCTTCAGTAGCATGCATTAAATCATCAATACTTAGTCTTTGTTTTCCTGCAAGTTTGTTACCTCCTGGATGACCAAAAAAAGGCGGCTTGTATCATTTGCTGTGGGGCCTTGAACTATCAGGCCCCTCCTTTTGTTTCCCAATAGCAAGAGATTACCACGTCTCTCTTGGATTGACAATCCGTAGACCAATGTCTTCCCTTCCCACCGTGGCTACACTACCCTGGGAGTCTTGGCGTATCATTACCATCACGGCCAGAAGCTCCTTATACTCTTCTATGAGTACTATTTACTCCAAAGTTAATGCTCCTGTTATTTTGAGGTCTAGAACTTTTAACCTTACAGTTTCTTTGTAAATGGCCCACAATTAAAGCACTGGGTGTTTTATTATCTGAGACCTCTAGCTATAGCTGGTCCTATGATATTGTTTTGATACCCCTGAGAGCCAATATTAGCTGTATCTCCATTCACCTAATGGGGCTCCTCATGCTTTTGATGGTCTAATTGCTCTCTTACATTCAGTATTTGCATTCTCATACGCCATGGTCAGTGTCAATGCCTGTCTGGTCTCAAGATCTAGTGTGGCTCTATCTAGAGCTGAGCCCAATCTCTGTAAGAATTCTGTGAAGGCTTCTCCAGGGCCTTGAAATACCTTAGTAAACGAAGTAGTTGTTTTACCAGGCTCCTCACCCATGTCCCAAGCTCTGAAGGCAGCAACGCGACATTGTTCAATTACTACATCTTCAGATCGGGTTTGTTCTCTTAAGTCAGCATAACGCCCTTCACTAAACAATTGGTCTTTAACCACATTTATCTTCCTTGTTATATTTTGTTGTTCTATTCTTGTGGATTCATCTCTCCACCATGATAACCACTGTAACTGTTGAGCAGCTTCTAACACAGCTGACACCAATCCCTTGCAATCTTGAGGAATAAGTCTATGCTGCTTAGCCCAATTACTTGACGTTTAACAAAATACGAATGCATTCAACACAATAGCCTCTTTAAAATGCTTTAAATCTAGCATCTCTACTGGACACCATGCCATCTCATCATGAGCCTCACCAGCACCATTATCAGGGATATGTTGCACAAAGACTGGAAAAGCTTATGGTGTCTGTGTAGCCCTAGAGAATTCCTCTAGCGGAGCACTTCTCTCTAAAGCTCTTTTGGCCTGTCTTCTTTCCTGTTCCTCTAGAATTTGTACAGCCTCTGGCTTTCTGTTTTCCTTCACCCCATCCTGCACAGGTGCTCTAGACACCTGGCAAGTGGAACAGGGTGGGGTAGCAATTGTGGGAAACACTGGCTTTTAGTTACCAGGTGTTTTCCCTTTACCAACTGCGATTTTTGCTTTCCAAATTCTTCAAGCTCTACCTGAAAATTCTCTAGTTGTACAGCCGACTCTGACATCCTTTCTAGAATGATAGAATTTACTGATCCTCTGGCTTTCGCATCTTATTGGTCTTTCTTCCAATCTTTTAAAACCTGTTAATACAATAAAATAGACAAAGAAAAAACAGAAAATTCCCTATGGGTATAAAGCAGGAAGGAACTTTGCAACAACAGCTGTGATTCTGTTGACACCCTGAAATGGCATCTCTTTATCTTCAAAACCTGTACCCTCCTCGACAACAGTAGAAGTTAAGTTACATATGCCCAAAGCACACTGGACACCATCTGTAGGCTTTGACCTTTTCCAAACCTACTTTGAGGTTCTTTAATGTGCATACCTCCCTTCCAACCCACCTATCCTAGATAGGAGAGAAAAGAGGTTCATGGGAACAGGAGAGGACTTAGTTCCTGGGAGCGATTCCCCTAGTGTAATTGGCAGGATTTCAGCAGACCAGCGATTCAACCAAAGTTGCTGCTGGAACCTGGAACCGCAGCCAGAGCCCCAAGCCTTGAAGCCTTCTCTAGAACAATTCTCCAGGAGCATCATGAAGTGGAGCAATGCACAGTCAAACAATGCCAAGACCCAAAAGGCCCCCATCTTCTGTTTTGAGCTCACACATATATATCTCCTCTCAGAATCTATATTAAGATGTGTTTCAGCTGGCAAAAGCCAAGCCCCCACATGAGGTGGTTCATCTTCTAGTGGGTAAATATTACCTGTTCTCTCACAAGTCTGTTCCCCACCCCAGATTTGGAATCAAAACAAAACCATGTTAACATCTACTACAGTACTGAATAAACCTCCCAGCTATGCAAAGGCCAGCTGTTGCTCCAAGGTCACAAAGAGAAGTTCTAGCACCAGTTGTGGTTACTGGGATCTAAATTTTAAAAAAAATGTGTATGTGAAAATAATCTTTATCAGTTAGTCAGATGATTCCAATGATAATTTCCCAGCCTCAAGTCATGAATAACGTGGTCATAGTCACTGGACCAAGTTTGTCTGCTACCCTGCCCTTTATACCCCATTCTGAGACTTCTCAATGTTGTTCATCACTGAAGAAGCAATGGTCAGACACACAGTACACCACTCGGTGAAGCCATGGTAGGCTTTGCTCAGGCATTGTGATAGCAGTGCACTTCTTTTGTAATCATGTGTCTGAATTCAGTGAGCTGTAATTTTCCTCCTGTCTCCCAGGATTCCACAGGCGTGCAGCCCCGGTGACGCGGAGGCAGTTCCCACATGGTGCACACAGGATGGACTATCTGCACTTCGAGGACGACAGTCGTGGATGGTGGTTTGACATGGACATGGTGATCATCTATATCTATTCAGTGAACTGGGTCATTGGATTCATTGTTTTCTGCTTTCTTTGCTACTTTTTCTTTCCGTTTTAGGAATCACCCTACTCCTCTATAATTGAACAATCATAAATGTAAGCGACAATGGCTTAAATGTTTTGAAAGTGTGCTTTGAAGTTTTTATAATGTTGCATTATAAAAATTGTGTCTATACAGAGTCTGAGGATAATGGATTTATTTATTAATTTCTTTCATATAACAACCTAAACTTTATTCAAGAGCTGGTTCACCAGCCATTAGGAATGGTGCACTATTAATTCCATAGATTTTACTGTAGAAGTTGGGGCTCTTATTTTACAATGTCATTTTTATACTTACTATGATTGTAAAGACAGATTTTACCTCCATTTAAAAATAGTAAAAATAAGAAATGAATAATCTGGATAGATAGCATCATTTTTACTAAGATGTATTCTTGGGCAAATGATATGCATTAAAGATAAACCATACTCTCTGGGAAGTAATCAAGCAGGGTATATGCATTTTGATTTCTGAATATCTCTACTTCTGTCTCCTATTACCAAAAATCTGACTATCTTTTTTGTAAAGACGTCATAGCTTTGGTGCAACATTTCTAACTATTATAAGAACAAGATATTACATGCAGTCAGATTAACACCCAATAGCTATGTTAGAGCCATATTAACACTTTTCCAATTTTAGAATGAATCACGTGAGAAATGACAAATCTGACTTTTAGTAGCAGAAATGACCAATGCATGTCCAAACTGTAATTAATCCAGTGATTCTTTTAACTAGAAGATTGTCAAATATATTGTCAATGTGCAATAAAGAGTGGCTTTTACATTTTTTATTGTTGTTATTTGACTTAATGTGTGGAATAAGGAGTTGCTAAAATGGGATTATGGATTTATATAAAGAAAACCTTGTGTTTTATTATATTGAAATAGTTGCTATAGTTAAATTTAATATTTAAAAACTAAATAGTGTTATAGTTTTCCATATTGAAAGAAGAAAATATCTGAATCATTACAATGTGCATAGCGAATGGGGAAGGTGTCCTGATTCAAAGCTTGGCATATTTGCAGACTATCTCAATTGACAGTGTGATTTTCTAAGAAATATGAAAGTGGTACAGATTTCTTATAGTATACTTGTTTCTGTTTTCACAATTAAAGCTGTGAAAAATATAATCAAATATATCAGACTCATCAAATCCAGCAAACAAAAAATTAAATATAATTTACAAAGAGATTTATATTTGTGTTTATAAGTTAATATTTATAATCACTAACTTATGCTCTTGAAAAAATAATATGAACAAAGGGGAAATATTAGTCCTCCACAACACATGTATAGATCAAACAGTTAAAATGCAAACAGGGACAATATTTTAAGAACTTTGAACCAGTTACAGCCATTTTCTAGGCAATTCCTGACCTATCTTAACTCATCCCTAAATTGTTTTAGAAGTTTTTATTATATGCAAATCAAGGAAATAAGAAACAATAATATAAATATGTATTTCACAGAAAACATTCATTCATTTTGTCTCTGGCACATACTACTTATTGTTTTGTACCTGCAGCCTAAATACAAACACCTGCATACCCATCATAACACTGAAGTAATTAAATTTAGAAAGCAATTATAAATCTCAATTATTCCAAAATATTATCACTTTACATTGGAAGCTAAAAGCTACAAAATACTAAGTGTTGTCTTTCCTAGAGCCACCAGTCTTTGAGAAGCCAGAGAAGCCTGAAATGTTCAGACACTGAGGCAGGTAAGGGACACAAGAGGACGGAATGTAAGCATGCTCTTGGGTTGTTAGCTTGTCTATTAAAAACATGGCATGTATTTCCTTCTATCCCAGATCAAGCACTTTAGCATCCACAGAAGATAGGGCATCTAAAGTCTTCCAAGCAAGATGACCACCTAACCCACCCGAGAAGTCATCCAACTCCTGGCTTCCCCTTTGGTCAGTGTTTGCTCCCTTCTGATCTCCAGCAACCCCAGCTAAAGCCTAGCCCATCTTCCCCACCTTTGGCTGGGTAACTCCATATCCAATTATAAAACAGTTCTTCTACATTCTAGCACACACTAACCAGGCAGTAGATAATATTTGAATCTATGAATTAGCTTTTAAAATGTGTGTGTGTGTGTGTGTGTGAGAGAGAGAGAGAGAGAGAGAGAGAGAGAGAGAGAGAGAGAGAGAGAGAGAAGCGAAGACAGGAGGGAGAAGGAGAGGGAGAGGGAGAGAGAGGGAGACTGAGGGAGAGTGGGGGAAAGAGAGAGAGAAAGGGAGAGAGGGAGGCATGTCGATGCCTGAGGAAGCAGAAGAGGACATTGGAACCCACAGAGCTAGAGTTACAAGAAAGCAAACTCCAGTGCTCTAGATGATCAGCACTCTCTTTTAACAGCTACGCCATCTCTTCTCTCTAGCTCCATGAATTTAAAGTAACACAAAAACCCATTGTGTGCCTTTTCAGCATCATTCATATAATCACATAAAATTTTATTTTCCAGTAAATAACCAAAGAAATTAAAAGAAAAATCCTAAATCTAATGAAATTCAATATTTGTCCCCAGAAATACTATTTTAAAAGTTAAATCCTATGACCCATCACCAACAACAATTTATGTTGCTGTGGACTTTAATAATGCTGAAGCTCAGTTTTAAACATGTTTGGATATTCATAATAATGCCTGAGTGGAGCTACATTTCTAAATAGTTTAATCAAGTAATTTCTTTTTTTTTTTTTTTGAGAGTTTCATGTATACATACAATGTGTTTTGATCAACTCTAATCCTCATTCCCCTCTTCCAGGCCATCCTGCATCCCTTCAGATTTTCCACCTCAATTGTTTATGGTCTACTGAGTCCACTTAATGTTAACTCTGTGTGTGTGACTGAGGGGCCAGGTACTGCATCATGTCAAGCTTCTGAGGGCCTGTATTAAGAAAACTTACTCTTCTCCCAGAAGCCATCACTTTCAGGTAGTTCCTCAGTTAGCACTGGGAATGTGTGAGTCCCAACCCCATCCGTGCTTGTATTTTGTTTGGATGGCTCTAATGCAGGACTGGTGCAGTCGCAGTCCGTGTGAGGTCACGTGTGCACTGCTCCACTGAAGTCATGCACTACCTCCATCCCTCAGCCTTCCTACAAACTACCGTGGTGATCCTTGAGCCATGAGAAATGGGGTATGATAAACATGCTCCATTCAGGGCTGAGCAGTCTGCAGTCTCTTATGATCTTAACACTGACCATTTGGGGGTTTCAATATTCAGTACTATCTACTGCAAAAAGAAGATTCTCAGATGAAGGCTGAGAGATGCACTGATCTATGTATGGTTAAAAGGAATTACTTAGGAGGCAGTTTAATCCTGTCCATTTCACAGAATAAGAGTAGAAATTTGCTTGGTATCTTATTGTTCAAGTGAGATCCAACTGACTTGTGATGGTTCATCTTAATTGTCAATACTTGGAATTTAAAACCATCCTAGAAGCCAATCTCCTGGTTTATCTATGAGGGATTTTCTATAGTACTTACTGAAGTGGGAAGGCCTGTTCTCAATGTGGTGGCATGATACATGGGCTGGGGTTCCAAAACAAAATTCAAAGGAGAAAGGGAGGCAGGAGCAACATTCATTGTCTCTCTCTCTCCTCCTGATTGTGGCTGCAGTGTGACCAACAACCCTCTCCAACTCCTGCTGCCATGACTCCTCTGCTCTGCTAAGGTGAACTGGAACCATAAGCCCAAATAAAGTCTTCCTCACTTAAGCTGATGCTGTCAGTGCATTTTATCACTGAAGTGAGAAAATAATCTAATACATTACGATCAGAATCGAATTACTCTACTCTTGTTTTCTATTATCAGAGATAAACCAGAAATAACATATGATTGCACATCCACTTCTGTATAATATAGTGAGCTGACACTAAAGCAGGATGAAATGAAAGCTCCACCACTGAATTTCGGTTCCTTCCATTAGATAAGCTTCCACTTACCTTAGCCGTGTTACTGTGCACAGCTTCTGTGGTCACCACTATTCACTAATATAAATTCTAGCTCAATGTGTCTGTTACACCCCACAAAGGGAAGGCTCACATGGTCTTCCAAACACAGAGGTGAATTTTGCCCAAGTTACACTGAAAAAATTATAAGCCTTAAGTATGGAATATTTTTACTTAGAAACATAAAAAATGGCTGTCAAAGAAAAGGTAAATTTAAGAAGTATCATCCATCTATTTACCAATAACAAACCAAGTGCGAATTTCGTCCAGTCTGGTTTTAGCTCATCTAACACAGTTTATTGGTAAATGCTACACGACTTCCTCTCATTTCACTGTGCTAAGAAAGGCTGCTTTAGAAATGAGAACAGCAAGTGCACGGCATAAAGGCCCAGCTTTCCAGTCACAAATATGAAAGTTCAGTACTTTAACTAGAAAATATGTTCAGGTGTTGTATCACAGAATTCCAGCAAGGCTGAAAGAATTGTAATTAGAAATAGTGAGAGAATATATATATATATATATATATGAACATATATATATATATGAACATTTGGACAGAAAAATAAGCAAGATTAAAAGCAAAAGTTACTATACAAATAAATACTGTGAAAAGCATGAATTTCATTTAATAATAAACATTATACTATTACAAGACTTGGTAAAAATGAAAAGACCATTTAGAGCACTATCCCTAGAATTAACATCAATTCTAGAATAATACAAACAATCAGATTCTATTACTATGCCTAACACTGCTAAAGTTGGTCGGATTCACTTGGGCACTAACAAAGCATACTAATTATACAACATTTAGTCAGAATCAGAAATCTCATATGCATTATCACTAATGCTGGGGAACGTTCTTAGGCCTTGCTTTCTTGCAGTTCTGAGTTGGTGCAAATGTTCTTTCATGTCTGGAGAAATATGGCAGATTCTTCCTTCTATGCCAGGCACCGCAATCACTCCCAATGGTTCATCTGACTCCTCCTCAAAGGCTAGGAATGCAGTAGAGCCAGTTAAAATACACATGGTCTCCAAGCTTATACTCTAAAGTCATAACTATAGCTTTATTAGATAACAGAAATTGAAATGTATAAACAATAATGAAATTCTGTTTCTCCATATTCACAATCAATATTCACCCATGAATAGAAGTACATTAAACATCAAATGCATCACTTCATTTTGACTTTAAGATATTATATCCTTAAGTAATATGTGTTTGAGGAAATAAATATGTGTACGTTGGTTTGGACATTATACAATGTATACATGTATGGAAATATCACATGATATACATAATACAATTTTATGCATCAATTTCTAAACTTTTAAAGTATTACTACTAATTACCCTAAGAGGATTTATTTGATTATTATACTTTTAATTTTTTTGATAATTTTATAAATGAGTACTATATTTACATCATTTCTACCTCTCTTTCCCTTGCAACTCCTCCCATCCCACCGTTCCCGCTCACATTCATGATACTTCTTTAGTTATTGTTAAATAATGGTGTGTGTGTGTGTGTGTGTGTGTGTGTGTGTGTGTGTGTGTGTGTGTTACAGCCTGCTAAGATTTAGTGGTGATCACATGTGGCAATTGCCATTTTGTCTTCCATTTTACATTTCTGAAAAATAATTAGACAAAAAGTATGGTCAGTGTATTAAAAAACCACTTTCTTCTGTTAAAAAATTTGTTTTACTTCCAAAAGATATAATTATAACTTCCAGAACTTGGATATATTTAGGAATATAATTATTTATCAAAGAATCAGCCAAAACTAATTATGCTTTGATAAGACTTGCCTTGGATTGTTGTTAAAATGACCTTATAAAAAGAATTAAGCTTCTAAACTCAACCAGTAAATGGGGATCTACATGCCAAGGTGCAGTGTTTATCAAGGAAAAGACAAAATGTTCAATTAGACAGAAGTAAGCTAATTTGACAAGTTATAATTTTCATTATATTGTAACATTTATTAGATGATAATAAATGTTGCAAAAGTAGTTAAGATTGTGAAGCAGAAAAACTTGAGTAGGACACAATTTCCAGACCATCTCTGTTCTCCATAGCTTTGGATGCCTGTGCAATGTCGCCCCTTGCATCTGTCTTTTCACCTTGGAAAATAAAGGTCAGTCTTTATTTTCTTCATGAATCCTCAGATACCCAATGTCCATCTAAAGACTAGAACCTAAGAAAAGTTTGCTCAAAAAACAGCACATGAAGCAGAACCATGCTGTCACCTGTTTGTGATGGTGACTTGTTTGTTCTCATAATCAAACTCATTCGATGGCCTGACAGACACTTCTTCTTTCCTTGCAAAATTTTTATTGATTCGAAGTGATTCATGACAACTGTAGATAGCACTTGGGCGGTTTCAGTGTCAAACATTCGAGGGCAACTTTTAAACATACTGTAACCATCTTTCCCCTGAAATACCAAAATGTAATTCAGTTTTCTAAGTCAGAAATAATAAATACATCAAAATGTTACATTTAAAATGTTTTACTCCAGTATTGACAGTAATTCCTTACCCTTGTACATAAAGACATTATTTTCTTAAATCCAAGTTAATAAACCTTAAATTATTGTCCTACTCCATAAATCTAGAAATGGTAGCTGTGACCCCAATGTGGCAGCTCTGTTGTCTAACAGCCTTGAGAATAGGCCACTTATAATCTCTAAGGATGGTTGTGAAAGCTAACTAAGAGGTACTATTTAGAACAATACTGAGTTTAATCTGAAGCTTTTTCTCTGTGTGTGGTTTTTCAAGACAGGGTTTCTCTGTGTAGTCCTGGGTGTCCTGGAACTCCCTTTGCAGAACAGGCTGGCCTTGACCTCAGATATCTGCCTGCTTCTGCTTCCCAAGTGCTGGGATGACAGGTGTGTGCCACTTCCACTGGTTCAAATCTGGAACTTACTGTTCATCTTACAAGGTTCTTTGCACCTGATACTCCAGCAAAGAGTGGTGAACACAGTGAATTCATATGTAAAGTCCTTAAAATACAGTCATCTATGTTTCATCCTAAATAATGATATAAATAATTAAAATATATCTGAAATAGAAAGATCAAATGTTTTAGGAATATATATATATATATATATATATATATATATATATATATATATATA
>OU015758.1:24496321-24506339 GCA_907169655.1 Acomys percivali | reverse complement strand
ACACACACACACACACACACACACACACACACACCAAGCAGCTGCAGTTCGCCCACCATGCTTGAGCCCTGGTAGAAAGGTGATCACTCTTAAGGGTTCAAATACCACCCGGCCTAAGTGGCCTGAAGAGAAGTCACTGAACATGTGACCTACATACAGAGCGAAGGGAGCAAAAGCATGTGCTGATGAGTTCACCTGTGCTTTTGTGTTTTAAGCTAGTCCTAAACATACCAATCTCTTTATTAAAGACATAAAATTTTTGTAAAATTTGGGTACAGAAAAATAGTTTATTGATATCAATTAAAATAAATAGCAATGTTACAGAGGGTCTAAATTCCTTTAATTTTTTTCACTTTTCAAGATAGCTCATTATTCACATGTAAATACTATGAAATTTTTTTTTAAAAACCTCCAAGATCCAAATTATTTCTGGTCCCCAATACCTTGAATACAAAATGCTCAACCTGTATTAGCAATAACCAACTATATTTCCCTACAATAACACTTTCAGTGCTCAATAGGCTTATGAAGTTATGTTATAAAAATAAAATTCATAGGCTCCTACTAACAAGGTTACAATATAGAGATGATTAGAAATAAATCTAATATATTAAATTCCTATTATTACTACCAAGTTGAAATAAAATATAAATGAATGGGATGTGTAAATTTAAAAAGATAGAAAACCATCACAAATTCATTGTGACTGAATATGCTATTTCGGTGTTGTGCATTCATCAGTCACAGGCTATGATGTGGTCTGCAACACCGTCTAAAGTGTTCACATGATCAACCACATGTTGCTAAGCAACACACGCAATACTCACCCACCTGTATGTTTTGAGTAAAATCTCTTACTATTGCTTTGACATATGAATCTTCTTCCAAATAGCGCAAAACGTCCACTTTCTCAAATACATACTGGAAAGAGGCATCAAGCAGCCGTATATTTATTTTTGTTAGATTTTTGAAATCAGATCCACTTTTGACAATCCAAGTCTCGTTCACTTTCCTGACCCCATATTCATGGTCATGGCCTCCCAGGATTAAATCAAGCCCTTCTGCTTGCTGGGCAAGCCTCGTGTCATTGCCCCACTTCATGTGCGTCATCGCAATCACAAGGTCGGCCCCTTCTTCTCTTAACTCCACTGCTAGCTCGTCAGCAGTTTCGACATAGTCTCTATAGCTGACGTTGGACTTGTTAACTGTAGCCAGAGTGTCGAGCCAGTCTTCTTCAACTAGTCCCATTAAGCCAATTTTCAGATTGTTCCAATTAACTATCTTTTTTACTGTTCCATGTCCAAGAGGTTCAGAAGTAAACCTGTCATAGACGTTACTGAGAAACCATGTAAAGTGCATTTGTTTCATATATTCTTCCAAAATATCAACACCAAAATCAAACTCATGGTTTCCTAAAATTAAAAAAAAATACATAAAGTTTAAATCACAAGAATGCTTTTCTACTCCCAAAGATATTGTAGTTCTCCATGTGGTAGCTTCCAATAGGTGCAAGACTGTATGGTAAGAGCAAGCATTTTTTAAACATATATGTTTAATTAGCCCAACTTTCATTTATAAAGACTGTGATTTTCAGAGGTTTCAGCTATATCTCTTTGCAAACCAGGAAGCGCTGCAGTCCCAAAAGAAATCGTAAGAAGTATGGAGAAGATGCCTCACACTAGAACAAACTGCAATGACATGACTTATGACTGATCAATAATAGACTAACTTAAGAATTATTTCTTAGTTCATATGAGCATGCAGATAAACTTTATAAAAAAATACAGATTTTATTCCTAACTGAAAATTTCAAAAACTTCAATCACACTATGCAAAGAGGAAAGTCCTGGCATATCTCTACTCTATTTTCTAAAATAATTGTATTTGCCACAGGGTAAATAAGTAGTAATTATGAAAATAAAATCCAAGATTGGTAATACAGGCCTGCCGTCAAAGCTGTTTGGGAGGCTGAGGCAGGAGGATCACAAGTTCAAAGCCTAACTGTGTTATAAAGCTTGGGTGACTTAGTAATATCCTGTCTCCTGAAGCCAAAAGCAAGCTGGGTACACAGCACATCAGTGCAGCACTTGCCCTCACACAGACAGAAATGTCAGCACCAATGACGCTATAAGGTAGTAACGGGAGGTGGGGGCAGAGTGTACTACTGCAACTGCCCATTTCTAAGTTAATATTCAAGTAAGATAAAAATTTTCCATGAATTTATATTTCATCATTGCATCTCTAAAAGCAGCAGATTTACATAAAGCAGGATATTTTAAGAATACAGTAAAATATTTATAGCATTTTAGAATTAATATGATACATGAAACCAAAGATTCAATAGAAAATTCAGGTATAAGCTGGCTTTTTCCCTCGGAAAAATATGTTGACAGATGATGGCAACTTACCTGTCCTTTAAAAAAATCATAGGCCAAAGTGAATTTTATTTGGCTTTTATTCTTTTAGAGACTTTTATAATTATTTTAAGGTTTTCTCATTGAAAACCCTGGTGTAGGCTTTGATTTTTTACTTAGAGTTCCTAAACACCTTTACCTCCCTTCCAGCCCCCCAACCCTTGGTAGGAGAGAAAGAAGGTTAGAAGGAGGAAAGCATGGGGCACAGACCTCCTCAGTTCTTCTGGCTGGGTAGTGCCGTGGGTTCTGTCTGGGGCAATGCATTATCAGTTGTCAACAGCAAATGCAGCAGGCAGTCCTCTGCCACTCTCCTCTGAACTGCCACTTCTCCCTTCATGCCCTCTTTTTAAATACCCCTCAGGGTTCTAAGCATCAACTATCTGCAGCTGGCAAAGACCACACCCCACATGAGGCAATTATCAGCTGTGAGCAAACTAAAGCCCAAACTAAAATCCCACACTTGGGATTAAAGCAAAAACATATTTGCATAACTGAATTTACAAAGAAACCAAAACTTCCACTACACCCTGGCATATCCACTTCTCACACATGACTTCTGGAGAACTTCATTGCTGGAATTCTCATACATAATGATCATGTATAGGTTTTTTAATCTAAATACCCCAAATCTGAAGTTTTCTGAGTACCAACATGATACTACAAGTAGGTGAGTGATTCCATACTGAGCTTCATGTAACAGGTGACTTTCAAAATAAAGAGAAGTAAAACATTGCATGAAATTGTCTTCGAAGTTGTATCAAGCATAAGTGAAATGTCAATGATTTGCTTGTAATTGCATTCCATTTCCAACATAGCCCATTATTTAGATGGAAGCACAGTAAGTCAAAAGAACTCTGATCCGAATCACTTCTGGTCCCAAACATTTTGAATATGAAAGTCTCAACTTTGTTAGCTAAATAAGCAGTTATATTTCCCTACAATAACACTTTTGATGCTCACATGTCTTATGAAGTTATGTTAATAAAAGGAATAAGCTCTTATAACAAGGTTGCAATATAGAGAATGTACAGAAATCATTTTTCCTATAAACTAAGATAAACACCAGGCACTTGAAATGTAAAACACTATGCCACTTACACTTGTGTCCCTCTAAATAAAGTACCTAGGGATAAATCTCACACAATGCACGGATATGATGTATGTGTATCTGTTCACAAGCTTCATTCATTAAAACTGAACATTTCTGCTACTAAAAGACACTGTCAAAAGAATAAAAAAGCAAGCCAAAGAATGGAGAATGTGTGTGCATGTGCACACACACACACACACACACACACACACACACACAGAGAGAGAGAGAGAGAGAGAGAGAGAGAGAGAGAGAGAGAGAGAGACAGACAGACAGACAGACAGACAGACAGACAGACAGACAGACAGACAGAAACCTGTAATTACAGGCTTGCTACATGGGTGCTGAGTTTCAAACTCTGGTACTCAAATTTGTGCAAACCATGTTTAGAAGCTAAGCCATCTCTTCAGTCCCTGGAGGTTTCTTTTTAAAAGGTGCTTCTTTTTTTTTTTTCAGTGATTATTGTTTTTATTTAAAATTTTATATGCATATAGTTTACTCTAAATATGTTCTCCCTCATGTCCACCCTCACAATTCTACATTTCATAATTTGTTCCATCCAGGTTATATATAAATGTTCTAAAAGGTGTTTCTTATAAGCTGACCAGGCTCCTAAACACTTGACTGCTTCCATTTGTACCTGGGAAGTTTATGCCTCTGTGCTTAACCGTCACCACTGACAGCTAGAAGTACGCCCAGGTGGACCAAAGGTGGCAAGGGCAAAACCAACTCTGGAGCAGCCTGAGGCAAGAATAGACAACACACATCACATCACTGACACATGCTGAGATAAGTGCTTTTAATTCCCCAGAGGATGACTCAGCTCCCTGGTAACTCTCAGCCCATAAAACAGGTCCAATCCCAACTCCCCATCATCAGTTTGCCCTGAGTCACACCTGGTACCACAGGCAAAATAAGAAAGATTCTCCATTTTTCCCTTTTATTGAAAATAGATTCTTGTATAATCTTTCCTGGTGGTTTTCCTTCCCTCCTCACATCTCCTCCCCTCCCCTCCATATCCACTCCATTTCTGTCTCTAATTTAAAAAGAGGAGACTTTCAAGTGATTACAAGCAAACATGAAACAATAAAATATAATAAAATAAATCAAAACTATCATATTGAAGTTGGGCATGGCAAGCCAACAGGAGGAGGAAAGAGTCTTAAGAGCAGACACAAGAGTCAGAGACCCACTCATTCTCAGATTCAGGAGTCTCATAAAAATCTCAACCTAGTAGCTATAACATATGCTCAGAGGACCTGGTGCAGCCCTGTGCTTGCTTCTGCAGGCTCTGTGAGCTCATATGTGTCTTATTTAGATGACTCAGAGGGCCATGTTTTCCTGTCATTCTCCACGCCCAACAAAAGGAAGATTCTTAAAAGCAACAAAATGTCCCAGTCCAGGAATGACGGGCTCACAAGACACAAAACTTATATTTTTTAATCTTTTGAGATTACTATAATCCCACCATTTCCCCTTCCCTTTCCTTCCCCTGCCAAGCCTCCCATGCACTCTCCCCTTGCTCTCTTCCAAATTCATGGTCTTTTCGTAATTGGTGTGTGTGTGTGTGTGTGTGTTTGTGTGTGTGTGTGTGTGTTTCTAAATGTATAAATGCAACTTGCTATTTTCAACAAAATAAACTGATTTTCTTCAAAATGAGGAATAAACAAGAAAAATGAAATAAACAATGACTGGCATTCATATTTGTTTAGACATACAATATAATCTTGGACCGAACCCCAAAATTTGAAGATTATTGAGGAGTGTGGGAACTAGGCAAAAGGGGCAAAGCACAGAAAAGAAATGACTTGCTCTACAATAAATTGTTTTTATAAATACCATGATTTTAGTGGAAGGCGTTTTAGTGAGATGGTCCAGCGTGCATATTTGATGGGCTCTCCCCAGCTTCATTCTTTCCCTACTCTGCTCTGCTTCTGGATATTCCAAGTTCAATGGACTCCACTAGCCAGTGGATCCAGGCAGGAAGTGAGAGAACAAGTTGGAATGAACAATAAAGTGAAGGTAATTACTACTCAGACTTCTCCCTCCCTTCAAGGTCACTGTGGACTTGGCTGTGTGCTACACTGAAAGCCTTGTAGCCTTCCTGCCCGTGGACCTCCCATGGGACTTCTCACTTCCCTCTTCAGCTTCATTACACTATGCTCAATAATAACGCTAACAAGAATAGTATATAGCAACACATGCAGTTTTAATATTTTCTATAACCATCAGCCCCTGTTGAAATATAAGCAACTACTGTCCAAAATATTTTCAAAATGACACCTCACACTTTGCTCACAGTTGCAACAGCCTTTGTTTTCCTTACCTAGGATTTGCTCAGTAAGAATGATCAACTAAAATGCTTACTGGGGGCCTCCTGTGCACGGCCACTATCTTCTTCAGCCTTCATAGATGCTCTGTGATGATATAACACTGTTTTCCCATTTTTATATCAAGAAACAACTGAGAGATCAGTCACTTTATTTTGTTGATATTGTTGTGCTATTCTGTTTAATTTGGGGACCTTCGGGGTAGGTAGTGAGATAGGGACTCACTTCAAGACCCAAGATAGCTAGGGACGTGCTATGTACCCCAAACTGGCTTCAGACTTACAGTGATCCTCCTGCCTCAGCCCCCTGGGTGCTAGAAATAAAGGAATACACTGCTAAGCACAGCAGCCATTTTCTTTTTCCTAATTCAATGACAATGTGTTGAAGGACAGGTCAGACCCAGGCCCAGCCAGCCTCAGAGCTATAGCCTTAACCTCTCTGCTGACACATCTCGCTTTTGCACAGGCATAACTAAAAATCACTGTCTAAGGTCAAATCTTGGCTGAGTACAATTGTTCAAGTTCATTGTTCAGTCCTGACAGTTGCTTCCAAGGGCCTATAAGCCGATAAATAGGATTATTTAACTATTGTTATTTGGCATCAAATCTAGTTTTATATAAATTGCTTTATAAAGTTCAAAAATAAACATTACTTACCAAAAACTGCAAAATGTACTCCCAATTCATTTAATATGGAAATCATATGCTTTCCTTTTGTTATTGTACTTAAGACCGAAGGGTTTAAGCAGTCCCCACTGAAAATCAAGAGTGGGTTCAGGATGCTGAACTTCTTCACAGCTGTTGCAAACCTAAGAGAACAATGACCTGTGTCATCGTTAAATGTCTTGATGAAACACAAGGCGGCATCGTAAGTGGCACTGTGACTTTTTCTTAAAATCAGAAAAACAAGACTATGAGAACGTAGAAAGACATGTTTAGCAAGTTCACTTCCCATATCGCACCAGTATGTTTGCATTCTGAAAAGGACAAGCTAATCTTCCCACATTTTCATCTAAATGATAAATGGATTATGCCTCAAAAGACATCTTCAAAATAGAACGTGAAATCATTTTAAAGAAAACAGTTTAAAACATGTCCAACTATTGAAACTTTTCCACAAAATACAAAATCTTATATACAAAGCGTAAGTCCTGTGAGCATCAAGAAAGCTATGTGTGATGATGAGTTAGGTTGTTTTATATACATTTATTGCACAGTTTTCTGGTGTTATGTAAATCTGATTAGCCTCCCTACAATGTCTCCATTCTGCTGTGCACCCTTGATTTTCAGGGGTTTTTCTCTCTTTGGTTTTACCTAACAGACACAGACGTGTTCCAGTTTTGTCACTTGCTCTTGTCCTCTGTCACTTTATTCTTTCTCCTTCCTTTTTCATATTTTTAATTTTCCTAAATTTTGTCCCAGCTTTATTTCATTCATTTTGCCCTAATTAATTTTAACTTCATAGTTTCTGTTGTTCTTGCAATTGTGTTTTCTGTGGTTGCTGATGATGTAACAGTTGGTTTTAATGAGCTCTGTTTCTAGATCTGCTTTGTTTCAAGACTGTTGCTATGGTGGTTTGTTTTCCCCCTGAGTGGTACTGAAGATTGAGCCCTAAAGGGAAAGCCACCAGTAAAGAACTTCAAATAAAATTGCAAAAGATAGTCATTGCAAAAGATGAACA
This sequence comes from Acomys percivali, assembly GCA_907169655.1. Taxonomy (NCBI): domain Eukaryota; kingdom Metazoa; phylum Chordata; class Mammalia; order Rodentia; family Muridae; genus Acomys; species Acomys percivali. The sequence goes on along the minus strand of OU015758.1, from coordinate 24,498,825 downwards.
AATTACTACTTGAAGCTACAAGAAATATGACAAAGTGGCAACATGGCTCTTCCAAAAGTTCACAGTTCTTCAACTGAATCCAAATGTAGAATAATGGCTAATGTGCCAAAGAATCCAAAAATCTAGCTTTAAAACTGATAAGTGACCTCAATGAGGATTTAAATAAGCCGACAGCATGAACAGGGCTATTTTTAAAAACAGAGTCAGGACTACGAAGTTGGATGAGATACTCAACATATTCAAAAAGACATAAGACAAAAATAGACGTCAGGACTTAGGGTAAGGTTAAAGGTTTCTTACATTCAGGAAAATATATGCAAACTTCTGGGACAGGATTCAGAGACCAAACCTACAAATATGCAATGTTAGAAATGGTCATCAAAATAGGGAGCAAAGGCGCACACACACACACACACACACACACACACACACACACACACACACACAAACTTACTCAATGAAATGAGAGCAGAACCTTTTCCAATTCTAGGTAATCAAATGGACATTCAAGTACACAAGGCCAACAGGCAGGATTGGAACAGAAGCTTTCCATGTGCTATGATACCTAAGTGCCAAGAGTACAGAACAAAGAAATGATATTAAAAGCTTAAAACACAAGTGCCAAGTTGCTTAAAAATACACAAACCAATCAAAATAACAACAGACCAGTGAGAAGAAACCCTAAAGACCAAGAAAACATGGGTAGTACCATTTCAAACCCTGAAATAAAATGACTACGTACTAAGACTGCTGTATCAAAAGTATCCTTTAATGCTGAAGAGGAATAAAGCACTTCCACCATACTCATGAGCTAAAGTGATCCATGAGCACTAAGCCTGCATTGCATAGACTTCCCAAGAGATCCTAGACACAGTAAGAGGAAGAAAGATACACACATTCACAAGATCCTGGGACAGAATAAATCACATGATAAGAAGGATAAATAAATAAATGGAAAGAATAAAATTATTAACACAGGAAATTACCAATTCTCTGAGATGTATGGGAAAGTTGCTACGCACTTACCAATGACATTAAATATAAACAGTCTTAACTCTCCAGTTAAGATTCAGACTGGGCAAATAAATTTAAAGTAAGATACAACTATTTCTTATCTCCAAGAAATACATTGCCTAGGCAAAACACAGAAACAGAATGAGAGTGAAAGGCTGGGAGATGACATTCCACAAATGGAATCTAAAAGCAAGCAAGAACACCACCATCCTGATCTGGCAAAACAGACTGTAAGGCAGAGTCAGTCATCAGTACATGGGACGATCCATCAAGACTATATAACAAACATAAACATGTATGCTCTGGTTGCTGATGTATCCAATTTGTAAAACAAACACAACTGGATATAAATGGAAAGTGCCATATATAGCAATCAGCGTCTACTCTTGTCAATGAATCATCCAGACACAACTAAAATATAGAGAGTGATGAGATCACTCAGTGGATACGGCACTTGCTGCAGTTCCCTAGCACCCACTGGCAGCCTGGCATGGCAGCATCATCTGTAACCCCAGAAATGGGCAAACAGAAACAGGCTGATCTATGGGGTTTGATGGCCAACCCAGTCTTAATGAAAGGACAACTGCTTAGTAGGAGACTCTGTCTCAAAAAATAAGATGGTGAGTGATATAAAAATGACACCAACTCTACCTTTGGCAAGCATGTATCCCTATACCCACAAACATGTGAAAAAAATGAATACAACACACTGTATTAAAAATGAAATTAAAAACTTTAGAGTTAAGACTGTGTCACAAATCAAATGGACAAAACAGGTATCTACAGAACTCCCCAGCCATTTCAGATTGTTATCAGCAGCCCATGGAACGCTCTCTAAAATAGTAACATTCTATGCCATAAAGCAAGTCTTAACAAATACAAAAATATAAAGAATTGCATCAGATCAGATCACAATGGAATCAAATTAGAAATCAATAGCAAGAAAAGCAGAAAACACTATTCATGGAATGATGCATGTTGGAATGACCAAGAGGTAATTGAAGAATTGGTGAGACAATGTTGGTCCATTAGCAAGCCTCTAGTCAACAGTATAGAAGATACAAATTAATAAAATTAGAGATGAAGGAGAAGATTTATAGCAGATGCCACTGAAATATGGACATTGTTAGGACTGTGTTGAAACATACCCAAATAAATTGGAAAACACAGAAGGAATGAATAAAACTTTAGATATATATGACCTACCAAAATCAAGCCAGCTGGCAGCTGATGTATCTGTAATGAGCAGTGAGACTCAAGGCAGTAATAAAGTTTATCTATTTAAAAAACCCAGAAGTGGATGGATAGACTACAGAATTTTATTAAGACATTTAAAGAAGAACACCAAGAGCTCCTCAAATTCTTCTACAAAATAAAGAGTAAATGCTTACAAGCTTCCATCTACAAAACCAATTATCACCTATGAAACCAGGTAAGTCCACTAAAAAAGAAGAAGAAGAAGAAGAAGAAGAAGAAGAAGAAGAAGAAGA
>OU015758.1:24474788-24496311 GCA_907169655.1 Acomys percivali | reverse complement strand
AAACTAAAAGTATTTCCTTTAAAATCTAGAGTGTACACTTTCTCTACTCTTATTCAATATTATACTTGAATTCTTAGCTAGGGCAATAAGGCAAGAACAAGAAATAAAGATAAACAAGAAAAAATAATTCAATTGTACCTGTTTTTAAAGGATAAACAAGAAAAAAAAAGAATTCAATTGTACCTGTTGGTAAAGGATATTATCCTATACTTAAAAGCATATCTAAAGACTCTAACAAAATATTTGTCATCTCTGACAAATATGTTGATCAAAGTATAAGGACACCAAATCAACATGCAAAATGCAGTAACTTTTTTATATACTATGCTACTAAGAAATAAGACAAACAACCCTACTTACAATGCCTACCAACACTGTGAGTGTTCAGCCATAGATGGAATTATCTGTATGGATCACTTTGCTCAAGGCTCAGGAAACATCAAACAAGAGAGGGTGGAAAAAATGTAAGAAACAGAGAACGGGGAATAGAGCTTTGAAAGGCTGGCATCGGACATGGCATGGCTGTTATGCATATTAACCCCTCACTTCTGATATTAGAGGAAATGCCTTATGGTTTTATGCCAGTATCACATTATTTTTATTACATGGCTCCATAATATACCTTGAGATCTGGAGTGGTGAGCCGTCTACCACTATTCTTTCTACCCAGGATTGTTTTGGCTATCCAGGGTCTTTTGTGATTGGAAGTGAAAATTAGGACAGTTTTTTTTTTCTATTTCTATGAATAGTGAGGTGAGGATTTTAATTGGGATTGTACTGAGTTTGCAAATGGATTTTGACTGAACGGTCATTTTCATAATGCTAATTCTACCAACCCATGAGATGTTTTCCATTTTCTAGTATCTTTATCTTTTTCTTTGGAAGCTTAAAGTTTTCACCATAGAGGTCTTTTACTTTGTTGGCTGGTTTACTACAAAATATATTATTTTCTTCGAGGCTGTTGTGAATGGGATTATATCCAGGATCTCCTACTCTGGATGTTAGTTGGCGATGTATGGAAAAGCTATTGGTTGTGCACGTTGATTCTATTTCCTACCATGCTGCTGAATTTATCATTTCTAGCTTTCTGGTAAAATTTGTAGGACCTTTTTATGTATAATACCACGTTATTTGTAAATAGGAATATTTTGGTTTCGTTCCCTACTTGTATTCCTTTAATTTTCTTCTCTGGCCTTATTGCTACAAGTAGTGTTTCAAACACACTATCAGAGAACAGTGGGAATGGATAGGCTTGCCCCATTCCTGATTCCGGTGGAATCATGCACAGTTTTATGATGATGTAGGCTGTTGGCTTCCCACATATAGCATTTATTATGCTCAGGCATGCTCCCTCTAGTCCTATTTTCTCATGGACTTTACTGTAAGTCATGTTGGATTTTTTTCTGCATCTATTGAGATGACATGTGACTTTATCAGTAAGCCCATTTATGTCATTTCTTTTTTTCTGTAGTTCAATTTTATATTTATTAGTTGTTTTTCTTTTTTAATTTTTAAATATATTTCATTAATTTATTCACATTACATCTCAGTTGTTATCCCATCCCTTGTATCCTCCCATTCCTCCCTCCTTCCCATTTTCCCCCTACTCCCCTCCCCTATGACTGTGACTGAGGTGGTATGTCATTTCTTACATTTATTTACTTGCATATGTTGGACCATCTCTGCATCTCAGGGATAAAGCCAATTTGGCCATTGTTGTTAATCTTCCTGGTATTTGTCTATAGGGCTTAAAATTATTTTACTGAGCACTTCTGAATCTGTTATGCAACACTTGAAAGCATATGAGTAACTAGTCATATCTATATATTAGGGATATATAACAATATATATATGAACATATATATAATTTTGTGTAAATACAATTAAAGAAAAAGAAATGTTTTTAAAATACAAACTTGGGAGGGTGAATATTGGTAGATAATTAAGAGTTGAGGGAGGAAATGAGACGTAGATATAATCATATTTCATTATATATATATATAAATTTTTATTAAAAAGCAGATGGAACAATGGCTAAGCAGTTAGGAGCTCTGGCTGCTCTTTCAGAGGACCCAGGTTAAGTTCTCAGCACCCACATAGTGGCTAGCACTCATGTGTAACTCCAGTTAAAAGGAATCTCCCACTCTCTTCTGGCCTCTGAGGACACTGGTTGCATGTTGTACACAAACATACATGCAGGTAAAACACCCCTACACATAAAATACATAAGTAAAATCTCAAAAACTAATTTTAACCAAGCTGTGGTGGCACATAATCCCAGTACTCAAGAGGCAGAATCAGAAAAATCTCTGTGAGTTCGAGGCCAGGCTGGTCTAAATAACACATTCCGTGCCAGCCAGGACTACATAGCAGGATAGTTTCAATAAATAAATAATAAATAAAAATTTAAAGAATGAAAATAAAAGACCCAGTGACCTCACTTTAAAAATCCTATATTTATATGATGCACTCAGCCTCTGTCTTGCAGAAAGAGGGAAAACAAACGTCAGCTAACGCTGAAACGAAGTAGAAAGAAAAAACATACAAGCAAAACCAAACAAGCTACACATTCGTTCACTGAAGAATTCATGAAGCTGATCTACCCTAGAAGATTGACTGAGAAAAACATTAAGTTATCAACAGCAAAACAAAAAGAAAGCAACATTACAGATCCGACATATTATAAGTACTTTCCTGACAATTTGAAAAAAATGCAACTTATCAAAACTGACAAAAAAACTTTTAAAACCTGACTTTTCCTATCACTATTAAAGGAACTGAACCATACTTCACAGCTTTTCAACAGAAACTTTGATCCTAAATATTACTTCAAATATTTTTAAATAAATAACATTACTCTTATACAAACTCTTTCAGAGAAGAAAAAGAATAATAACTTCCAATTAATATTATGTCAGTATTATCTTCACACCAAAAACTGAAAAAGACATTAAGAAAAATTATAGGTCAATCTTCTGTACAAGCTTACAGACATGCTTTTTAAACTAAATTTTAAAAAACTGAATTTAGTAACATATAAAAAAATTAAGACATCATGACCAAGCAGGATTTATTCAATGACAACAAGACTTATTTAACAACCAACAATAAATATAACTTTATTGCATTAACATATGTGAAAGAGAAAACACATGATATCCCACAGCTCTCTATTTTAAACCATGCAGAAAAATTTCAACACATAGTCATAATTTAAATATTACATACAAACTAAGAATGTAATATTTTAGTCTAGAAACCCTTAAGTTAAGAAATTAACCACATGAACATCCATATAAAGTTTATATGAAGATATAAGTACTGAAGAGCAATTAGATGATTTCTACTGTTGAGCATCAAGACTTCTGATATGGCCATTAATATAGTGTAGAATTTTCTTAGGTTAATAGGGAAGTATAATCCAGAAACAGACCCATACATACACAGACACAGTCACTGATTAATTCATTACAGTTACATTCCCACAATTCAGTATTTAAAAGGTAATCTTTTTCAATAAAAGTATATTATAAATGTACAAAATGATGCCACTAAGTGTAAATATGTAAACATGAATGTAATGATACAAATGATACAAGAATAAAGATAAAATACTTTCTCAATCATGCATGAAAATTAATTTAAGTGTTTACTGCTCTAAAGGTGGCTGAGCCTGGGTGAATGGAACCTTAAAACGAGCTAGAATGAAGTCTCATGCAATAGCCAACTTCATTCAGAGCAGCGGACAATTGATACTCTGGGAAGAACCACTTGAGAAGAACCACAACATAAGGATAAGCTACATATGGCAAAACATGTTTTTCCATAGAGGCATATACACAAATAGCAATGCCCAGTTGTAATGAATAACCTAAAGTATACTCACTTTTATCTGCTACACCAGGGAGGGGCATGACGCACACTCTAAGAAATTCTGTGTTTTTGAAGACTCTAAGGTCACAAGACACTAGTCTCATTTCCTTGGAATGTGTGACAAACACTCAGAACTCCCACAGGATGACTGGAATCTTAGTGTCCAGATATTTGAGGATTGATGAGATGGGTCAACAGGTAAAAGTGCCTGCTGCCAAGCCAAACTACCTGAGTTCAATTCCAAGGCCACACATGGTGGAGGAAAAGTACTACTTCCTCAAGGTGTGCTCAGGACACACAAACACACACACAGGCACACACCCATGCACAGGCATGCATGCACATAGGCAAGCAAATACATGGTACATGAATGTAATAAAAATTAGTCACAGATGTAATTTAAAAACCAAAATAAAACATCATTTAAAAGAAATTATACAAGAATATCCTTGTGACTTTGAAGCAAAGGTTTCTAAACAGATCAGAAAAAGTACAAATCACAAAACAAAATATTGGTCAATTAAACTTAGTTTAAATTAAAATCTTCTACTGAGTCTAGGCTAGAGTCCCCCTCATATCCTCCCAGACGCCTGCCCTGACTTAGGTCTCCAGCTTGTCACAGAGATGCCCCCTCCTACAGTTTCTCTTTTCCCTGCAGGCCTCTGTCCTCCAGATCCCCTTCTTCCCAGGTCTGAGCTCCACCCTTGTTTATCTCTGAGCCCCCTCTCCTACCTCGTCCCCTCTCTTCAACCACTGTCTATTCTATTTCCCTTCTGAGTGTGAGTTAAGCATCCTCCCTTGGGTCCTCTTTGCTACTTATCTTATATGGGTCTGTGCACTGTAGTATGTTTATCCTGTATTATATGGCTAAAATTTGCTTACAAGTGAGTATATACCATGAATGTCTTTCTGGGACTGGGTTACCTTGCTCAGGATCATAGCAGAGGCCATGGAGACTGATGAGGACACCCTTTAGCTAGACAAGACTCCTAGTGGAGGGAGGGGGGAACACCAATTCACCCATAAAACTTCAACCCAAAATTTTCTCTGCCAACAAGATGTGCAAGGATAAAGAAAGAGCAGAGATTGAGAGAATGTCTAACCAATGTCTGGTCCAACCCAAGACCGACCCTGTGGGAGAGAGCCAACCCCTGACACTATTCATTATACTCTGCTATGCTTGCTCTGCTATGGGAGGCTCTACCCAGCAACACCTCAAAATAGATATAATCCAAGCGGTGGGAAAGGCTGTCTCAAAATAATTAAAAAAAGAAATTTAAAAATAAAATAGAAAAAATCAACTAAAGAATAAATACAATAATAAATAAACATATTAAAATGTTCAACTCAATGAGAAATACAAATAAAATCTACATTGGTATGTTACTATACACCTACCAGTATTATAAAAATAGACTGTGCTAAACAGCAAGAAAATGGAATAATAAAAAAATGTCATGTAGCTGGTGGATACGTAGCTGGTACAACTATTTTCAGAAAATGTTTGGCAGCACTTAGTCAAGCTACACATATGTCTGTATATGACACAGAAATTTCATTTCTGGGCATGCACTCAAGAGAAACAATTCCTTCTAGCTACCAAAAAAATTATATAAGAAAGCTAATAATGATTTCATAATAGCAAATATTAGAAACCATCCAAGTCTCCTTAAATATTAGAGCAGGTAAATAAATCATGGTATCATTCACACATTAGAACATAATTCAGTAAGAAAAGGAACAAATCATTGCTACATACAACAATTTCAGTGACTCTCAAATATGGAAAGAAAGCACACACAAAAAAGTATGTGCTATGCTTTAAGAGTGATGGAGGAAAGCCAAAGTGACGGGGTAGGAATGAGGGGCCCTGTGATGTGCAACAATATTTATTTTGATTATGCAAAAATCATATAGAACTCTAGACTTCAAAATTTTTATAGATCAGTACACTACATATGCTTATGCAAGTCGGCAAACATATATGACTATTAAAATGGAGCAATATATAAGTTCAAATGATTCTGTGAAATGCTGTATCTAGAATGAAAATTATGTCACAAGATTATACCTGAGTTTTAGTAATCAAGTAAACAAACAAGGAAAAGTTTAGGAGCAGAACCATGGAGTTTTTTAAATCTTGCAAAGTGTATGTGATGATTGTCATGCCCTCCTGTTAACATGGCATAACTAAGCACCTGCTAATGTTTATCAGACCAGAAGCAGGAGTAGCCTAATAGAAATTCATTTTTCAGGTCACACCCCAAACCTACATCATCTGAAACACTAAGGCAAGACACAAAGCCCTGTTTTGAACGACCTCTTTGGACAATTCTGATGCATACAAAATGTGAGAAATTGGCTGGAGAGATGAAGCCACAGTCAAAAGCACTGGCGGCTCTTGCAAAGGACTTGAGTTTGACTGCTAGCACCAAAGTGGTGCCTCACAACAGCTTCACCCGATCCCAGGAGATCTGTCACCCTCTCCTGGCCCAAGCAGAAGGCATGCATTGTTGTGCACAGACATACATAGAGACAAAATACCCATACACATTTACTTATTTAATTTGAGAAACAACATTATAAAAAGGTAGATTTTAAATCTACAAATGTATACCACTAACTGTAGTTTTATTCCTTGTAAATGCCTTATAAATTATTGAAAAAGAAATCAAAGTATCAAATGAGGGATCAGAGTTACAATAAAGAGGCATTTGAGGGAGAAGCTAGCAATCTGATTTTAGGCCTATTCAAAAAGACATTAAAGTGAGCATCCTCAAAAGGCAGATGGAAATATAGGTCTAAAAAGGAGGTTAGATCCAAATAATAGATCCACAAATATCCACAAATAGAATAGATGAAGTAGTTAAAGGGAAAAAAAAAGCAAACTGCTTTATACTACTAGGTCTTAGAGAAACAAAGATATATGAAAATAGAGTTTGATATTAATGTCAAATTTCATAATATATATGAGAAGTTCTCAGTTTCAAGATTTCCCTTCCAAGTCCTCCAAAAAGCTAACAAATTAACATATGCACCTACTAACTAAAAAACAACAAGAACATAGTACATGTATTTTTATAAAAATATATTTGAAAACACAGATGGCATACTTGTGCAAACCTCATGTCTACCTAAGTAAAGAATAGTGAGAGTTTATCTCCTGTTTTATTCGATTTACTGGAATAGGCTGCTTTGTATGAAGTACATTTTTAAAATCTCGAATTGCATAGATAAGTAAATAGGAAAACATTTCAATAAACTTTCTGGATAATTGTGAACATTTTTTCTTTGCTGCTATACCAAAATTCTGTAAGACAGTTTCCCAAAATAGTTTTCTATGTGATATGTCAAGTCATGCGAATTAACTTATCAAAGTCTATACACTCAGAACAAAATAAAAATGAACAAAGCAGCTGTCATCTAGTAAGACTACAAGGAAAGTGCCTGGGGCTGTTAGTATCACAGACAGGGATATCATGGAAATAGCTAAGGTGCTTGGACTATGGTTTGGAAATTGGTAATTTATATTTGGGACGCAGGCAATAGTTCAAACCTCAAAATTAAACCAGCACGTGCCCCACATGGTACACATATTGTCTAGTTAGTGCCTGCCTTTTCTTTAATCTGCATCTTAACCATCCCCCAGAGAGGCATTCCTGTGGCCCTGACACCCAAGTATGTGCCCTATTGGCCACTGTTGCCTCCTAGGATCCATGAGACCCACTATGCAGATTACTACGTACCAACCTCCGCTCTTGCAAGTTCCTCAGCCTATCGCAGTGTCCTTGCAGACAGTCAAATGTCTCCTGCTGTCTCATTCCATTCAAGTATCTCCTCAATTACCACTTGACCATGCGGCCTTATTATCTTTTATTGATTTTTGTGTCCACAGAGGTGCCCATGCCACAGGGCACATGCATAGGTTAGGGAACAACTTTACAGGAGTTGATTCTGTCATCATTTAGGTCTCCGGGAATGAATTCAGGTTGTCAGGCTTGGCAGCAAGCACTGTTATTCATCACCGAGCCATCTCACCAGCCCAGGAGAGGTCTTGCTTAAATACCTTCCTTTAAAATGACAAGCATCCCAATTTCGACTCTTGGCACTTCTTATTCTCCTTATTCTGTATCATCTTTGTCCACAGCATTTTTTACCATCCAACACATTGCATATTTCCATTTTTTTAAACTGTTTTTCCATCTAAAACACAAGCTCCCGTGAGGGTAAAGTCTTTTTTTTCTTTTCTTTTCTATTCCCTACTCCTGTTACTCAGGACAGCGCCTCGTGTAGTACTTGGCGTGTTTTAGATGAGTTATATCAATAATTCACATGTTTTTTTATTGAACACTATATGCCAGGCACGCAACATCTTAGAAATGAATATTTGTTGAACAACACACAAACTGAATACACATCTGCCCCAGTAAGCAAAGATGTGAACATAAAGGTTGACAAGTAAACTTCAGAACCTAAAATTTAAGGGACAAAGGAATTATGACATCTGCAACTGCACAGTCTCTGTTAGCAATCTTATAACCAAATGATCTGAAGTCATAACCAATCGAAATAAGCACTCATTTTTTGACCAACTTCTCTTCTAGAAACAAGTTTTAAATGAAAATATCCCCAGAGGTGCCATTCACATAATAGTCACCCATAACTTCAGGATTTTGTTTTCTTCATCACCATAGTCATCCAGAAATCAGTTGGGTACATGTTGTTCCTTCAAAGGCACGTCACTAATATGCTATACTCACTGGCATCCCATGATCTGGCCTCTGAGATTAACTGGCATTTCATGACATCAGAATTCTATAATCTCTTGAGCGTCACCCAACTAGTAGCACTTTCATCAATGTGGCTGATATGCATACAGAAACATTATAGGATGAAATCCTGCAGGAAGATCACTACGAGTTACACGATCCATTAAAAAAACATTTTTTTAATGTCATCCTGCCATCTCCTTCAATGGTCAACACATGGCTTTCTCCTGGTATGTTATAAAAAGGCAGTCAGTCTGTCAAAAAACAATGAAATCAATGAATCCATCTTTGTTGAGAGTGAACTGTTTCCATGCCCTGTGCCTTTGAGCAAGGCTGATTTGGAAACAGGCTCAATGCAAATGTCATCAAGCTTAGTTAGATGAGATGATTACAGTGGACCCTAATTCAGTGACGTGGGGGCAGTGTGGAGGCAGGGAGAAGGAAAGGGAGGAAGAGGAGGGAAGTAATCACCACATGAGGGTAGAACCAGAAACTGAGTAATGATTGAGTAATGCACATTACCAAGGATTGCTGCCCTCACTAGCAACTAAAAGAAACCTTAAAGAACCAACATTGCCATCCTTTTGATTTGCAGAAATTCAAGACATACTTTTCTTTTTACTGACTTAATCCACACATTTTATAATACTTTTACTTGCCTTGGCTTGCCTAAATAACTAATGCAGTACAGATATAAATAAATAAGTGAAGAAAAATGGATCTTCAGCTAAGAAATAATAAAAAAAAAAGTATGAAGTTACTTTGTCATGAAGGGGGTAAAATAAAATGTAAGCCCCTGTTCTTAAATGTGAGCCACACAAAATGACTTTGTTCCAAAGGTTACACCACAGAAAGGGGTCGGGGAGAGGATACTTCAGAGTGGAGAACTTTAACATAAGTCAGTGTCTGCAGTGATGACAATATGCAGACCTGAAAAGATGTGATAAAAAATGGAATTTTATTTTGATGATTTTCCTAAAATAAATAAGTAAATAGAATATACCAGTATAATCATAAGAAAATATACAAGTTTAAAATAAAGATCACTTAAAAAATACCTGACTGATACTCTTTAAAATATCGAGATCATTAAAAATAAAAGGTATCTAGAGAAACAACCACAATCAAAAGCAGTATAAGAAATGAGAAAGACCAAATGCAGTGTTGTCTCCTACATGGAATATTAAAACACAAAAAGAATATTATATAACTACTAAGGGTATCTGAATGGAATACAGGTGCTAATTAATAATGTATACATTTTATTAGTTGTAACAAATGCCCTCAAAACTAATGTAAAGTGTAGATAATGAGAACATATATGATCTCTTTGCAGTATTTCATAGTTTTATGTAAGTCTAAAACACTTGCCAGTGAAAGCACATGGGCGGATTATAAGCACAGGTATATGGGAAAGAGAAACTATACCTATAAGGAGACACGAAGCTAACATCTACCCCCAATGACCAGTACCCCCAATGACCAATAACAAATGAACTCTACTAAGAAGTCATAGGACTTAAAGAGTAAGAATTCCTTCCAAAATACACTTCTGCCTACACTGTCCCTGAGCCTCTCAGCATCAATTCCACACACCAACTACACTTCCAGAAATCATCTCAAAGCTCTTGCTCCTTGGTGTAAAACAACAGAACAATGCTAGGTCCCTTCTCTTCCTCTAGCGGCCCTGCAACGCTCTCTTCTGCCCTGCATCCACGGCGGTACAAACACATACGCTCACATGCTACTGAATAACCATTTCCTAAGCACTGTTTTGTCTTCCAAATACAACTGGCTTTTTGATTTGTATTTCCCTACATCATCCACTTGTAACTATACTCACACAAAGGGTCTCCAACTGATTTCTCTGCCTGCTTTTTATTCTCTTCTGTTTAAAACCACCTTTTCCCCCATCACCACTTGGTCATGTCAAAAGCACCTATTGGCAATCTACAGTTCTATTACTTATATAACTCCTAGACAAGCATCTGACATATTCCACACACCAGGCTTAATTACTGTTTACACCTGCATTTGTTACAACTAATAAAATGTATACATTATTAATTAGCACCTGTATTCCATTCAGATACCCTTAGTAGTTATATAATATTCTTTTTGTGTTTTAATATTCCATGTAGGAGACAACACTGCATCACACCACTTATTTCCACATTTCTAAATATTTTCCACCCTCTTGAGTCACTGAGAACAATCAGATGCATTGAGCCCACCCTCCTAACCTAAGATATAAAGGGAGAAATAAAGCCCACTGTGGTATTTAAAGCAATTTGCCTCATATTACCCGCGTAAAACACACAAAATGAAATATATATATATATATATATATATATATATATATATATATATATATATATATATATGGGAACCAAGGCCATGCAAACTCCAATCCTGAAACAGTTCCCATCTCCACTTAATCACATCCTACCATTCTTTAAATTCCTTCCTTTCTTGCTCATGGTAGGGCTGTTAGTTTGTGAATCTTGGCAAAATAACGTGATGAAAAAGATTATTTAGGTACCTGACAATCAGTCGTTATAGATGGCTCACTGAGAACTTAAAATTTCATAGTGTGAAAAACGGGGGGGGTGTGTTAAATTAATACAAATTTAGTACCATAGATGCTTTCCACAATTTACCACAAGAAAAACAACCCTGCTTAAAACAAGGGATGGGATAGCAATTGAGGTGTAATATGGGTAAATAAATAAAATATATTTTTTAAAAAACTGGGTCAAAACTGTTAAGTCTGTGGCCAACATCACACAACGGTTAGGTGAAATGGCTGAGTCTGCATACAGATTTGTATTAAACCAAAGAACTCCCCCACAGATCACACTTAAAAGTTCCCAATCCTTTTTGTGCAGATACTGGGCCCAGTTTTTTCGTGTTTGTTTCCCTAAAACCACTGGAGTTACTACCTAAGTCTAGAAGGATATTAAAAAGGGCCGGCTCCCTACCAGCTCCCAAGCTTTCTTGCAGGTTTCCAAAGTCACCACCCTCCATTACCCCTCCAGCATCTCACAAGGAAGATGGCGGCCCACACCTAGCAGCGCCTCCTACAGGCTCCTCAGTACTCGAGTCCACGTCGTAAACATCGTTGAAATGAAGGATGGTCAAGTCGTAGGAGTCCATGTCTCCTAACTGGCTCTCCTGAGTTACTGGAGAGAGTTTTTCATCCAGCTTTGCGGGCTGAGGGGGTGCCAGAGCTGGAGCGTCTTCCTTTGAGGTCTCCATGTCCCAGGAACAGGGTATGACGCCTCTGAGCCTGGGTAACCCAGTACGCATGCGCAAAATGGCAGTGGGCGCATGCGCAGCACTTGCTGGGCCTGGACCTTGGGTTGACCGACCATCTGGCCTCTGGTCGTGCCACAGGGCCTTCGCCAGCCACTCGTGCCCTGTGCTTGCTTGTCTGTGCCTAAGGCAAGAAGCGGCTGCCCCGTTGCCCGACAGTCGTTAAGAGCCCAACGGAAACCATGATGCTTCTTTTTTTTTTTTTTTTTTTTTGACAGAATAAGGTCATAGTTGAAGGAAGGTAGTCAACATTGATTCTTTTAAATCTTGCTTAGTAAATATTTTTCCACTGCGTGTTTCCCCCACCCCCCTTTTCCCCAGAAACATAAGACATGTAATAAAGACCTCAAGTACATTTTTTCTACACCAAGCTATTGATTCCTTTCTGTCTGAGAGGTCCTGGGTATCCATTCATCTAATAACTGATCTCAGATACTTGTGTTGATTCCAAAAAGAACAAAACAGACCCAGTCCTTATCCTGGGGACATGACTTCACCTTGCATCACCCCTGCTTTTTCCAGACTTTACAGTAATCTTTGAGGTCCTTTTCTGCCTCTTTCATAGTCCAAATACCATTTCCTTCTTTCTCTTTTATTTAAGACAACTTGTTTTCTGATTTACCACATGATTCTTCATCTGTAGTTTTCTTTAACATCTAACACTCTGACCCTGAAATACTGTTCTGTGGGCTCTGATTTTTTTTTTCTAAAACAGAGCAAGTGAAAAACTAATGCTTCTATTGAATTACATCTTATGCAGTTATTGTGGCCTGATGGAATCCATCCAGGCGATCAATAAGGTACTCTAGAGTGCTGCAACCCCTTGGAATATTGCCAGCCAAACATTTGCTCAATTGGACTTGGACTAAATTGATACCTCCAGAATACAAAGTGCCAACTTTGAAAAAAATAAGAAAAATAAAAGGTGGACAAATAAATGAAACTAAAGTATTGGGGTGGTGGCTAATACTCCCTCCTATAAAGATAGAAGCCACAATATTTGTACAAAGCAGGCCAGTGTATTTTGTAAATTTTTGATGAATAATATTCTAAAGCCAGGCAACAGAAAAGATAAACATATAAACTTACTGTAAACATAGGCATAAAATTTTTAAACTAAATCTAATAGTACATTTCAAAATGATAAACACTGTTTGGCTTTCTTGAAGAATCATTAAATCGACAATAAAAATCTATCAATGTAATTCACTACAAAATATCTTACAATAGAAAATCAAGTTATTAGTGGCAAATTATGCCAGAAATATTTGATAAAGTTAAGTAGTTATTATTTAAAAGTATGTAGCTACCTAAGGAATGAAAGAATCTAATTTTGATATGACAACAGCAAAAGCCTATAATACTAATTTTAAGTATGTTCCATATAAAACCAGCAATAAATTGATAAGCCTAACACTATCACCACCATGTTTTAACAGATCATTGGTATTGAAAATTAAGTGAGTAGAGAAAAATCATGCTACTATATATCCAATAAAGGATTGATACCTAGAATTCATAAACATATACTCAAAAATAAACAAGAAAAAATAAATTGGTCAAAAAATCAGCTAATGAACTGAACAAAGTTTTCAAAAGAAGGAATTCCAATAGCTAATAAATATTTTTAGAGTGTTCAACATTTTTGGCTGTAAATTTAAACTATTTTGTAATTTCATATCATTCCAATAAGAATGACTATTATCAAGAAACAAATCACAGCAAATATTGATGAGGAGGTGGGGAAAGTAACTCTTATAAACTGTTGATGGCAATGTAGTGTGATGTGGCCACTATAGAAATCAGATTTTGAAAACATAATATTCTTGTTATTTGTAAATAATATAATACCATATGTAGAGAATACTAAGGTATCTAAGTACAAATAAACAATGCCCTTTTCTATTTTCACAATAATTCTATAAATATAAATTTTTTGATTTGAAAAGTAAATACACTTATGTGTTTGAATTTAAAGTAGTTTAGCAAAAACAATACAATTTACGGAAGTCTATCATAGCTCCTTATACTACCAACTGGTGCTAACTTTTATAGAGCAATCAGAAAACTGATTCTAAAATTTGCAAGAAATAGGAAAAAACCAAAAAAAATTTAAGCTTTTATTGTTATTTTTAGTTAATTTTAGTTCATTTTTTCTAATTCTGTGTGAAGTTTTGATCTCTGATAACCAACTTGACATCATATTATTATGGACTCCCATCTTTTCATGAGAAACTACCCATGCTGCTTCTTTGCACATCTAATAATATCTGGCTGGAAACTAGAGATTATATTAATGTTGCAGTGACTTAGCATCATCATGCACTTATGTGAATATTGTTCTTTCGTCCTCCTGGCTAGTTTGTTTGGTTTGGGTTCAAATTGTAGTTTGTCTTCCCTGTTAGACATCTACTGATGTGTAATCTTACAGTTTGCATTTACCACCAAGTCATTGGCCTTGGTATTGGTATGTATCTGTACGCGAGTAGTGCAGAGATCATCCAGAGACTGAGACAGTTGTTATATGAATGACTCATAGGGCCCATCTGAGACTTGACTTCTCTCTGAGGACACACCATCAGTCTCCAGATTCTCCATCCTCCTCAGCCACTGCCATTCACAGACTTTCCACACAGAAGTTCAGAAATTTAAGCAAGATGTGGGATCTTTCTCTTTGTTATGATTCCATCAAGAATTTTTCTCTTTACATATCCCACTGCTTTTTCAGCTGTGAAGTAATGTGGCTCTTTGAATTGATAAGACTGTGAACTATAGTTATGCTTTTCTAGTTAAATGCCCCTACACATGGAGAAATCCTTCAGACTTAACCCCTTTCTTGAATTAAGCCACAGCTTTATAATTTTTAGTCCTTCTTGGTGCAATTTTTCAAGGAAAAAAAATTGCCTGCATTTTCTATTTCAAATGCTTTCTGATATTTTCAACTTATTGCATTTTAAATTATAATTATATAAGTTATAAGTACCATTTACTACATGAATCATATATCAATTTTACTCCATTTATAGAAAAATTGACCTCTTCTTTAAATTTTCCCATAGTTGGAAGTTCTTTTAAATTCTGTTAGTGGTCATATCTTAAAAACATATACTGTTTTCTTGACTCAATAGTAAGTAAATTCCCTCACTGAGATCAATGTCATGGGAGAAAATGGCCAATAGGAGCATCCGAATGGGCTCAGGACATTTAAATCATACAGGATATGAAAGTTGAAATAAAACCAATTTAAAGCCCCATGTATGTAGCAATTCTGGGCAGTATCAGTGACTGATTATTTACTGTTGCAACTGGCTTGCATTTATTGTGACAGATTTTAGTCTCCATCTACCTGCCCCCTATTTCTCAGTTTTTCAAAGCAGTGTCTGAGATTTGAGGAGTGGCTTATTATCAATTTATACCATGTAACTTCTTTGAGGATATGTTAAGAACAAGATCACCGGAACCACTTACATTTGGCTTTGTTTGGGCTGATTTCAGTGCTTGTGTCCATTATTTTTGCATTCATAAATGGTCACCTTACTCACATCTGGGTCTTAAAGTCTATACTTCAATTGCACAATAATTACACAAACAAACATTGCCTCTTTCAAGATTAGCTACATAACCGGACTGATCGGAATGAACCATGTTTGGATATATTTTTCTTACCTTTGCACTATTCATGTCTCCCTTGTCAAGAACTTATTAACAAAAATGTGTGCTACTGTATTTAAATGTCTTTTACTTCATATATAAAAACCACGCTAAATGAGAGTAAATTTGAAATTTTGACTCGATGGCCTGCCTTGCCCTTTGGTCTTTAACATTACAAAAGAGAACCCTACAGTCTTATTTTTGTTATTTGGCAATTGGCCTATTTTCCTCATAGTTGGACTTATGGGGTTCCTTTCTTTCAATCCTAACATTTGAGCAATTTTGCCAGCATGTGAATTGGTACAGGATTCTGTTCAATCATTTTACCTGGGCTGCAATGACCTTTTCAGTACATGGACATGGATAGCAGCTTTGGGACCAGTAGTAAAGAGACTACTAACAGGTTAATGGTACAATAATTGGAGGAAAGCACTTGCTTACAGTTGTGGGTAGGAATTCTCTGATGCTCTTTTGACCTCTGTCTCCAAATGAGGGAGGTTTCTGCCTTTGATATACAAAAAAAAAAAAAAAAAAAAAAAAAAAAAAATTAGTTAAAAGAATAGCAGTTGGTTTTTATGAGAATTTTGGTTCCTATAGGGGCAAAATGATGTTCCTCATTCCATCATATGTAAACATTCTCCATATCACACCCAGAAAAATGACTGCCACCACTGAGCAGGCAAAGGGATGAGACTTCTGATCAGTCACCTCCAGTTTGTAATGATCGCTCTACCTAATTAAGGATGTGGAGATTTTCATCATATGGGCTAGACTACTAAAGCATCTGCACTGACTCAGTGAGCCATCTTTTCTCCGTCACTGCATTCATGTGACATTTTAATGTTTCCAGTGCCTTTTAAACAAAATTTTAAAATGTCAAAGTGCAGAATAAAATGAAATAATTGCAATTTTTCTTACTACATATTATCAAAAAAAGCATAAATTATTATTGGGCAGAAAGCAACACAAACCCAAACATGAAAAGTTTACAGCAACTGTAAAAAGTGGTAGTATCCCTGCTGTATTTCAGGACTTACTCTATTATGTTTGACTCATTAAGTACTTGAACTACTGTAAACAAATGGAAACGACATACTACAATACAAGTGGGTCAAACACAAATTCAGTTCTACGAGTAATCAGGAAAACAAAAACAAAAACACCAAGTAAACTAAGTTGCAAATAGCTTATGTCCATCAGTTTAAGGTGGCAGGTGATACTGAGTGAAGAAACTAAGCCTTGTAGATGCAAACTGGTCTGTGAACTCTCTGTCCCTTCCCCTTTATTTTCTGTAAACTTAAAACTGCTGGAGACTTGAGTCTTTTGAAAGGGAAAAATACATTTGAAAATATAGTTTTCATGGCTGTTCAGGGCAGGCAAAACTCCACTTTTGTTCTATTAGGGTCCTGAATAAGCCTGAGAATTTCATTGCCATAAAAAAAATCACTGGAGAAAAACATGCTAAGTGCATTCTCTATAGTTTTATGTGACACAAAGCCTCATAAGGAAATGAAGACACAAAGAGCAGTTATAGACTGTCTCTGGTTCCTTCTAAGTATCAAGGTTATAATGATAATGATTTATTTTCTTCTCATTTTAACTGTATAATTCCCTTCTCTTACCTTTAATTTTATTTCTAGATTACACAAAGATATACATATACTGATTCTTTTCCAATATCTATTTCTTGCATTTCCTATTTTAGTGTCATGCTGGCTAGCATCTCAAATGTATTCAGGCAAGTAGCAGTAGACACTCCTGTAGTTTTATATATCTTTTTTAAAAAGGCAATGTCTTCAGTGCTTCATCATTATAGATAAGGTCTCCTCTATTATTCAGTAGATGCCTTTTATAGGAATTGTTCTTTTTTTTCTTCCTGGCTAACTTATAAAGCATTTGTATTCAATTTTCATGAGAAATTTTTAGTTTATAAAACCAGAACTGGAGATAAAGGACAGTGGTACAGTACTTACCTAACTTGTGCCAGACTCTGAATTTGATCCCCAGTATGACCAAAAGAAAATTATCATGCAATTCTTGTCTTATTTAAGCTGATAATATGAAAAATTATTTCTTTCTTACATTGACTCAACCTTTAAAGCTAGGTATTGAGACACATGTCTGTAATATCAACACACAGGAAGCTGACCCAGAAGAATTGAAAGTTCAAGGCTGATCTGGGAACACAAATTTGAAGATGACACTCACTGTTTCTGAAAAGAATGGAAGGAGGGAAAGGAAGGGAATAAGGAAAAGAAGCCAGCATGGTGGTGTGTAACTGTTATCTCAGAATCAATTCAAGGCAACCTGGTCTCTATAGTTAATTCTAGGCTACCCAGGACCGCAAACAACAAGATCATGGCTCCAAAAAAACCTACATCTCATACAAGGTACAAACCTGTAGGCATGTACTTTTTAATCTATTTTATTTTGATTTTTTATATTTCTTTCTTCCTTCTCCATCCCAAACCCCTTCCAACACGCCAACACCAGGTAGGAGAGAAAGAAAGTTAGAGGGGAAAGGAGCATTGCATGTCTTTTTAAACTACTTCCTGCTCTTTAGGTTTCTTGGGTTCCTTGGGGCAAGTCCAAACTTCATTTCAGGATATCTCCAACTTCTTCTTCTCATCAAACCACAGCAAAGCAACCAGGAGCAGCAGAGGGAAAGTAGCCTTCTTCCTTCAGGCACCCCATCTCTCTCTGGGCTCTGGTATTTATTTCCTTTCCAGGGTTCTCAGAATTAAACTACCATGCCCCTCTCAAAGCCCACATGAGGCAAAATAGTCAGCTGCTGTGGACAATCTGAAGCAGACCCATATCCCACACCTGGGATTACAACAAAAACATGTTTATATAATATAACTGAGTTTTTAAAGAAACCAAAACTCCCACTATACAAACCCAGATAGGTAATGCTATAGTAATATCCCCCTACATAGATTTTCACTGTTCATGTTTTGTTTAGGGTTTGGGCATATATGCTTAAGAGTGATATTGAACTATAATTTTTCTCTTTTATACTTTACTTATAAGAATTAAACTTATTCTATTCCTTTACATTATAAAATAATTTGGTTAATAGATCAGAGTTTTATTTATAGGTTTCCTGTTTGTGAAAAATATCATCTTTTTTCTTATTAGATGCTTTGATATAAATGTCCCTAGTTATAAGACTCAAGTACACACAAAGAAACACACCAATTAAAAATTTAGAACCCAACAACTCTGTCTTATTTACATTTCTATTGCCAGTTTGCTTCTTGCTTAATTAATTGCCGTTCTGTGTCATTTTATCACACATGTAGTCTGTGTAGCTAATGCTGTACTCAAGACATTGAACAATCCCATCAGCATAAACTCTAAACAGCCTGGCCTGGAGAGATTGTCCTGCAGTTAAGAGCACTTGCTGCTCTTGTAGAGGACCAGGTTTGGTTCCCAGTACCCACACGGCAGCTCCCAGGGATCCATCGCCCTCTTCAGGCCTTGATGGGCACTGCATGTACTTGGTGCACATACATACATGCAGCAAAAACACCCATGCACATAAAGTAAAAGTAAATAAATATTTTTCTTTAAAAATGACCCAAATAGCTGGATGAACAAGATGACTCAGCCTGTTCTTATCAGATAACTATAATCAGGCTTCTACCCTTCTCCATCTTAACTTAGTATATTTAATGGCATGTGGCTTCCTTTGGCTTCAGTGTGAGGCAGGCTCTCTCTATATTTTGGGCATGGGGCCCTTTCTGGCTCCTCCCATCTACCTAGTTCCAGAGCCGGGAGTTGGGGCCTCTTTACCTTGGACTGCATGCTCAATAAAAATGGACATTGAACCACCTAGAGGACAGAGGATTGATTGTCCAGACTGTGTTCAGGCCTTTCTCCATCATGTGCAAAGCAGCGCTCCATAACTGCGTTCCCTCTGACCAGAATCCCACAAAGAGGAAGAAAGGCAATTCCTACAGCAAACAGAGAAGGCAAGAAGATGCAAAAGCACTACTATTTCTGTGACAGTGACACACAGACCACTCAGAGAGCGGCCGCCCTGCAAATTCTCCTGAAGGAAATGAAAGCTTGTACCTTCTCTTTCACCAAAAAGTTCCTAGATACACAGTTTTGAGCCCATCCCTCTCCTAAACTTCAGAGGTGTCATGTATAATCTCAGGTCTCATTGTTACATCATATTAATACATCTACACTAGGCTAAATTTTTTTCCTACCCAGACATCCTTTCTGGATTTAGATATTGCTGGTGAAATGCAGCCCTCTAAATATAAAAGTCTATAGACCTTCACATGCTCTCTGTTTCCCATCAAAGCCTTAATAAGTCTTCCTTCGAAAAGTCTCCACCACCTACCACAAGCATTTTCTTTACATTGTTTTTGTTTTTGTTGTTATTGTTGCTGTTGTTGTTGTTGTTGTTTTAAAGTTCTAGGCTCCTTTTTGTTAGGGCAACAATCCTTCCCATTCTAAACTCTATTTATTTTACACATGATGCATCTTAAAATATTGCTACATTTCCACTTCTAAAATTTCCAATCAATTTTCTCTATTGTTTATAGAAGCAGTCCAAAGCACTTGGCCTGATATTTCAAGATCAATTGCACACTGGCTCCAAAACACTTTACCATCTCCTTGATTATTCTTTGATTATGTAAACCCTCTGATGCAGCCAAACAATACATTTGCCATTCCCCGTACACAGTGCGCATTTGAAGCCTCCTCTTATGCTGTGGTACTTCCAAATTCCCTTGCCTTGAACGTTTTCCTTATTCTTTTCTCCATTCTCCACAACACCCCAAATGTCCTTATTTTACTTTTATAGCTTCAACAACTTAATATCTCCCTCCTTGAAGCTTTTCCATCACTTTGATCCACTCTTCATTCATTAACAAAACCTGAGCCCCTCTCTTTTCCTACCCTCAGTCAAGTAAGTCAACATGCATGTGGCAAGCCACCCGACTCTGCTCCTAGCTTCCAAACACTACCCTCTAAAGTCGGTACATAAAAGGCTCCAGACAAAACCAACGCTGTTGCCCAAAACTGTGAGCCTGGGGCAGACAGATTTTGAACCCCAATGAGGTCATTGCATTGCATCTGTTCTCTGTTCCCAAAAGTAATTGGCATGGTCTGTCACTGAATTTCTGTTTCAATTTTTTTCCAGATCTTTAGATCCTTCTGGAAAAATGGAGTCCCACTCCAAACCATACCCCACTTCTGTATGATGTCAGAACCTTATTGAGCACTTCTCAGCCTGCTTCCCTGTCTCCTGGGTGCTGGAAGACTCACTCCCAACAGAATCATCTCACAGATAATGTGCAGGGCTGCTGGCCTTTTCTTTTTCTCTTTTTAGGGGGCAGGGAGAGGGCTTGGAGTCCTCTTCAGCAATTCTCATTTCTCTTTGTATCACCAACACTTAGCATATAGTAGGTAAATGAGTCATATTGGATTTTTGTTTGTTTGTTTGCACCAAGTTATATATTCCTATCAAGTATAACACGGTGTTTGTTTGGCAATAAGCCTTTTGTTTTTTTGGTAATTTTAGATTTGCAGAATGTTTACAGCAATAGCACAAAAAGTTCTTTTAAATCCCTGGGGTACCTTCTCATACAGCCATAGCGTTCTTATTAAAATTTAAAAACTGTAGTATTCAAATAATAAAGACTTGGAATTGTATAGATCATTCTAAAGTGTTCCTAAGTATACATAATGATGGGGTTTGATATGATATTTTCATATGTGCATTCTTTATTTCAATTATATTCGCCCTTTATTGATCGCTGTCTTTTTCCTCCCACTGCCACTGCCTCCCTTCCTTTTCCCAAGTCCTCCTATTCTTATATCTTTTGTTGGTTATCTTCCCGCTCCTGTGTGTGTGTGTGTGTGTGTGTGTGTGTGTGTGTGTGTGTGTGTGT
>OU015758.1:24424015-24438186 GCA_907169655.1 Acomys percivali | reverse complement strand
TTCTTCTTCTTCTTCTTCTTCTTCTTCTTCTTCTTCTTCTTCTTCTTCTTCTTCTTCTTCTTCTTCTTCTTCAAGACAGTTAGAATTTTAAGGGATAGATGTTCCAGCCAGTTTAGTGGGCATCTAATAGGATCAAGTTAAACCCTAGCAGCTTTGAAAAGAAATACAAATGTGGGTTTCTGGAAATGTCTTAAGGGGCCACTTGAGGCCAAACATGAAGGAGGGGCTGGGACTGGTGAGATCTAAGAGCTAACGCTGAGGGTTTGTACCTTTGTGTGTAATCGGAAACCCTGAGACATCCCAGTTTCCCATGAATTGCAGCTGCTTATTTCATCCCCAATCTTACCTCTGTTCTAGCTCTAAAGCAAGCATTCAAAGCTCTCTAAAACCTGAGCAGTTACAGAAATACACACTTCACATCCAGCTTTCAAGACCAAATACACCATAAAGAATTGACTAAGAAGTTACCTGAGTGATGTACTCGGGTGCCGTTAGCTTAAGACAGAGGAATTGCAAGGTATTTGAGAGGATCTGTTATCTGGCTCCCTATTTAGTGTGCAGAAGCTAATGTTGAGAGGGTCCTGGTATGCCTGTCTGAGATGCCTTGATTCCAACAGCAGCTTGGGATAGACGACCAGCTCCTAACCTTGCTGCACCCTGCGGCCCCTTGGGGGAGCTTTTAAAAATAATGAGTCCTGCGCTCCACCCAGGTCGATCAAGGCAGAACATCTTGAGGTGAGGTGAGGACGCAGCACGGAGTGAAATAAAGGTCTCTGCGCGTGAGTTGGGAACCTCAGAAGGAATTAAGAACCTCTGGTGGAGAGCAAACACCTCATTTATTGTCTCTGCAAAATGTTTTAGTCAGCATACTGCTCTTTCTAAGCGGTGGACTTTACATGGCCTCTAAGTTTGCTGGGGGCTGCAAAGATTTGCATGGATGCCACAGTGTTGCTTATAAAGTGAAGTTAGCAAATGTTCGAAATATGTAATAGGGAATTCATTCAAGGTTCTATCACTAAGTACAAAAACAAATGTCATTAAATAAATCAAAATATAAAGCAGCTTTGCTCTCTGGTTCCAATTTTGAAACAAAATATGAGTATCTGTAGTTACATAGAAAGAAAGAAGGAAAGAAAAAAAGAAGGAAAGAAAGAAAGAAACATAGATAGATAGATAGATAGATAGATAGATAGATAGATAAAGTGTGTGTGTGTGTGTGTGTGTGTGTGTGTGTGTGTGTGTGTGTGCACGAGCCCAAGGATATTCACAAAAATCTTTACAGATTTTCTTTCCTGGAACCTGACTTCATTCTCTTCAGTTTGAGTGTCCATGTTTCTAGTTCTGTATAAATATTAATGGTGAAGCTCTACTCAGAGATGTCAAGGTGCGAACATTGATGTTGACCCAAGTTGCAGACATTTTCAAAACTTATTAGGCTTGTACATGCAGAGCTTTGTCCGTGTGCTCATATTGTGTTCTTTCAAGGGCTGGGGATCAAGACCTGCCTCTCTTGTGCTCAACAAACACTCCATCGCTCAGCTACACCCCCAGACATGTTAGCTTCATGTGTGTGATGCACTAGCTACAAAAAACGTGCCGCTCTGCTTGTCCTCTGCATTCTTGTAGAGATGCACTAGCCTTAGACATGTTCCTCGTTCTGGAGACTGGAGATCAAGGGAGACGTGGGAGCAAGAAGGCCTTTATCCTGCACTGGGGGTCCTGGCAGAGGGGTCCTCATTTCACTGGGGACCAGGGGTGAGAAAGTCGCAAGGCCAGAGAGCTAGGAGAAAAGGCACTCGACCCATTTTTCTTCCCAAGAGCATTGTATCATACTTCTGCCTGGTGTATCAGTAGCTATGGAGATACAACGGATGCATCAATAAAAAAGGTTAGGATACAGTTAGACACATGATTGCTAGATAAACTTCCATTCGTTCTTGCTGCATGCCTGGCCCAGGAAGTAAATTACATGCCAGTTACATAACAAACACGTGACCTCAGAGAACTGTCTCCTACAAGGTTCAGTTTCTTCTGAACAAATAAAGATAGCAGCAGCAACAGGTGCCATGAGAATTGAGCGGTGTGGTGTAGTTGTGGCACTAAACAAGACCTCAAGCATATAATGCATGCTCGGCAGGTGCCACCTACCATTACTTTTCCAGTATTCTGTAGCTAAGACACCCAGGGCACTGAGAACACTGTCATTGTACGCCAGAAAAAGAGACACATACACAAGTGATAGAAGATGGTGTGGGAAATAACATTTTAATTAGAAGAATCTAACTTTTTTTAAAAATTAGTTTATTCTTATTTTACAAATGTTTTTGTCTTGCCTGCATGTGTATTTGTATGAGCATGTCAGATGCTCTGGAGCTGGAGTTACAGACAGTTGTGAGCTGCCATAAGGGACTGAACCTACGTCCTCTGGAAAAGCAACCAGTGCTTTTAACCACTGAAGCATCTCCCTAGCCCCAAGAATCTAATTTTCTTGTCATTTCAGTACTGTAAAGGAGAAAAAAGAAAGGATTGTCTTAAGTGTTTTTTTAAAAAATACTATCCCTTTGAGATCTGGCAGCAAGAATAGAATATTTCATTTTAGAAAGAATGCCTTAGAGAAATGATGAACTACTAACAATGGCTTCAGCCCTGGAAAATGACTTCAGGTTAAAGGCAAGTTTTTCTCTGACATAAAAGTGACTGGAGTGATTGGGCAAGGCTGGAGATATGACTGTCAGTAATATACTCACCATGAAGACATAGGGACCTGAGTTCAATACTCAAAATCCACATAAAAATCCAGGCATGATCACACACACACACACACACACACACACACACACACACACACACACACGCATACAAGCATACACATACACAGGTGTGTACACACATGTGCACATATACGCACACACACATGCATGCATGCACACACATGCACATAGACACATACACATGCACACACACCTACATGCACACATATACACAGGTGTATACACACATGTGCACACATACACACATGCATGCATGCACACACACTCACATAGACACATACACATGCACACACACATGCACATACACACACACCTGTAACTTTAAAGCAATTGGGAGAGGAAACAGGAGGATTGCCAGGCCTTATTGGTCATAAGCTTGGCTCCAGGTCTAGTGAGAGACCTGTCTCAAGGGATTAGGGTGGAAAGAAAAGGGGACACTCAAAGTTCTCCCCTGGCCTTTACATACAAACAGGAGCTTGTAACTGCATATGCAGTGGGCATGTTCTACACACATACTCTTATACACACCCAAAAAGAAACGGTTTTAATTTTTGTTAAGTTATTAGGTGTCTAGAAATCCTTTCGTAATAACAAAGTAGATGCACATATTATAATGTCTCTATCTTGATTTTAACTTTACTATTGTTCAAGAGGGTTCAAGAGCACCAGGACTCAGTGAAGAAGGAAAAAAAAAAGCTATTGATGGTTCCGTTGCACTGACTTCACTACAACAAATGAGCTATGAGAGCAAGTATAGACCAAGCATAGTTCCAAACGTGGTGATGCCCATTAGACTAGACTCACCTTGTCAGTGAGTGAGGTCCAACTTCAGAGACTGGATCTTATAACTATCCCTCAGGTGTTTCTGGTGTGTGGACAAGTCTGAGCATGAGTGGCAGAGACAGGATCCATGTGAACAAGCATAGCCCATTAGCAAGAGACTCATCCTCTTTCCTAGAGAGGTTCCCAGAGAGGAGCAGTGGGAAGAATCCATTTTCTCTCTCCCTCTGCTCCCCTACTCTCCATAGGAAAAAGTACCCCAACCTCCAGGAAACACTTAGCTGACATCATCCAAAACAATGGCTGTGAGCCTTGCTTTGCCCTCCTCATGCCACTTCCTGCTTTCCACATCCCTGGCTCAGTATTCCCAACCTCCCTTTAACACTCAGCATGTGACACCAGGAAAAGACTAAAGAGCCACTTTAAACCCTCTACGAGCAAGTTTTTAATTTTGTCACATGACATCACCAGACCAAGACATCTTTACATCACAGAAATTGTAGATAGAAGCTTACGTGTTTGGAGAGCAGCGTGGATCACCAAGAAAATGAGCTGGGATTTCTTTTTGTCAATGTTCTGTTTGCTGCTGAGGCTCAGGCCCAGTGCTCTACCACAGAGCTGCATGCCCAGCCCCAGAGGATAAGCTTTAAGTGCAGCTCCCTTTGTCTGTATGTACATGTCTGCCAGTAGGAGAGTAAACCAAGTCAGGTCAAATACGAATTTAGTTTTTTGAACTGAGAAATGGGAAAGTCATCAGCTTCCATCTTTCCAACATAGACGCAGTTCTATTGCTTACAGTGGAAACAATGCTCTAAGGTTCGGTTTGAAACTAGTTTGAAGCCAAAGGCATTTTACCTCCTAGGTTCTGTCTGAAAAGGGAGGCAAGAATGTATAATGGATGTGGATGATGTATGGAGGGAAATGATTTAGAGGAGGATTTGCTGACCTGAAATGATAAAAAAATATATATAGCTTCAAGGCTTAAAAACACTTTTATGATAAAAATAATCTTACATTGCCCTTCAGACATACCTGCGTGATATTTTTATTCCTGTCTATAAGTGAGGAAGGGAATCCAACAGAGATGAAGTGTCTTGCCCAAGGTCACATAGTCTATAAATGGTAGGGTCAGCATTTAGACATGTATCCTTCTGATTCAAAGACCACCAGACTCCCAATTGTGCCACTGCTGGAGGAATAGAAATAGTATCTGAATGTGGTTCTAATTTATTAGACAATGTGTAGATTTTTTTCTTTTAATTTTAGATACAACTGCCAGGTACAGGTTTAATTCTCTTTAGTGCTCAATAAATGAGGAGATGTGACAGGTTTGGTTTGGATTTTTTCAAGCAAAAGTAGCTGACTGTATTATCTTAAGCAAATAAGAGAATTGATTGGAAGGTAATAGAAGGATCATAGGATTAAATGGAAAGGCGGGGAGGGGAGGACAAGCTTTGGGAAAAAAGCATGAGCCAAGAAACTGCACAGGCTACAAAGCAGAAGTGAGACGGCTGGGGTATGCTCCATCCAGTGTGACTAGTCAGCACCTTCTGCTTCTTTTGGGCGGCTCATCCCATCCTCGAAAGCTTAGTGGGAACCAGTCAACTGAGTGCAGTGTCCTAGCTTCTGAGAGAGGAGGGAGGGGGGGAATGAATAAATATTAATCTTTCCCAATTTCTATAGTGACATCATGAACCCTCAAAGTCGGTAGCAGTAAGAAGAGGAATCAGAATGCTCAGTGTTGAGCAGTCAATAGAACATCTCTTAAGGAACAGCACTGCTTTAAGAAGATGTATGCCCTTCATAGTCTTTCTGTAGTTTTAAATTTTCTTACCAGAAAGAAGTCCAAGAAAATCTATAAGCTATTTTAGGAAGAATATTTTATTTTTTATTTTTTCATTAAAAAATCAGTGGCTAATAACTAAGTCATGGGAGACATCAGTCAATGTGCCTTTGGAGCAGAGCACAAAGTTCGGCCCCTGGAGACTCCATGTGCCATCTTCCACTTGGGGAGGCCACTGGGGTTGCGCTGCCATTAGTTTTCTCATCCTGATCCATGACATAAGTCCCCACCCCCAATAGAGTCATAGCTGCTCCGAGATAGAGCCTGGAAACACACGTTTATTCAGTCAGTCTGTGTTTAGCTTCATGTGTTACACACACTTTTCTCTGGGCTAGCCAGGGTGTTTTCAGCACCTGTTTCTTGAACTATAAAGGCAGCCCCGTGTAGACCCAGAACCCCTCAAAAGGAAGTCTTCATCAAGTGTCTGTGGTGGGCTCATCCACATATGTTTGAAATTTGTATGTTGCTTTGCAAGAATTATAATCAAGTTTTCAAAGCACATAGAGAATTGAGGTAATTTAGAAAATGCCTTTGTTGGAGTGTCAGATACTACTATGTGGCAACAGTGTTCAGTATGTCGTTGATATGGAAAGTCACTCCCTCTACTCTGTCACTGTTACCCCTTTCCTCTCTGTTGTACACCACACACACACACACACACACACACACACACACACACACACACACTCAGAGTGAGAGAGAGAGACAGACAGACAGAGAGACAGAGACAGAGACCAAGACAGAAACAGAGACAAGAAGTGTTTTCTGCACAGCAGTAAATGCCCTCTTTAAAGAAAACCTTAAGTCTCAAGAGAGATTTTGTTTCATAGAACTTTTTCTGCATGCTTACTGTCTTTCAAAAAAGTAAGAAGAAACTCACCAAGGCCAGAGGTAGACTCAAGGTTGGACTAATTTAGGTGGTAAAGGCCAAGCAGGAAGAGTTGAATTGGCTTTAAATCTTATCCTGAACAACGCCAGCACAGCTCCGTTTTGTCACAATATCCACTCCCCCTGCAGCCAGAGCAGGGCCTGGGCTGTATCAACTCAGTGTCTGTTTTCATAAAACCAAACAGACCTGACTCCTGGAGTGATGATGCTTGATTGCAAAACATGGAGAGGCAAAATTCACTTCGTGGAAGCATTCATTCTTGGGAGAAACAGTGTAAATCCCTTCTCAAGTGTCAAAACAACTTTTTGCTCCTGGAAGTGGGATGTCTAGGTGTCGCCGCTCGCCTTTTGAGGTATCTGGAAGGCTGTTCCCATTGACAAATACGTAAAAGCATAGTATAGGCACCTCCTTCACAGAGAAAGAAGAGACACAGGACGCTCAAACATCCCTGTACGTAAGGAACGGTTTTTCGAAATTCTTCAGTTACCGAGTGCTATTCTCTCTTTTCTTTCTTTGAGACAAAATCTTATTCTATAGGCCAGGCTGGTCTTGAACTCATTAATCCTCTGGCCTCGGCCTCATAATTGCTGAAGTTATTGGTGTGAGCTACTATTCTTCACTGAGGATCATCATCATCATCATCATCATCATCATCATCATCATCTACTGTTATATATACACGTGTGTGCCTGTGTGTGTGTACTGTATTTACATTTTGTCTTTTTCTTCTAACCTATCCTGTGCTACCCTCCACCTGTTCCCTCTGAAATTCATGACCTCCTTTTCTGTAAATACTATTGTCACACACACACACACACACACAACCAGATGAGTCCATTTGGTGTTGTATGCTTGTATGTATACACCTTTAAGACTGATAATTTAATACTGGCCAACCAATTATGGGGTTCATCCCCAGGACAGAGTGATTCTCCCTCTCTCAGCATTCACTAGTCACCTACGGCTCTTCATCTGGGAGTTTGTGTGCATATGTACAGGGGCGATTCTCATGAGCTTTCCCCATCCATGTTGACATGTCAACTTCTGTGGTCAGGTGTTTGGGTCCTGCTTAGTAAAGCACAGTATGGAAAGTTCCCAGTACAGTTTCCCTGTCATATCCAAAAGACATCATCTCTTGGCAGATAGTCCGGCTCATGGTCTCTTACGATCTTTCCCTTTCCCAAAATGTTCCTTGAGCCATAGGTGTAGGAGCTATCATATAGATGTATCTATCAGGACTGGGTGCTCTTATTTGGGGAAGGAGTGGGTACACATGCTCACCCCAGAGGATACTGTAACATTAGATATCCAAGAAAAATAGCACAAGCCAATGTTCTTCCTTTTTTGGGGGAGCCCAGTGTCCCACATACTCTTTTGCCTGATATTCTCACAAAATATATTAGGCTCTCTGGGGCCTTTGCATCGTGCTCCCTATTGAATCTGCTGACACTTCAACCTGGAGCACTGCTGGGATGACTCCTGTCCCCTCCACTATTGCTTTGCTCTACGCCTCAGGCCCTCTCTCCTCACAGCTTCATCCACTGATGTCAGTATGGATCCCAAGAGTTTGCCTGCATTTTCTGGAGCACTGTTGTCTACCCAGAATCTTCTAAGCCAGTGGTCCTCAGCCTGTGAGGTACAATCCCTTTGACAAACCTTTATCTCCAAAAATATCTATATCACCATTCATATCAGTAGAAAAAAATCAATTATGAACTACCAAAGGAAATAATTTTTATGGTCAGAAGTTACCACAACATGAAGAACTGTATTAAAGCCTTAGGAAGGTGGTATCTCTGAGAACTCTGCCGTCTACTCATGTGGCCCATGTGATCACTAGATCCATTCCTTGACTGAACTTCATAGGTGATCCTTTCACTTCTTTCTCTCTCAAGCCTGTCCTCAGCTTCTGGTTGCTTTTGAAACATCGCCAGTCTCTTTTCTTGACCATCTCTATGGAGCCTTTTCAGTTCTGAGGAGATGGATGCATATGGTGCTGCTGCTGCTGCTACTGCAATCCAGCCATTTGGTTATTAAGCCTTGTCTTACCCTGCCCTCTGTACTGACTTTAAAAACCAATGGTACGTAGTCCTTGGAAGGAATGGAATAATAACTGAGATGTAATCTGAATAAATTAATTACATAAAAAAGAAAGGTGACTCTATTTCCCAGATCCCAGGGCATTTGGAAAGTGTATTTCCTGAGGTCCAAAAATATCCCCTACAATAGACACCAGGGTTACCCTAGGAAATAAGGCAAATGTGATTTTCTGTCATGTAATATATGCTTGTCAGAAGAGACTTAGAGCAAATAAGAAACAAGAGGACCAGCTGCCTATTAGAGTCACCTGGAAAGCCATTAAAACTCTGGACACGAGGACAAACCCAGCATAAATGATATCAGCATCTCTGGAGTGAGGTCAGTAACTCTGGGAGATTCTAACAAAAGATCAGCTTTGAGATCCACTGCCTGAGGCCGTGGCAGAACCAGAATTAAACAAAAGACCACTACCTGACACTTCTTCCACAGAAGAACTTCCATACTATAAGATGCCATTTCATACACATTTTAAGCTTTATGCTGTTTTATTTTTACAAGTTCGAGGGTTAGTCTGATCTCTTCTTCTATGCCGTATCTATTTGTGAATCATAATTATCCACTAAACGAAGACTTCTTGAGCATCTGCTATTCACCGGTCTCCGGAGAAGTGCTGCAGGAAATGTACAAAGCTGGAAGGACTTGCTGTGATACAGTTCAGATCTCCCACTTCAGACATGATAAGAAAACAAACAAGCGAGGTAATGCAGAGACATTGTGCGCACAAAGACAACGCCATACAAAGGCTAGTATCTGGGGACAAGGAAGAGTAGCTGATTTAGCCATGCAGGAAAGTCCTCTCAGAAGGGTTAACATTGTAGTGTGAGCTCAACTAAAAAAAAAAAAAAAAAAAAAAAAGGAGCTAGGCCTGATCTTGAGCAGACCATGGCAGCAGAAGGAGCAGATGCAAAGGCCCCAAGGCAGGGGTAAACTTGGCAGCTTCCAGAGCCTGACAGACTGGACTGTGGTGAGTGATGAGAGCGCAGGACAAGACAAGGTCGGAGGGTGATGGAGGCCAACCTAGTGGGTCCACGTTGGGGCGCGGAGAAGACTGGGTCTGATCTAAAAGGCAGTGGCGAGCCACGGGAGAGTGGGAACTGTGGTTTTGAAGCGTACAGAGTGACTAGATGGTTTAGGAGATGCATCAGGTGTTCAGGTGAGAGGAACTTATTTCAAAGGTGCTACTTCAGAGGTAAGGCCAGAAGGACTTTGAGATGAGTTGAGGGTCGGAGGGGAGATGGAGGCAGTCATGAGAGAATGAAAGAAAAAAAATGAGTCACTTGGAGTGGCCTGAGCACCTGACTCCATGGAGATACCTTGCCGTTAAGTGGAATGAGTTAAGTGAGGAACTGTAGATTCGAATTTGGAAAATGTTGGCCTGGAGGTGGTATTTACAACGTCAGGGTCAAATGGCTTCATCCAAGAAGATAATACAGACAGGAAATAGAAGAAACCTGGGGACTGAGTACAACAACAGTACTCCCAAAGCTTAAGGAGAGAACAGTCTAGTAAGGGAGACTGGGGAGGAGCCAGGGATCTGGGACTACAAGACTCTGGGAGTCAAAGTGTATTAAAGTGGAGGACGTGGCCTGGGATGAAGCTCAGCTAATGCGGTACTAGGCCAGGATGCACCAAGCTCTGCCCTTGATCCCCACGACCACATCAAAACGGGGCCATGATAGCGTACATCTGAGCATTAGAAGCACATAGTCAGTTCAAGGCTAGCTTGGAATACATGAAAATCAGTCTCAAAAAAAAAAATGGAGACTGAATATGATAGCAAATGCAGCTGAAATGTCCAATGAGATGAGGCCAATAGGAAACAGTGGGCTTTGCTAAAGGCACTCTTGGTGAGCATGGCGTAAGCAGTCAATGGAGACTTAAAGGCAGATTTGAGAAACTGAGCAAGTTGGTGTGCCTGCAGAGATGTGCTAGTGCTGATAGCCTGGGCTCATTCCTTACCCTGATTTTAAGCTTTGAACTAACAGATCTGCTCCAACATGCGCATTCTTTGTCCTTGGATACCTGCCGTCGACTTAAATGTCATTTCCTGGCGCACTCAGTGCATCCTTTGCTTTTTCAGCCACCAGAATGGTGAATGGATGCTTGAGATAAGAGTGGCTCTGTACTCACCCCGCGTATATACGTAACTCCCAGCAGGACGCTTCTCCTCCGAAGCTCCATTTTTCCAGCTCACCGTAAGAGTCAAGGATAAAACTATACAGTCACTTTAAAAGAGCAATAACTGTCAGGAAAGGCTTTCCACACAGAGAGTGCAGTTGTAAGTAGTGCAAAGTCCAGCACTCTCCCACACTATTCATTTACTCATAAAGCCTGGATAAATTCATCTCGCTCTTAGCTGAGCGAGATCTTTCCTCTCCTCCACAGCATATAGAAAGACGCACATCCTCCTTCATGGGCGGTAACTGTTTCTATCAGTGCCTCTGAGATGACAGCTTCAAGGGGCAGATGCATGTTTGGCCAGATGCTATTAGAAGAAAGGTTTTTGAAACTTAAAAATATGAGTTTAAAAAGACAGAATTCTCCTCTTTTGGAAGGGAGTTTGCGCAACACAAATGGATAACACAAGTCTTAGGAACAGTTAGCCCTTTGGAATACGGAAGCAAAATAAATAACTGTAAAAAATAGTTAAGTCTGCTTTTGCAGTGAACTATCATTTAAAACCTCAGACACAAACATGTCTTGTTCTGCATAGCCAGGCTTTCAAAACTGGAGTCTTGAAGTCTGTTTTGGAAGGAACAGCCTCTGGCCACAGGAAAAGGAGGAAAGTTCTAGGTTTTGTCCGTAAAACCTCTGCAGAAAGCAAGAAGAGATGGCCATAGTGAGAAAGTGGGAGATCATAGTCCTCTGTGAGGGACAGTGTGAGAAATCCAGTAGGCACCAAACATCCTGGATGGGGGCGGGACTTGGAGAAAGAGCAATTGTGTACCAGTGTAACTGTATTCCTTCCGGCTTTACTGCCACCCGCATACATGTACTGCCCATGACAAATCCTCTATTGGTTTAAAGACCAGCATTCATCTTAAGCATGAGACTGCACACCACTCCATTCCCTCTGTGAATCCTACAGAATCATGACCAGGTTAGCAAGCTACTTCTAGACCAGACCTGAGCTTCTGCCTCACCCGCACTGGTCTATGTGTATCAAGAGTCAATTATGCCTGTTTATTCTGTGAGATTTTTCCTTAATGATATGATCAGATAGAGGACCATGGGAACTGATAGTGTAACAACTAAGGAGGAGGAGAGTAAAAAAAAAAATCACAATCAAATTTGGTGTGAATAATAGAACTACAAAAAGCTATAAAAAAAAAATCAATGTAAAAGCAAAGAGGTGTTGCAACCCACATGTTGTGTGCCTCGCAATGACTTTAAATTTTTGCCGTACTTAGGGAAAGTGAAAGTGGAAATTAGAGTTGATGTGTTATTCCGGGTGCCAGATGCAGAACTCCAATAGATGGGTCTTCACTCACAAAAGACCTCAGGCTGTTTCCACAGAGTGACTGTGCATCTATCTACCTGCTCAGGACATAGTTACCGCTAGCCTGTTGAGCATCCAGGTACCAGTCTCCAAGGCAAGGGGAAGAAGGCTTTTGCTGATCCTCCTGGGGATGGTCATGTTGGATGCTTCGTGCTTTAGCTCTTTGCAGAAGCCTGAGTAAAATCATTTCTACTCAGGAAAGACGGCCTAGGAATCTAATGGGTTCCTCTAAGTTCGAGCACTAGAACTTGAGACAAAGGTCCAGGCAGCTGTCCCACTAATCAGCTTGCTGCAGGTGACCTCCGAAACTCCATCAGAGAAATGTGATGTTAGTGTTAGTCTTCATTTTTATTGAGGATCCGTAGAAGAGCCCACTGTGTGAACAATATTTGTGGGTAATCTATTAAGCTGCCATCTAAGCCTTCCAGGTGTTATCTGAAACCCAGTATATGAAGAAACTTCTGACAATTGTTCTCAATCTTAAATGCCACCTTAAATGCAGTTACGGAGGAACATTGGAGGGGTTGGAAGGGACCTCAGAAAGAAAGAGAGGAGAGGAGTCATATTCTTAGAGATAACTAATATATCAACCAATTAAATATAAAACCCCACACACATTACTGTGGGTTTTTTTTTCCTTATGGGTTTATGGGGTTTTAAAAGCTGGTGGACACAGTAAATATCCAATTTTTATCTAATTCACCTAGAACAATATGAACAATTTTAATTAGCATTATTGCAATACCTGAGCACTTTATAAGCCTTAATTTTGTTCAGATTCAGAAATCATCAAATCTTTGATCTCTCTTATAATTTTAATTCTTTAAACTTTAACTTAAATTAAAATCTACTTTTATGGATTTCTGATCATTTAGAAGGATATTCAGTCTTTCCACATAGCTCTAAGTCTCCTAGAACTCACTGATTAGACTGAGCTGGCCTGGAACTCACAGTGATCTGTGATCTGCCTGCCTCTGCCTCTCAAGTGCTGGGATTAAAGATGTAAGCCAACATGCCTGGCATAGGAGTTTTCTGTTTTCTTACTATGAGTCCTTGTCAGATATGTAATGTACATGTGTTTTTCCTATCCAAGGTGTTTATCTTAGTTTTCTCAACAGTATTTCTTTTTACAGATCGATTCTTTTGAGTTCAATGAATGCCAGTTTGTCGATCTCTGTCTATTATGGTCTCCTGTGTTTTCTTTTGTAATTTTTATCATTTCCTTGACTATTCTAGTGCACAATTATTGTCCCATCTATTCTAAAGAAAGAGATTAAAGGCTAGCTTGAGCCTTATTCTGGGCTGTCTAGGGACAAGTGGGCCGACTGAGGTTAGAAATGGGTAAGGTCAAATCTCCCATGTTACCCAGTGGTGCGCCCCTCCCTGAGACTAGCCACTGCACTGCAGCCTGAACAGCACAGCAAAACTAGACAAGGTAAGACTATTTAAAAAGACACAAGAGCCAAGTAGTGGTGGTCTTTAATTGCAGCACTTGGGAGGCAGAGGGAGGCAAATTTTGGAGTTCAAGGCCAGCCTGGTCTACAGACTGAGTTCCAGGACAGTCAGGAACTACACAGAGAAATCGTGTCTCAAAACAAAACAAAACAAAACAAAACAAAACAAAACAAAACAAAAAAGACACAAGCAAGAAAGAGTGAAATTCTCCCAACTTGGAAACACTGTGACTCTATACTTTAAATATCCAATGGAGGGCTGGGTGTGGTAGCCTATTCTTTTAATCCCAGTACTTGAAAAGCAGAAACTGGTGCCTCCATTTGAGTCTGAGGCCAGCCCCGTCTACACAGAGAGTTCTAGAAAACCCAGGCCTGCCTAATGAGACCCAAGCATATATACTTCACCAGAAAATGATGAGATCTGATAAATACTTTCTAGTATATTGCAAAATGCAAAATAAAATTTCAAAAATCAGTAGATTTTTAAAAAAAAAAATAACTACTAACTTTATGAGAATGAAATTAGGAAAATATCTCAGTCTCAGTAGCTTAAAAAATAATGTGCCTACAAATTAACTTAATATAAATAAAGTTAAAGATCTTTACAAAGAACAATTGAAAGTACTGAACAAAAGAAAGTGGAGGCTGGAGAGATGCTTTAGTGGTTAAGAGCAGTAGCTGCTCTTCCAGAGGTCCTGGATTTGATTCCCAGAACCACATGGTGGCTCCCAATCATCTTTATCTACAGACCTGGGGAATCTGGCGCCCTCTTCTTGGGTCTCAAGCACTGTGTGTGTGTGTGTGTGTGTGTGTGTGTGTGTGTGTGTGTGTGTGT